>JAODJW010000040.1:2583973-2603663 GCA_026777045.1 Hyperopisus bebe | reverse complement strand
AGTGGTCACGAGTCCTGCAAGGGAGCATCGGGGGCTGTATGGCTCTCAGAGTGAACAAAAAACAGAGACACACATCTGTAAGGGCTGCGGTTTAGTGCTGCTGCTGAACACGGGATCTGTGTTCAGCACATGGACGGCCTGGGAGGGAAAACAAATGGCATTTAATTAAGGGGATCTCACACTTTCTCCAGCTCCATAGACTGATATTTCAGTCCGGCAGCAGGGTCTCTCATGGGAATTGAACCGGCAACCTACTACCATGACGACAATGACCGATCCCAAACATTTGGCAGAAATATGCATTTAGGAGCTGTTCAACCGGCTTCCATACATTTTCTGTAACCACTTGTCTGTAAAGGGTCATAGGGGGTCTGGAGGTTATGGCCACAAGACAGGGAACAACCCAGGGTGGGGTACCAACCAATCACAGGGTGCACCTATGGGCAGGTTCAATTAGCCTCAGTATGGACACATGGAGCCGTGATGGAGACTCGAACCCTGGCCCCTAAGATGTCTATCCATCTTCTAACTGCATATCCCAGCGAGGGTGATGGGGGGGCTGTCTCAGGCAGCATGGGGACAGGGCAGGGGGATACACCATGAGCGGGATACCAGTCTATCTCAGGGCACACTCTCAAACTCATTCTCACAGTCTACAGACAATTTAGAGACACCAGTCAGCCCATGTTTGTGGGGGGAACCCCCATGTGACACGGAGAGGACAGGAACACTCCAGTCACACAGAAATGAGCTGAAGCTCAGTCAGCATAAGAGAATGTCAGCTTCACTCCTGTGGAATAGAAATGGGACAGACCAGCTACAGTAGTTCAATACGACACAGGGGCAGCCCGTTTCAGAATGGGTACAGGCCCAGCCATGGCAAGGAGCTAGAACCCGCCTTCGGAGCCAGTGAATGGGTCCAGAACACTCACCACCGCCCAGTTTTATGAATATACATATATGAACAGTTTTATGAATAATTCAAACTTATATAAATAACTAATTCTCATTATGTAAGTCTTGCCAAGCCCATATTTTTCAGAGAGTATATCATATTTACTGGTCTGTTAAATAACATAAACTCGCTTATTTATTTTACATGTTTGTTTTGTGGTTTTGGCCGCTTCCTCACACTTCTGGCTGAGATTAGTGTCAGGGCCTTTTGATTATATACATCAGCTGTAATGCAGACCACGGGAATCTGATACATATTTATTTCTCCAGCTGGTTATTAAAAATATTCTGAAGGAACAGAGTAATTATATATGGTTGGCTATGAGCGTAAAAACATGACAATAAAGCCAGTATAACACCCTTGGAAATATCAGTGTAGGGATGCCCGGCAAGAGTGAAAACCGCGTCAAGATAGACGGTGATAAACCACAAGAAAATAAGACAGAGGTGGAGTTTAACGTTTTGTTTGACAGAAACTAACAAGACGTCTAGACTTTTTATTATATGTAAAACTGGCACAGCTTCCTGGCTCTATTAAACTCAATCAAGCCAATAAAATACATTTTCAAGAGAAGACCTGAACTCATAAAAATATAACAGCAATGCCGGCGATTCGAGTGAACGCGGCGCGACGCCGGCAAGCATGTCAGCTGCTGCGGCACAAAACACCGATATTCTGCATGTGTAAGTTTGCGTGATTGCGGGCTTAAGGAAAGTGGCCATTTCGTTCTGTGACTTGTGACGCGGGACTGTGAAGGCAGAGGAAGCAAATGGGGGCCAGGACAGGGGCAAAGGCTGCACGTTACATCCGTCACCATTGAAAAGCTCCAGCTGCTTGCTAATTCAGCATAAGACAATCTGGCGATAGCGCACAATAGTTGGGGGGAGGTCATGGTTTGCTCTGATTACCAGGAAAGTATCACGAGTGTGTGTGTGTGTGTGTGTGTGTGTGTGTGTGTGTGTGTGTCGGGGGGGGGCTCCTTGATGTTGCTGCCTCGCTCTGAATCCATGTTTGTCCCCGCGGCCCAGGTGCCGTAACGCCCCTCCCACCCACAATGGCACATTTATTGCCCCCAGCAGTGCGGCGCGTGTCCGCCCACCAATGTCTAATGAACAGGCACCTGTCTCTGTGTCACGAGTCCAAAGGGGGGGCGTTGGCCTGAATGGAGAGTTTCAAGGGGCTACCTCTCTCCCCTTCACACAGCTGATGAAGGGGCCCCTTGCGCTGCCACCCCTCTTAGTGACCCCCCCCCCGTCGCCCCCTTTCACACTTTCCTCTCCCTTTCCAGCTCCAGTTCTTCCTGTGACCCGTTGTCAGGGCCTGGGGTGGGGGGGCATATGTGGTCTTATTTTGGGCCCTTTTGTCTTCCGTTTGTTCCGGTCGTCCGAGCACATTTGTATTCAGAGGGCACTTCCCCTGACACTCAGTAAATAGTGGCACTGCCGTGGAGGCGGCTGGCAGTCATGGCGATGGCTCATGGTGACGACCAGCAGTGACGCAGCTAAAGAGAATGAGCATCACGTCAGTCCCCGCCCAGGCACTAGTTGCCTCCCAGTGGGATGAAACTGGAAGCAGGAAGGCATAGAGGGACGGAGACATGTAGCAGCAGTCAGGCCTAACACGCATCATGGGCCCTGTGGAGCGGCCATCCCCCCAAAATGTTCCCCAGGGCCCGGCTGAGGTAACCCCTCTCCACAGGCAGTTGCATAGGTGCCCCAAAAACATTGGGGTCCTAATTTAGGCTATTTAATAAGTGCCAGCAAAACAGTTGTAATGTTGTGGTTAGCGGTGATGCTAATCCCTGATCTGCAGATAGGTCCCCCTGTCGAACATACGGGCTGGCGGAATGGGAGGCAGGAAGAGTGGCATGCTGTCCTCCCATGTGGGTGTGCGATGCAACGGCGGCAAACGTGTTCTCCGTGTCATATGGGAATTCCAGGACAAGCTTTAGCATACATCAGGGTGTGGTGCAAAATTAGACAGGAAGTGGGGGGAAAGGGGAGGAGCCTGCACATGGGGTGGGTAGGGTGGGGCAGCTCATTTCTGTAACAGGAGAAGGAGCAGGAAAGAGGGTATAGAATGTTACCAGGAAAATCTGTTGTATTTTTTTGAGTGGACTTCCTGTTTATTCATGTAATTGGCTTTCATAAGCCTGCATAAGACCAGAGGGTGGCTCTGCACCCAGCATGCACCTGTCAGCGGGGATTTCACTGCCGGCAGGGCGTTGGGTCGTGCACAGTGGGTTGGGCTGTGGAACATTCTAGGACTGTGAGCCGCATGATCCTGAGCGGGTTATCAGTTCAGGGGCCCTGCCCTGCGAGGCCGTTGACAGCTGCCAGTGTCTGTTGGCCAAATGCCAAGAATCCTGGGATCTGGTACTCTGGTTATGCTGGGAAGGTGGCGACCGCAGCTGTCTCCGGAGGTCTGTTAGCGAGGCGTCTGCGCCCAGCTAGTCTGCGCCATTGCCAGCCCTGCCCCCAGCTGCCCCTGTGACTCACCTCGCCAGGTCCCCCGCAAATGCGAGACGGCAGCGAATACGCCGTCACTGCGCCAGTCACGTTACTCATGGTGTAGTGCGGGAGCCAGGACTAGGGGTGGGCGGGGCTTTTGGGGATTAGTAGGTTTCGGCTCCTTGACAGTGACGCCACGGTAACGTGTCAGCCCCGCGGCACTGCTATGGACCTATTTGGAACTATGGCTCCAGGCTCCACCCCTGCACTGGGACGCTCCCCCTCCCCCACTGCAAGAGATGATCCAACCCCAACTGCGATCAACAGCAGCTACCCCAGAGCATCATGCTACCCTGGTGGGGAAGGAAAACGACTACCAGGGTTGGGTTTAGGTCCATATGGGAGTTTGGGGGGGGGGCACCCCACACACGAAAGTCTCACCGTCGTCACACACATACAGCATAGATGATCTGAAATTCAGTCTGAGACACAGTGGATTTGGCCAATAGGCACAAACAAGAGGGCATGGAACTTTGCTCTACAGACTTACATGTCTGTGATTGCTGCCTACAAGGAAGACAATACAGCAGCCTGGAGATCATGTGACCCCCCAGGGAGGAGTCCATCTCGACCTCGTTGGGTGGACAGTAACACAGCGTCAGACGTGCTGGGGGGGGCGGCCTTGCACTGCAGCAGCATTCGGTCCGTGGCGCATCACAGCACCTCCCAGCTGGAGACGAAGGTTCGAATCAGGGCATGCAGACGCTACCGAAAGAAGGGGGGGGTGAGCATTTACAGGAATGACAACAGGGCTAGCAGAAAACTGTGGAGTTTCCAGTACATTCTGGGGAGTACCCTGCCTGGGGGTCCATGCCTGCCGGATTAAGGCTTACGAAAGGTGGAGAGAGGAATCAGTGGAAGATCTGACAGATAATTTTTGGCCAAACATTAATTCAAGTCCAGAAGCAAATCCTACCAGTTTAAAAAGACATGTTGATCTTTCAGATACTGGGTTAATAGCTGTCATACTGGGTAATCTATCCACCGATACGCTTTGTGATACGAGCCCCTGGGCTGCCTTCCTGCTGAGGGCGTCACGTGAAACGTGCGTGTCAGCTCACGGCAGCACTTGCCGGTAGCCTGTCAAGCCCCTCCTTTCATCAGAGGAAGTCAACAGCGGCCTTTCGGACTGGGGGAGGTGAGGGGGGCAGCCTGATGACAAGCTTAGGGGAGCTGGGGTGGAGCTAGCGGGGATGCCCAGATGAGCCCCCTGGGCGGAAATGGCTCACTGCCGCGATAAAAGACACTCAGCAGCTCGGGGAATGGGGTCTGAAATCTTAGCCGCCTGGACGGACACGTCACCATGATGATGGCTCGAGCCATCATCATGTGGGGGGGGGAGGGGGGTCGGACCCCGTCGACCACATGGCTTCCTGGCCGGAATGCCCCCAGGCCTGGGCATCAGCCGTAGGGGGGCTGCCTTCATGACTCCGGTCGCCAGTGATGACCACATCCGCTCTACGGCAATGAGGACTACAGTGGGAGGGGCCCCATGAATCCATACAGCCTCGTTTAATCCAGACAGAGGCTATTCTAGGAGTTTTTAAGGTGGGGGGCATAATTCATACCGAGGGGCCAACCTCATTGCACAATTTTGAACTGAGGAGCGACAGGTGAGGGCCGCACTCCACGAGCCTATCAGCCTTCAGCTGCGGCACTGCCCCCTCATATACACCCTTAGACCCTTGCTTCCTGATGACGATATGACAGACTGCTAGGGTGGGGGCGGGGGGATGGGGGGTTGGAATAGTAGAGTGGGGAAAATATATGGAAAGCTGCAGCTCTGAGGATTACGGTTTTGGATGGCACACTGCTCTTTAGTGTGGACATCAAGGCCTTAAGAATTCAACTGAAAAAGCCTTGGAGATCCCAGATCAGGGATAGAGCCTGCAATCATGCAGTGAGACAGGGCCTCAGAGGATGTGCGTGCCGGGGTGGGGGTGGGGGGGCAGCTACATGGGAGGTGAAGAAGTAACGTCAGGTCTGGGCATCTTTGTGACACCTCATAGCCAGACGTCACTGACAGGCAGGACTTGTGGGACTGATGCCAGCTCCCCAGACTGATAATTGTTTTTATTCAGCACTCAGGACCTGAAAGGTCATGTTTGCCTCCTTTATTGCATCCGACCAGTGAATCTGGAAATCCATCTTCGTTATACTGGGCCGAAGAGCGATCAGCTGCTGGTCGGGCCTGGCGATTAACCTTATCGTCTTGAGCTGCTGCGCCGAGGCACCATCTCTCACCGCGGGACGCCCCGGTCCCCTTCCCCCCCCTCAGTTAATTACAGGGAGCAGCATTTAGGAAGAGATATTTTTAAAAATCAATATGTTTGAGCATGCTAACCTTTTGGAAATGATGTAGTGAGTGACAGCTAATCGGGGCCAGCTTGGGACATTCAGAGCCCACTAATAAAACTGCCAGGCAGGATCCTGGATGGGGAGCTCGGGGGGGGGGGCTGGTCACAGTGCCACCCCCGCATGCGCAGCTGTCACCGATCCTGCACGGTACACTCTGGGGGGACAGAGCTTTGAAAAAGCGATGGCAGATTACATACGCATCAGCCAAACCAAAGGCGTTGTATCTCCGCTACTGAAACTGACTGTTGGTATTTAAATAAAGCAGTTTGTCAGGCAAAAAAATAAACTGCCGGCAACTAGTGAAAAAATGAATTTTCAGGACTGAAGAGTTTTTAGGAGTGAAGCTAATCAAAGTGGCTCCAATGTGAATAGAGGAGATGAATCACGCAACTGACGTCAAACTAGCCGAGATATTAGCCAGCAGCGGAAAGCTCTGAGTCCTCATTGACTCACCAAGGTAATCATTTGTGTATGATCAGTCCAATAAACTGAATCGCATCCAATGTGTTATGGAAAAACAACATGGTCTTTACTTTCCACAAACTCACAGATATCATGCAGTGTGTGCTCCACTGAAAACTAAGAGTTACACATTTTCATGTGAAAAATGAATTGGATAGCACGAGGAGATTTTGGATTCTTCTGTGAGCGATGAGGTTATTGGTCCAGGAAGACTGGCAGCAAAAATGCAATGATGTAAGTGTAACATAGCCGGGGATGTTGCCGCAAGTCTCTTCCTGAAGCGTTTTAACGAATGATTTCCTCCAGAAATCAGCCTGAAGTCTTGGCTTCCAGAACCTTCACAGGGTACGTCATTGACCAGGGAACCATAAATGCCCACAAGAAACGCTGGAGTAAAGGCTCAAAAGAGCAACAAACATGGCTGAAAGATCTAAGCTGAGTTTGTGATCTGTAGCGATCAATGTAGCGACATAATTCAGAGCTGAAGGTGGTAATGAGTTTAATATGCAGAAGGTTCCTGTTTCTAACTGTGTAATTCAGCTCCATGACGCTGCGGTGAAATCTGCATCTCCATACCTCTGTGCCAGACAGCACACTTAACTGGGGATTTAGGTTTTACGTTTCACTCAAACTGACATCATTTTTCACACATATGTACAAACACACCCATAAATTTCCTGCATGTTCCTTAAGGGTATGACAGTGGGACTGGTGCCAAGAACAGAGCCAACAAACACCGGCTCACGCCCCTGACCATTTGACCCCGGCTGCCCCGCCTGAGTTTGGCTCTTCCCCGAAGCACGTTACCTGCTCTCGTCCCCCGATGGGCCGAGATTAAGACTCCCAGCTATGTGGACACTGTGAGCGTTGGTAACCTCTCAGCTTTTACCGGGTGATATCTTCCATTATTCCTGGAGACAGGTTGGCGCCAGGGCACATTTTATAGCACAGGTGTATTAAGATCAGTATATCAACCTCGTAGCATTAGCATAGCGCTAGTGCACCTAGCGTAGCAAGGAGCTACCTCAGCATTATGGCGTATTAATAACAGTAATGAAGTCATTGATCTGGTAGCGAATGACAGCTCTGCTAAACTGGGGCTTGGTGCCCTGTGATGCCATTAAAGGGTCAGTTGTTTTACCCTGGGAAAAATATCCGTCATCAAGCCAATCACAGAGGTCAACGAGGCCTGGCTCCAGCCCACCCGTCATTTAGCCACGCGCCATTAGTGGGCCGCTTAACAGTCCCGCCGCTCCGGGGGGGCAAGAGCAGGAGCTTAAATAATTGAGTGGTCAGTAGATTGGATCTCTGCTTTTTTCATTGTTCTGCATCGATTTCCCAGTGGTAATCCCTGTCGAACACGGCTGAGAGGTTCCCTCAGGACTGAGGACTGTATGCGATTGCATGTGGGGGGGGTGTCTTTCTGTCCCAAGCTTCACATAAAGTCCTGATCAAAGGTGTGACAGGGGAAATATTCCTCCCATTTTGGCATCATGTTAAGACAAGTATTATTTTAGCCTAGTATTACCGTTGAAACCATCTCATTTCAAATTCTGCCCCGTCGGGTGTATTATTTAAATCAGTGGAGCTAATTTTCGGGCTTCTTTAAGGCTTATTTTACTACTGAAGTGTATTTGTAAGCAGGGAAGGGGACCAGAAGGCCAGTATTGAGCAAAAAGTACTCAGAGCAGATTTACCAGCGATGTGAAAATGTAAAGAAGGCTTAAGTTCGGGGCCATCGGGGTACGAGGAGAGAGGGACTGGGAGCTCTGGGATCCAGCTTGCGGGATGGATCCTCTCGCGGGCCTTCACTGCTTAGTCTCCATGTTATCATCTGTCTCACCTTTCATTGGATCCCATGCTGCTTCTCTCTTACTGTGAATATGTACCTGCGAAGATTCATGCCTACAAACTCACATGCTATATGTTATTCTGGTGCACACTAAGTCAAATCCCTCATATATTTAATACGGTTACTGGGGACATCTGTTGAATTGAATCTGGTATCTATTTCCTCATTAATCTGTGTATGGCAGGTTTTCTCAGAGCCTTATCCTAAGCAGAAGCAGTTTCCGTTTCCTTTCACCGGCCGGCGCCGGCCTGCCCTCTGCTTAGCTAGTTAGGGTCTTCCTCTTCCTGGGTGCCTGGTGGTTGGGCCTCTATCCTGGAGTAGTGCCAGGAGTCTGGGGTGGTCTGTATCGCTCCGGGAACATGAACACCTCCCGGTCCACTGTGTTAATGCTCATAACTTAACCCCCCTACTGCCACCATGTTGCCATAACAGATCAGGTGTTGTGGGGTCAGCTTAGCCCAAACATTTAAGGGCACTGAATTTACGATGCGTTCCCCCGTGACCCCGGGCCACACCTGACCCCTCTTGACCTTTAAAGGAGCACTGACCGCCTGATCAATGCACAAACGGGTCATTTGGGATGTGCCGCGACAGAGCACAAACGAGGCCAAATCCTGGCTAATAATCAAAGGCGTCACGCTGAGAAACTACAAGTAAAATCGTTCGGCCCGGATTTGCGACCTCGCACTAAACCCAGCTCTGCATGATGCTAAGAACACTCTGAAGAATAAAGCCCAGAATTAGCTCACTTGATGGAACAGTGTGGCTCTAAAACAAACTGCTTTCGTGGCAAAATTTTAGAAGGAGCAGCTTTAGAGACACATTTTCTTGGCAAGAGAGAATTACAACATTGTAAAGTTTGAAGCCGGCAATGTTCGGTGAATAGGAGAAGCAAATGGAGTTCAGAAACCTCGCCAGTGTCATTTACTGTTACTGTATTTTGTTGTCTGACTTCAATTTGTTTAGTAGATCCAAAGTGTTCGCAAACACCCCCCCCCCCCTTCCGTAAAACCTGAAGGGTGCACCCAGACTGTACTGTCGTCCAGTCTGACACCAGGGGCTAGGTGGGTATTTTCCAAGGGGGGAGGAGGGAACAGATCAGGTGATTTGGATGGACAGACAATAACGGCGGCATGTTTACCCCTCCCCACAAAAGTGAAACCCCACCCACTAAGACCCCCCAAGGTGTGTCGCTCAGTTCAGCCAGAGATTAGGACACCAAGCATAAGGGCTGCCGTGGGGCTCAGCAGGTTACGATGCTGCATCTGTAAGCAGAAGGTCGCTGGGTCAGATCCCAGGGTCTACAGAGCCAAGTCCTTAACCACCCCCAACTGCTCCAGAGAGCCTGACCCTGCTTTCTATGCAACGTATGTTTCTGTGGATAGAAGAGTCGCCTAAATAAATGGATTTCTGTATTTGCTGAAATGAAATCCTGACAGCTGCTTCGCCAAGTTTTGGGTCTTTAGCCATGACTTTTTAAGTCATGAACTGGTGGTGGGGGTAACGCCCCCCCTCAACCATTACAGGAAAGCGGGCGTTAAATAACAGCAGGAGGTGCCATGTTGAATAACCATGAAGACGATATAAGAGCCGTAATTAAGCTCTACACGGCAACTGTGGCCTTTCTCAGCCCAGAGTGCGGTGCTTGAGTTATACAGGATGCTGATTATTTAGCCCCGGAGCAAAGCTTGCTTTGGCAGGATCGCGAGACACCGGTGATGAAAACACGGGCCGTTTATTTAATATCGATGTTTACTACGGGAGGAAGTGGGCATGCATGATCGGCTCATGAATGGAGGAGCGCTTTATAATTCAGGAGCTTTTCCTGGCCTGCCTCTGAAGAGCAGCCGTGCGGATTCTGCGGTTCATGAATATTTCATTCAGGGCACTGAAAAATACATATTTATAAATACTAAGCTCTGTAAACAATCGTCTCTCATTACCTACTCAAATAATAGTGTGAATACCAGTCTTTGGGCCTAGTGAATTTCACTGTTCTGGGACAACACTGTCCTGTTTGAGAACAGTATTAATTGAAGAGCTTCTTCAGTATTTCCTGTTCCATCTTCACAGTTGCTGGAGATAATATGTCTGATTACCTCGTCAACTAAATAAGATGAAATGTTTTCGTGTACCACAACAGTCCGCCATAATTGTGGTTGCATTACGCCCTCCATTCACATGTTCTCTGCTCTTCGTTTGACGGGACACCCTGGAAGAGCAGGATTTTAAAACCAGAACAGAGAGAAGGGTGATATCAAGAGAAATATGAGATCTGTGTGTCTGCATGTGGGCGTGGGTGTGCATCATGGGTGTTGGCATGTGTGTTTCTCAGCGTGTCTGCTTGCGGTGATGCTAGGCTAACTGGACACCAGGCGGAAGGTTCTGGCAAAATCTGCATGGACACACCGGGCCTAGCGGTCCCTTCGCCCCTCTGATATTGCATCATGAGCATCACTGCCAGCACTCTGTGGGAGCTGCGGGGGGGGGGGGAGCTCTTTCCCGCTGCCGCCTGCAGCTTCGCAGGTATCTACGCCTGGCGCCTGCGGCTCCGCTCTCCATGTCACACTTCAAACGGCGCCTCCACATTCCAGAGCCGGCTGACAAAAGGAAGCTAATAACCCTCAGAAATGGGGAGCGGGAGAAATGGCGGTTAGAGAGCGGAGGAGGGAGTGTTACCTGGTCAGCCGCAGATGTATCAGCGCCCCGGGGCACAGGGCGGAGGACGCCCATCTCTGCTTGTTTTCATAAATAAAATTCCGTCCTGTCAGCATTAGCATCTCGCTGCCAGGAAAGCACCGCAGGAACTGCTTTGATTTCTGATTGGCCAACACCCCCGAAGCTGCTCAGGGCTCAGAAAACAAGGCCCATGTCTGGCCACGCCTCCTTTGTGGACTCTCAGCAAAACCTGTGGGTCGTGCTCACTGGGACCCTAAAGCACTCCAGGCCACTCAGAACCTAAAACCGAACCAGATCGCCTCTCTGACATAGTGTTTAAATAACAAGGCTCAAAAATCTGCGGTTTCTCTCCATGGTAATTACAGACTTGGGGACAATAGTAATAAAACGCCAAGCACAAAAAACATCAATTAGGAGATATAGTATCCCGAAAAAAGGAAGAGAGACACAAACACACACATAAAACACTCCACAATTTTGGAAATGAAATATTTCATGAATAAGTTTTAATGAATCTGAGGGCACACACCGTTGCCATGATCACTGGCAAGATGGCCCCTGTTAAGCCATCCTACAAGGTGCCTGCAAGGCATTTGCCTCCTTTCCTTTGGCACAACATAGCAGGACCTGAACAGTCCCTATATTTGTGGGGTGGTATTCAAAAAAAACACTAGAAATAGATTACAGGCCTACAGTCGTCCAGCAGGTCGATAAAATGTATGTCTTCCGTAATCTAGAAAATATTATTGTGAGGCTAATTTCCTATGTGGGGCCATGGACCAGCCGGGGCCTTCAGAGACCCCTGTCGCCACGGCAGCGTGCGTCTGTGGCCAGGGGGCAGCTCCTGTTACGGCAACTTTGTTTTTGTTCCCAGACCCACCCCCCCCCCATCAATCTGTGGCTCTTCCAGAGACTAGAGAGACCAAGGGTGCATGAGATGGGGGGTGTAGGGGGCACAAGAGAGGCTGCTGTCTAGCTGCTTGTTCTACGTTCACAGAGGCCTCATTTCCGGACGCGGAAGGCGGTGAAAACGTGCATCATTGACATTGATGTTTTTTCAAGTAAAGCATTGATCCTCAAACCACATGATGGGGGGATTTATCACGATGTGCCGCGGAGTGATGGGGTTTAATGTAATTACAGTGAGCTCAGCTCAGGACCAGCAGGTGAAAAGGTCTTACATCGACCGATCCTTCTGATAACATCTCCAGAGCCATCAAAAAACAATCAATGTTCTGTCCACCTCGATTAGCGTCCGTGTTGCGATTTTGGTGTCAGCACTCCCATGAGTCTCACAGTGGTGGGCCATGAGATCCAGACATGCAACCTCTTTGAAAGGTACTTCAGAAAAACTGACCGATGAGGTTTTCTGGAGATCCTCAAGCACAGCTGAGTTGTGGTGGTGAGCCTTGACCATGGTACAGTGACAATTTAACCTGACCGGATCACATGGCCGGGCTAAAGCACCACCCACACCAAACCCTTTCTAACACTCCACTTCCACCTCAACCTTCCATCCTCAATGTACTGCAGCAAATGCCCATGAAATTGGGAACAACTCACAATGTGAACTGAATCCCGACCATGTGATCTATGACAGCTTCACTGGACCCTTTGCCTGGTTCATCCACACATGGCCACAATACTCCAGGTGGAGCAGAAACAGACTCACTTAAGACCAAAATCTCCAGATACACATAGCGATAAAAGTTTCTTTGCAATTTTTACTCCAAGGTTTCACGGGCGTTAGTAAAGGCGCAAAGCGATTCTTCATCAGGGCCAAAGGGAGAGTTTATATCCCCTGAGTTCCCGATCTCAGCCCCCTGCTAATGGCTGCCTAGCTGCAGTTAAGGAGCATTGCTGTCTGTTGATGGCTTAGCTTCTCTTCAGATCATCGCAGTTAATTCTGCATTAAGCTGAAGCAGGCAGGGTAGTGATGGAAAAAGTAAAGGGTGTGCCACAACTTGACTTGTCCATTGACTTTTAAAGCACCAGTAATCTTTGTAATGTGAGATAGTCCACCAGGGGCTAGTCGTTCAAGGAGACTGGATCCTCATCACCTTTACTGGTCCAGCGCAACTGCCCCCCCACACACCCCACCACTTCATTAATTTGAAATGCTAGTATGCCTGAGATGATGAGCATGATGCTATTGACTGCAAACAGCTTTCGTTCTGTGTTAGCGCTCTGGGTTAACATGCTGCAATGCCGTACTTCATTAGCGCTCTGCAATATCACTGTGCATTAGCTCACCACGATGTCACTCTGCGTTAGTGCTCTGCAATGTTGCTCTACATTAGTGTTCTGTATTAGAGGCTTGCAATGTCTTTCTTAGTGCACTGCAACATCGCTCTGCATCAGCACTCTACACTGTCTCTCTGTCTTAGCACTCTACACTGTTGTTCTCCATTAGCACTCTACAATATCACTCTGTGTTAGAACTCTGCAATGTCACTTTGCGTTAGTACTCTGCAATATTGCTTTGCATTAGTGCTCTGCAATCTCACTATGTAATGTCGCTATTCGTTAGCATTCTGCATTATCGATCTGCAATATTGCTCTACATTATTGGCATGCAATATTGCTCTGCATTAGTGCTCTGCAATATCGCTCTGTGCTAGAGCCCTGCAATATCACTCTGCATTAGTGCTCTGCAATATTGCTCTGCATTAGCACTCTGCACTGTCACTCTATGTTAGCGCTCTGCAATGTCATTCTGCATTAGCACTCTGCGCTGTCACTCTACGTTAGCACTTTGCAATATTGCTCTGCACTGTCACTCTGCAATGCTGCTCTGCATTATCACTCCACATTAGCATTCTGTGATGTCGCTTTCATGCAGTGATCATAATACATGCATCTACGATACACCCCACCCCACAAAAAACACCCTAATTATCCAGCGCGTGCCTCTTTTCTTGATACCAGGGGCAATTCTAGGGTTTTTTTAAGGTGTGAAGTTTTGAACATTTTGAATTGGTGAGTGACAGGGGAGGGAGCATTCCTGGGGCCAATCAACTTTCAGCTGGGACTACTGGCCCTGTGGCCCCGCCCCTGCATATGCTGTTCCATGAGGAATTTCTTCTGGAATAATGGAGAACTCAACGTTAGTGATGGCCGCCACGTGTGGGGATCTGCCCTTCAGCTGTTCTAACAGCTTTGTGTGAGTCTGGGCCCAAGTGGGGAAAAATATGAACGCTATTTAACCAAAGGCAATGGGGCCGCAGAATGGTTCCTAAGCTGATTAGAGTGTCTCAGAATCCTCCCCCCTGCCCCCCCAACCCCCAGGGCACTGGGGAGGTGTCATGAAAGCCAGGGCGGCCAGTTGATGATGCTGCAGTGATGTCGGTGTGCTTCCCTGGAGGGGGCAGGTTCAAGACAGATGGCTGTCCCTCCTCACACCTGCGATGTCAGATCCCGGGGTGATAAGGAGGAGATATATGGCCCAAGTCGACTGCAACTCTCCCTGTAACCGCCCCCAGCAGGATGCCCCGCCCCCTGCCTCATCGGTATCTCGCAGATACTGCATTATTTATGACCAGTTAAGGCGAACACACACTTAGTGGCCATTTACGCCTCCACCAGCATTGCCCTCCCCCCATTCCAAATAGTCAGGGGGTCATGTGCAGCTCAGCTGGTTAGGCCTACATGCCTGTGATTGGAAGGTGCCAGGTTCAAATCCCATCCTCAGCAGAAGAGTCACATGTCCACCTGGCCCTTAACCCCCTCCTACAGTTCCACATAAATGTATAACCCTGTGCTTAGGCTTCAGGCTTTGTGACTCACAGGAGAGTATGATGGAATATGTGAGAACTGAGGAATTCCAAAGTACATGCAAAATGGCAACTAAAGCCTCATTTCAGTTTTTGTTTTATTTGGCCTGATTGCTCACAGGTATTCGCCTGACTTCAGACCGGCGATTTGCACAGAGGATCATGTGGTGAGATGGTATCGCCTCTATCTGCTGGATTACCAGTGTATTTCCACCCCCATGGCTGTTCATCGCGCCCCCCCCCCCCCCACGGCGGCACTACCCATAAACCTAGCCTTGCCATGGTTTACGTGGCTCTGGAAACAGCCAGACAGCCGCTTCCTGCAGTCCGGGGCCAGCATTTGTTTGCTGAGGAGGCGGGTATCTGCCCGGGCTAGTGGGTTTTACGTAGAAACCCTCACTGCTGATGGCGCAAGATAATGATTAACCTGCTCGGTGATGTGTCGGTGCTCAGGTCCGTGGATGGGTGGAAATGCTTATTGCACAGGGGGAGTAAAATGTTTAACTGACTTAGACAGAGGTCTAACCTGCAGAGCCACGCCCCACCGTCCTGAGAGATGTTGCCCATGTGTCCGCAGTTTGGACTGCTGTCTCTCGGGTGGCCATGGCGTGGGAGTGAATGTCCTGCCATGTCAGGGCCCAACGCCGGACCCCCCAGTGCCCCGCTGGCAGTGTCGCCGGGTGAAACAGGACCACGTCCCTAACGGACTCCTCACTGGCCAATGGTGGCGCGTTGCCCCCGGTGAAAGTGCGATGCTGAACGTCAGGCAGTGCGACGGAAGCCCCTAATACGACCCCTGCGCCATGGTCCTGACCTCCAGTGCAGAGCTACAGTCTGGGTCGTCCCTTCACCGCTTTCCAGGAGGATTCCCCAGGCTGTGTGGGCAGGAGTTCTGACATCTCAATAACTATGACTGATAATTAACGATAATTGCCTGATTAATAACTTTATAAATGTTTCACGGTATACACAGGCCGGCAGGGGAGGTCTGGTAATAACCCCCACCTTTAAGGCACTGAGTCGGTTTTGATGCAGTCGAAATTCACACTATGGCGTATGTCCATCCCGCCCCCCCACAGACCGGATTGCCCCCCTTTCTCCCCTCCCAAAACCCCCCATTTCCATCTCAAAAGGAAGATTAGACACCTTGTTAACCGCTCAGTGTGCATGAATGAAACGGGCGAGGTGTTCATCCTCAGCACCTGCTGCCGTCTTCATCTCGCTGAGCTTTTTTCCACGCTGCCAATGAAATGCCACCACAGGTTTTATTTCGCTCAGTTTATTCATAGTACCAACAAACTTTGGTAGTTTAGCAAATCGGCGCATCAGGAAAAACGCACCGTTGACGAAGTGTCTCGATGAGTGTGAAACGAATAAATAGCACAAATTCTGCTGATCTTACAGCCGAGTTTGGAAAGGAACAGACGAGTTTAAACAACATACACATGGGAGATGGTGAGGCGCTTACTTTACTTTTTTTTAAATAAAGCTTTATCGGTTCCTCATGTACCTTCGGAAACACGTTATACTTTAATAAATAGCATGTAGTCCACTCTGACATGCACGACCCACTGAAGCTGGAAACATTCCTGCCTATTTACATTCAAACCCGGAACGGCGTGTCCTCTGCAGTCCTCACATACTGTAGCGGCCTCTAACACTCCGTCACTCTGTGGCTACAATGACTGACACACCCTACGGCGATTTTGCCAAACACACTTTAAGAAGAAAACATGGTGCCCACATATTTTTTTTACATCTTGGAATCACACAAATCCTTTTTTTTCTTTTTTCTATAAATCACTTCTGCAGCTGAATGTTCACATAGTAACAGTGAGTTCATGCACTTTGACACCTCCCTGCACTCCTATCTTTGGGTGGGGGTGGGGAAGGGGTGTTTATTTGATCGACTGAGGTTTTTAGAAATCAGTGGCTTAGGTTACGCACGTGTCCACATGGGCCGGTACAAGCGCAGCCCCTGGGGGGTCCTTAGGGGAGGGGGGTGAAGTCTTCAAGTCAGTTTTCAGCGCGTTTGGCTCAGAGGCAGAGAAAAAGGTCATCGTCTTTGTCTTTGTAATCGTGTGGTGGGTTTTTGCCTTTTTTTTTCTTTTTGATCAGGTTTTTTCTTTGCCGCAAGAGGGCTGGCGAGTCCTTCCATGAGCCGCGCGTGTTTTCATGTCCGTTCCCGCCACTTCCCCCAAAAGGCGCCTTCAGGATGCGAAGTAGGAGCTCTGCATGGAGTAGAGTCGGTCGATGGGGTTTCCCACACGCGCTTGCAGGGAGCCCACGTCGGATGAAGCCATGAAGCAGTCGCTCAGGCTGGTCAGGGAAGTGTCGCTGTCGATGTCATGCAAGATGGAGTCGCTTCCTGTCAGGGTGACAAGACAAGGCGGGGGGGTTATTGGGGTGTTGCATTCAGTCAGACCAAAGTTTGCCCCCATCCTCGAGAAAACGATCCCTTGATTAACCATGGGGCGGGAACCTTCTTGGATTCCATGTGTCATAAAAAATGAAAACGGGACATTGTTTATTATGGTGTCAGAGCAACGAAATAATCAGCCGGGACTTTCTAAATGAAAGGCTTGTGGTCTGAAGACTCTAATTATGTGTCATTGAGCCCCAAAAGAATGTCTTAGCGAACAAGGCTGTGACAGGCACAGAATCACGGGCACAAAGCCATCGCTGACCTGGGAGTGGCCACACACGGCACGACACAGCACTGGACCAGACGGCCGCTTAAATGCGACTGCCTGCCTCCGCAGAAGCCTTAATTCTGCCTGGTACCAGGCTTTATTGGGCTCCCTGGGCTGAAAGAGCGCCGCTACATCAGGGAAGGGACAGCTTGATGGAGCCTGCATTTTTAATGAGCACCCCACATTATTGCCTTTCTATCTTTCTCCCACGAAATTAGGGTAGGTGGGAGATGAGGCCGGGAGAGAGATGGGGCCCGAAGCAGAGGCCACAGCCTGGATCTTTCTGGAATGTGGAGGATCAGGCCAAGGAATTTTCTGCTGCCCTGCTCACCCAGCTGCTGGTCCACTGGAATCCCTCCGGACCTTAAATTTCAGCTCGAATCTCTGCAATCTACCTTCACATCCTCATCCATGCCTTGCCAGATCCACCAAAGCAGCCTGAAGTCCAGCCAACGGCCCCAGATCTCATCCCAGGATGTGAACCTGAAACCAGCTGATCTTGGTGTTCCAGCACTGCACCCTCTGATGGTTCAGACTTAAAAAGACCATCTGCCTAAGATACATATCGGCTTGTTACAAACTCTGGAAACACAGGGGCAGCCTCCTTAACATTAATGAAGGGGCCTCACCAGGCTGAAACGTGCATACGCACAAACAAGCAAACCGTATGCATAAAGAAACCTAACGTACGTGCAAACGATTAGCAGCACCGAAAAGGGGATTTTTGTTTTGCTGAACGTCACTCACGGTGACGTTTGCTCAGTGACAGCATGGTGGAACTGCGTCACTTTCATTTTTGCCATCATTTAACATTTAATTTATCATGCAGTCCACATGGTGCGTACGAGCCTTCCCAGAATTTCTCGCCATGCTGACGGCTGAGGGCCTTGGCAAGGCTGGACACTGCATGCCAATACACTGCACGTGGGGGGGGGGGTAACATACTGGTCTGATTTCAAAGGAAAATTCCAAAAATAGATCACAAGATCACAGGGCGTCTGACTGTGTTTGTGTCAACTTATGGGGGGGGCTGGCGGTGATGAGATTGCAGGAGGGCGACTGTCCTACAGCAACAGTGTTATGGTGGCTGGAAGGGGGAGGGCTGAGGTCTGTATCTCACCGTATGGGTTCATGTGGTCACCCGGCATCTGTGGGGGGGTCAGACCCTGCTGGAAGGGGTCCGTGCTGTACCCATTCTGCTCCATGGCCACCAGCGGCTGCTGTGGGGGGGGCAGCGGTGTGTACGAGCTCATCAGACCCTCCATGCGATTGGACATCACCTCTGTGGCACAGAACAAACACAAGCACCGTGAGGGGCATGTTTGAGGCCTCAGTTCTTCTACTGGGACCAGTTTGGGGGCTGTGGTTAGTTTTCACTGAGACTCATTTCCCAGTAGAGTACATGTGTCCCCATTCTACTGTTGGAGAGCAAGCCCAAAGGCTACTCACATGGATAAACAGCATAAACAGCCGAAATTAGCCAGAACGTCACTCTTTGATCTTCTTATAACTTATTTATTGTCTAATAAGAGACTATAAGTGTAATTGTGTACACCTGTTATAAACTATTAAAACCTGGCCGTTCTCATTAGGATGAAGTGATTGAGGTAAAATGATCTCTTCAAAGCCCTCAGGTGTGTGTGTGTGTATGCATGTTAGTTGTGTGTGTCTTTAGGACTCAGGGCCAGTAGCAGAAGATGCCCCCCCCTCCCACCAGACATTAACACACCATGTTTTTGGATGTCTCTGAGAGACCATTCCCCCATGACGGCTAAAACGTCATCCAAGCCCCAGAAACTAATCTCTACAAATTATATGACAAATTATATAGTTTTACACCTCGTAGTGTTTCACGTTTATCTCTGCTTCTGTTTGACATAGCCAAGCAGGGCTCTGGATTTTCATTAATTACCTTTCTCCTTTTTGGATTTTTTTGGGCAGCCGTACCATGGCGGCTAACATCAAGGGCCCTGGAGCCGGAGCTGCCCGGCTCCCATCCAAAGCTGTCATCTGATCTTACACCCCTCAGCTAGTTACTAAACCTGGGCTTTTGCAATAAATAAATAATCCTTTATAGAGGTATCGCCTAAGCAGCTTAAACCACGGTGATACGCTGTTTCCAGGCAAGCCGGCAGCTGTTTTCTTCAGTAGGTTGATTGAGTTTTTTTTTTTACAGATAGTCTGTAATTCCCCCTCATTCGCACGGATGGTGGGGGAGACCTACTCTATGGCAGGTGTGGTGGTCAGGGACCCAGGCTCTAAACATTGCTGCCTCCATTTAGGCTCCAAGCCCTGCCCCTCCACCCAGGCACTAAGCCCCGCCCCTCATCCTCCATACACTAAGCCTCCCCCTCCAGACAAAGCCCAACCCATCCCCACTCGAGACACTAAGCCCCACCCCAAGCACT
>JAODJW010000040.1:2532856-2562478 GCA_026777045.1 Hyperopisus bebe | reverse complement strand
CCTACCAAATGCCGATTCCCATCAACCAATCAAACATGCCACAGCAGATTTTCCATCAAATGCCCTGTGGCCGATTTGCTACCAAATGCCCCGTGGCCAGTTTCCTACCAAGCGCCCTGCAGCCAATTACCTACCAAATATCCCACGGCCAATTTCTTATGGTATGTCCCACCGCTGATTTCCTATCGTATGCCCCGCAGTCAATTCCCTACCAAATGTCCCACGGCCAGTTTCCTATTGTATGTCCCACAGCTGATTTCCTATCAAATGCCTTGCGGCCGATTTCCTACCAAAAGCCCCACCCCAGATTTCCTTCCAGATGCCCCATGCCCAATTTCCTACCAAATGCCCCACGGCCAATTTCCTACCAAATGCCCCACGGCTAATTTCCTATCATATGCCCCATGGCCGATTTCCTACCAAATGCCACACAGGCAATTTCCTATCGTATGCCTTGTGCCCGATTTCCAAGAAAACTTTTGCTACAAGCTTTTAGCTCAGGGGGGAGCTTATGTCGGCAAGGAAAATACACATCAGCCATCACAAACTTCTTGAGGAAAACGCATCAACCATAGCAAGCTTCATAAGGAAAACGTGTCAACAATCGAAAGCTTCACAAGGAAAACATGCATGAACCATCACAAGTGATATGTCAAGCATCAGAAGCTTCACAAGGAAAACGTGTCAACTATCGAAAGCTTCATGAAGAAAAGACATGTCAACCATCACAAGCTTCATAAGAAAAAACATATCAATCATTGCAAGCTTCATGAGGAAAACAGGCGTCAACCACTTCAAGCTTCACAAGGAAAACAGGTGGCAACAATCAAAAGCTGCATGAGGAAAACACGCGAACCACTGCAAGCTTCAGGAGAAAACATGTGTCAAACACTGCAAGCTTCACGAGGAAAACATGCGACAAACACTGAAAGCTTCACAAGGAAGACGTGTCAACCATCAAAAGCTTCTGGAGGGAAACGTGTCAACCATCATAGGCTTCCACCCACATCCTCTTTAATGAGTTGTCATTGCTTCTTCTAGCTGTTATTACCAACTGTGCAAAGATAAGTCTAAACAACATCTTTGTCATACGTAGAAAAGACCGAGGAGCCAGAATGAAAGTTTTTATGACATCTTTTTACGACGTCTTCTGAACGTCGAATGCAGAAGTCCGCTGGACCGCTATACAAGGTTTCAAATGAGTTCAAATGCAGTCATCATGGACGTCTTTTCAACATCATATAATATTAAAAGCAGACTCATTTTAGACATCGTGTATATTGTGCCTCTTGACTAAATTCATTTATAAATGAACAGTTTCACCATGCTTTCAATTAAAACTTTAACTTAAATAACGTATTGCGGCGACGAGCAGATCGAGGTATCACGAGCAAAGAGACACGGAGACTTTCCTGCCGGAGAAACACCCAATCAATTAATAATCCATACAAGGATTACATCAAGCACCCAACGAGCACCAAACACAACTCCATCTACAAAAGGCAAGGCTGTCAGACGCCGAACTGTAAGATGCATACATGGTGGGAAATTTATGTAAGCTAAGCACACGAGGATCAGACTGGGTACACACAAGACAGAGGTAAACACATGTGCAACAATATGGAATT
This sequence comes from Hyperopisus bebe, assembly GCA_026777045.1. Taxonomy (NCBI): domain Eukaryota; kingdom Metazoa; phylum Chordata; class Actinopteri; order Osteoglossiformes; family Mormyridae; genus Hyperopisus; species Hyperopisus bebe. Next base: position 2,560,850 of record JAODJW010000040.1, on the reverse strand, counting down.
ACCTATTAACAATTACAGCAACAACACAACAATGGCTATTTAAAACTGCATGCGCGGCATGCTGGGACATGAGGCCCACCGGTGCTACAGTGTATACAACAGAATAGTACAGAGCTAAAGTATCATGAAAAGAAAAAGCACATTTTAAAAGCTTAATTACAATCTATAACGTCTGCTGTGGCTTAGCATTTCCATCTAATAATTCCGTCGTGGTCACTATAGCTATCATTAACTCACGGTGGAATCAGTCACAGTTAACAAGCTAACTAGCCACAGCAGGTTGAAGTTGGTTATAAAAAATACCAAAAAGGCTAACATGAAGGAAAATCATGAACATAATTTCGCATTAACCTGGTTTAGCAAGCTGGATGTTTGTTCGACCGGGCATCAAGCTGCTGCCAGATTTTGAAATCCCGCATTCTGCGTGTGCACAAAAGTGTCCGCAGGGATGTGGATAGGGAAATACAAAGCAAGTGATGAGACAGTTTATGCCATATACAAGTGGAATTGTAGATGTATAGATGTGATCATGATTACATTTACTATTTCAGAAAATGATGCGAGGAAGCATACGGTATGTTTTTTTAAATTCCATTTAATTCAAAGGGGGTTGAATTTATGAGCATTAAATTGAATTGACAATGTCCAAAACCTAGATGTTCAGATATTAAACTACATATCAACGTCGAAGAGAGGTCGTAGTCAGACGTCCAGATACTGAACCTGATTTGCACGTCGTGCAGACGTACAGATATAATCCTGGACAGACCGACCCCATATAGCCATGATCTGCACGTCTGGGAGACGTCTCATGTTTGCTGGGTAAATTCGGGCTGTCTGAGCAGATAAGCCTCGGTAAGGTACAAACAAAAAAACAGACCACCATTTTTATGTTAATGTCATTAATAAAGTCTGTTTGTAGATGTCCTATATTGTAAAGTTAGAGCTTTAAGTTGGTTCGTATTTATACTAATTAATTTACACTGTTTGCATTATATCATTAAAAAAGTCAGTTTAATGACTAAAATGTAAAAATATTTTAATATTATAATTTTTGACAAACCAACAAAAGTTATTGCAAAACTATAAAGTTATGAATAATAATTCTATAAAAATGATTTAAACAGAAATAGTTAAATGCCCAGCATACAGCTTTTAACCTCGGCAGACACGAGGCCTGATAATATAAAGGGCACGACCCTGTAACTCCATGCTCATTGTTAAGCTGAAAAGGACAGCGAAGATGACAGCCCGACTGGCTGAAATACTTATCAATGGGGAGTTTTTTCAGTGCATCAATCAGAGAACTCTCTGGAAAATGGGATCCTTTTGTGGGCGGAGCTTTGGCTGATAGTTAAAGATCACCGGTTCAGGTGCATTCGCATTTAGCCCTAGCCCTGAAGAGGTGTTTGCTATGATTTTGCAGCAAAAATTTGTCAGAAAGTTAATTTCTATTTAAATCACAAAAACAAAAGGGGGCCTGGGGGGTTGTGGGAGCCCCCCTCAGAGAGCATGCATCTGATCGGGTGCAATGGTCTGGCTGCGCCTTGCACCTGCACCAGCGGCTTTAATGACGGCATCAGCGAACGGCACATCCCAGCAAGGGCCATCATTCTCCGTGACACTGCAGACGATGAAATCCGCAGTTTACAAGCAATAACGCGACGGGCACGCTGATAGACAGCTAGAGAGATATCCAGGGTAGCCTGGGATCAAGGCAAGCCCCCCCTCCCCACCTGCACGGCAGCCGCGGGGCAGGAGTGGAACAAGTGCAATTCCCCGGAGATCTCTACAAATGCCATTCGCAACATGGGGGGACGGCGACGGGCCCTGGGGGCTGGATAATTATGAAGTCGCCTTCTGGGGAGTTAATTTGAGGTGCGTCGCATGTGAGGGTACCAGCGTGCTTATTTCCCCTGAGTGCTAGGGGCCGCCATCGTGGGGGCAAATGAAGAAATCAGGCCGTGGGGGGCAGCTCTGTGACGGGGAGATGGGGGGGCATCCCCACCTGCCGCTATTGCGGCTAATTTGTTAAATGAATCAATAGCCCTCCCTGCCTGGCGGGCTGCCCGCCAGCCCTTGCCATCATTCCGGGGCCCCCCCATTGCCCCCACCTGTCCACGGGTCCATCAAGCGCTCAAGGGCTTTTGATGGCAGACAGGCTCCCCTCCCCAAATGAGTGGGTGATGACTCCCTGATTCCCCGGCGCCTTTTCAGAGCGGCGGCGGCTCATTGCACGCCTCACCATGGCCTCACTAAGGCCTGACATGCTGCTGCCACTCACCCTCATAGGCCTCTCACGCCTGTCATACATGCCATTGAGAGCACCCAAAGTCAGACTTCTCAATATCCTCCTGAGACCCCACCCATTCATTTATGTCCATTGTAGTGGACATTTTGTTTTTGCATCTATCGTTTCACTGATGTAAGGAAACATATTTATTCCTGTTGTACACTAAGGAGGACATGCTGTCAAATTAAAAATAAAAATTAATTAGAAAAAATCTAAATTGTAAGTCTTATTTCCTCCAAAGACAAATATCCCTAAATTGAAGGATACTTTTTTCCTTGGGTCTCAGGAGGATATTTCCCTTATTTTTAGCTTGCATGTGTAGATTAGCATGTATATGAACATTACATCTACATTAACAGCTGTGTTTTGTAACTCAAATAAGCATTTTTATAATTTATTTGCCACATAATCAGATTTATATCTGTGGTGTCTGTATATTCATCCATCCATCCATCTTGTTCTTTCTATTGGTATTTTATAAGTATATATGTATAAAATACATGTGAATGAATGCATATACTTCCATTAAATGGTTAGCCTATCAGAAGCTCGGAATGGTATACGGAATTCTGGGAAAAGCAATGTCTTTTTCTGCAATACCCGGATTTCTTTTGTATTATTCTGCCTTCCGGGTCTGTGGGCCTGGTGAGCAAAGTCATAAAAAGAAATGGGGGAGGGCTTAGCCTGCCGGGCCCACCTCTCCATTCTGCCCCTGGCGGTGGCTGTAAATCTCCATACGAGGACCTCTGAGGCTGCGTTGACTCTGATCGACGTTCCGGCGTTCCTCGATCCGCTTGGCGTGATGCTGCACATGCGTGCACGCAGGCGAGGAAATGATGTGTGTGTGGCGAGGTTTGAGTGAGGTGGCACCGCAGATGATACTCCATAGCCATGTGGCTTTTATTTTTTCCATATTTCTCAGGCCTGGGGCCCTTGTCTCTCCCTCTGCCTTCCCTCTCTCCAGTAGAGGCTCCCGCCACATTCTGAGCACCACGCCTCCGTGGTTGAATCCGAGGCGGGCAGAAAGGCCTCGTTGTGAGGTTCTGGCGGCGGCCCGGGACACGATGGAGTGGGGCCCCACATCTGGTGTGGATTTGCCGCGAGCACGGCCACACGGGACCGCCTCCGCCCGGGGAAATGGGATAGCTGTGATCGTGAGCCCCGGGGGCCACTGTGATCGGCACTCCTCATTAGTCTGTCAGGGGTGCGCCGGAGAATCATAAACCATCACAGGGACAAACGGCGTCCCCGAGATAAACCCCTCTGCCCTGAACACAGATAAAACCAGAACTTTCCGAAGGCAGCGTCGCGAGGCAGAAAAGTAGTTCCCCCCCCCCCTTATTTTAGGTACCTGCCTGAATAGACAGCTTGGGGGCTTGTTGCTCTGGTGGGACTGGGAGAGAAATGTCCCCAAAACAACACCCCCCCCCCAAACCGCAGCCACCTAAAGATGTGGCTCATGTAATGTGCACGCTCAATCAGAAACGACACCTTATCGATCGTCAGAAATGTCCAAACACGATTACAGGAATAATTACGCGGGCCGCCCATTGCTAACCAGTAGCAATTGGGCCGATTACTGCAAATGAATACAACGTGCTGGTTGTTTCCTGCTGGCTGCTGACGGGCTACTTGTCCTGGTGAAACAGCCCCGAACGACTTGGCCACGGGCGCTAACTGCTGTCGCCAAGGCTCACAGTTCGAACAGAATGAAAATAATTAAAGTGAGATGCACTGCGTGAGGCAGTGTGGAGAGAGAAGGACTGTGTGTGTGTGTGTGGGGGGGGGGGGGTCTTATTTTATACAGATGACACCCCAAGCTTGTTCTGGATGTTTGATTAGATCAAAGGGACGCTCCACTCGCCCCCCCCCCCACCCTGTCTCTGATCTGTGGCGAGTTCACTTTGAAAACATGGACGAATCCATGCACCCCTCCACCCCCGTCAACCATGGACAAATAGCAACTTCTGCTGACTCTCCTTGTTATTCAAAATAATGCTTCTACACCAGTAGGGGGTACAATGGTTAAGAGCTAGAAGACTGGCCCAAAAAAAGGGATAGAAAAAAGGGAAAGAGATAAACAGGTAAGCCGAGTGAATGAATGATGGAATGAATGAATGAATGTTATATTTATCTAGCACTTTTCACAACACCCAAGGCACTTTTCGGAAGCAATGGGGAGCCACTTCAACCACCGCCACTGTGTGATGCGACGGCAGCCATTCTGTGCCAGTACGCTCACCACACAGTAGCTAAGGTGGTGAAGGAGCAGCAGAGAATTCATCAATTAAAATGGTCAGAGTGGTCAAATGAGGATCCCCTCTGATATGCCTGAGTCGCTCTGCCGCCTGCTTAATGGTGAAACGTTTGCCATGCTTCTGTTTTTCCCCCCCGTGCTACTGACCTACCAGATCTGCCACCTTGCTTCAGAACAAAGCATGTGATCACTTAGGCTGGAGGCCACAGACAATGGCCCACTATGTGGATCCACCCTGCCCATTGCCACGCCAGTCCCAGCTCCAATCTGCCACTAATTGCCACTATCCACTTAAGGACTTGACAGGTTCTTCAGCTATGAGCCACACAGGTAACACTCATCCATCACGGTGTAACAGGCTGCTGGCGGGCCCCCTACAGGGAGCAGGGGCCTGGTGCGGGGCCCTTCATCCTCCCTCACGCGCCCTTCCAGTCTGCATGGGCGTTTTCGTGAGCTAATGAAGTAGACGTTTCCTACAAACAGCGCGTCTGTGAAAACACAGGGGTGACTGACGTCACTTGGTCCGTCTCCGGGAACCAGCCGACCAGCCAATTCTCCGGAAACGCCTCCCCAGCAAAGCCTGACTGCGGTAGCTATTCAGTCTGACTCCCCCCTACATTGGACTTCACATATTTCTTCTCAGAGTCACCCGGGACCCCCAGCATCTTAAGTGACTCTTAGCCACTGTGCACTTTTTATTCTGGTCCCTCGTCATTCCTCTGGGGGTGTCCGGGAATAACCCAACAAGCGCTTTCATAAAGGGACATCCTCACCTTATTCACACCCGCTGCCAATATGCTAACGACATTAATGACGTTATGAAGAATTATGAGGGCAAATTAGATTTCCGTTGCCTCTTGAGTGCCACTAAAATGCCAAATAATAAGCTACCAGATTGCAAATTAGATCAGTAAAAATATCAACATGCGGCAGAGGGCGGGGGCGATCTATAATTGCGTTTAGCACCCGGCCTCGCGGGAGACGAGTTACTAAAGATGGCTGGTGAGCAACGCGGGGGGCGCGATCGACAGTGGGCCAGCAATCGACAGGGTAACTAAATAAACACCATAGGCGGCATTAAATATTCAGCAGCTGAAATCTGACTAATAAGCTGGCCTGCTCCGCCAATCCCCCAAGACCCCCCCGCCTGCCCCCAGCAGGATACCTCTTTTCACGCTGTTTATTCCCCGGTGACCCCAAATGCAATAAGTGGTAAGTTTGCCCCAAAGGGCTTAGGTACTCGGATAGGAAGTGTGATGAAAATGATGGGGGGGGGGCGGCATGCTTGGAGAGCAGAGGCAGGGGAGGACTGACGGAGACTGACCCCAGGCCCCTGATAACCACCCCCCGCGATATTAAAGAATTAAAGAGAATCAAGTGAAAGGACAGACTCAGGGGGGAGGCAGGAGGAGAGCAAGCCCCTTCCGGTTACTGCCGCGTCTCCCGCCAAAACCTGCCACGTCTGACTGGGCAGAAAAGACAGAAAAAGCCTTTCAGAAAATATACGAGAGCTACACACCACGGCATGCAACTCACAGCAGCGAGGCATTATGGGAAAAGAGCGCATCCGGCCACACAGGGATCGTCGAACAGAAACATGGCCCCTGCTGCGTCCACCACCCTGGGTCAGGCCCGCTTGAAACGGTCTGGACCAGATCCGGGTGACGATCTGATGTGGGCGTGTGTGTGTGTGTGTGTGTGTGTGTGTGGGGGGGGGTTACCTCATATAAATAATGCATGTGCTCGATGGTCCCAGCCGCTCTCATCTGCTGCAGAGGTATGAGTGACTTTATGCAAATGAGCGGCGACAGCCTTATTGTGTGAGGAATATCAATAGAGTAATTACCGTTACACGGCCACCACCCCCCCCCCCCCCATTTCTCGAAGATGGGGGGCAGCGCAGATGAGGTTTATGCTTCTAAGTGCAGAACTAATAATGTGAGGCTCAGAAGCAGAACCCTGTGTGGACAACCCCAGAGGGTCTGAGTCGTGGGCTACCGAGAGCCACCCCAGGAGAGTCCCGTGGCACGGAAGAAATAAAACAAAACTGCCAAACCGGCCTGGCAATCACAGCCGCCCCCCCAAGAGAGGACAAACGTAGCCCAGGTGATTTTGTGTGTGTGTGTGAGGGGGGGGGGGTCTCTTGCTGAGATATTACACCATCTGGTCAAAGTGGGGAGCAGCAAATCATATACAGTCAAGAGTCCATTGCAACCACTGAAAGCTTAATGCACTACAGACAGAAATGGCTGCTCCGCAGTTCAGCATCATTGCCTGTCCTACAGAGCCTGTATGAGTCACTGGAATCGCTGCTTTGAAACGAAAGGGATTTCAGACAGAAATAACACATCGATAACTGCTAACCTGGCACAGATGTGTGTGGGAAATAACGATAGAACATGCATGAATACGAAGCTTAATCAGAGGAGCAGAGCGACGACAGGTGAGGAGCGATGCCCCTTTCCTTATTTCAACATTAGAGGCCCCATTAATTCAAAAATGTGCCTGATTGTGTTGCCGAGAGATGTGACAGGGTGTGCCGGGATAGAGCTCCAAGTGCTGAACGGGAGCAGGTTCAACCAGCACCATCAAAGGGACGCCAACGTTTTCTGCGCTCCCAGATGCTCACACGCATCATGCCTGCCCGGGCGCTGCATCCCTCCGAGGCCTCGCTCGGGTTCTGCCCCAACTTGTTGGGATCCGCTGGGTTCCCTCGCTGGGTTCCCTTCCTGCTGTCCTGCCCTGCCTGGTCACCACACTGACAGAAAGGAGAGTCTGACATCAGAGAGCGACTGTGCAGCCAACCCCCAAACCACACATCCAGCAAGCCAGGGAATCACTGGGGAGTGGTGAGTGTCTCCTAATTATCCTTTTCTTGTTTCGTTTTCCGCATCTCTTGCATTATGTTTGCCATGCAGGTCAGGATGGCAGGAGCAGATGAAAGCTATGTTCTGGAACTGCGGTAAAGCACAAACGTAGCTAACAGCGCAGGACACGGAGCACACTGCTCTCGTCACGGAAAACCGGATGTGTCGGACACTCCCTCCATGTCGCTGTCCTGCACACAGCACTATGGGGGCTGCTCCTCTCCTTCTTGACTCGTTCTGAGCTCCCGTCAGTCTCCGCTGGGTTGGGTCTGTCTCCCCCTCCCCCCAGCTCCACGCCACTCCCAGCAGAAGACCTAGAGTCCCTCTGGGGCAATCCGGATATGTTTACGTGCAGCTCAAAAACACAGCGCAGCCAGGCCCCACCACACAAACCAGTGTTCTCCCAGTGTGAAATTAAAAACTGTCTGGAAACAAAGACCCCGAATTCCTCCTTCCAATACAGGCTTATTTCCTAATAAATCAAGCACATGGTACAATTACTCTGATATTGTTGTTTTTGTTTACCATCTATCATCTGATTAGTCCACTAAACCCTCTCATGGAGGCAGGATTACAGTCTCAGTGGTTTCCCCGCCGAAAATACTAGGTTGGAGCCGGTTGCTGGGAGGCAGAACGCAGGGCAGAGTGTCAACTGGGCAAAAAAAAGACGACTGCAGTCTCCCCCAGCGAGACAAACAGCCCCGGCTTGTGGGCCAGAGGCCACGCTCGCAGAGAAACTGGAAAAAAGCCATCGGGCACGGCTTTGGCCGGTTGGTGGCTGCCCTCAGGCTCGGACAGAGAAAACAAAACATTACAGCCCAATAAAAGGAAGACGAAAAGAGCGGGGAGAAGACAAGTGTGTTTTTCCCTCTTTTTATGGCTGTTGTTCTTCAGTTAAAGGCCTGTTTCTGATTTTCTGTCTCATTCGCTTATAGTAATAAAAACGGTTTTACTCGGCAGCCCGCTCCATCACGATGCGGCTCCCTGCTGTGGGCCATGCCGTAAACGGCACAGTTATACGATAACCCCTGGCAACTAACCCCCCCACGCCCACCGATTATTGTACCTTCGGTCGGCCTTTGATCTTCAGGGTCTTATGTATCTTACACATAAAGTTCTGCCTGCCAGGGACAGTTTTAGAGCCACAGAACACTGCCGTCCGGCGTCTGGCCGGAAGCCGGCAAAGAGATGTGGGCTGCTGCCCCCCTTCCAGTTGGCGAGGACAAACCAAAACACCCACTGATTTTTGATCACATTACTTGCATTGGTGGGAAATGCTTCCTGAATGCCTGAGATAAAAACACCTGCTCTCTCATTGGCCCCTAGAAGTCTCACTGATCTCAGTCTTATAAACAAATGAACAGCTGGCCCTCTTTCCAAGATGCTACCTTATTCGGTGGGAAATTACCCACAATGCCCAGCCACATTGTGCCAATGCAATGAGGTCAAAGATATGAGCCTCTGAAGCTTGTACCATGGCAGCCCCACCATGGTCCACCTGCACAGATCCATCTTATGCTCCCATATTGGGTTTCAAACAGTTGCTGAACCGGGTTCAGGGGACATCTCAGGTGACCCTGCTGAGCGGTTCCATCAGGTGACTTTGACAGCAGAAAAGGGTCAGGTTGCATGGACCAGAAAAACAAGACGAAACCACGCTAAAGGCTACCAACCGTTTTCCGCAAAACCACACTAAACGCTACCATCCGCCTTCCCCCATACTGCGATAAATGCTACCAACCGCTTCCTCCAATACTGTACTAAACGCTGCCAAGCATTACCCGAGAAACCTCGTTAAGTACTACCAAGCATTACCCCCAAAACCACTCTAAATTTTACCAAGCATTACTCCCCAAAACATGTTTAAATGCTACCAAGCATTACCCCCAATACATGCTAAATGCTACCAAGCGTTACCCCCTAGTACATGCTAAATGCTACCAAGCGCTACCCTGAAAACTGTGCTAATTCCTAGCAAGTGTTACCCCCGAAAACCACGCTAAACACTAACAAGTGTTACCCCTGAAAACCACGCTAAACACTAAGAAGTGTAACCCCGAAAACCACACTAAACACTAACAAGTGTTACCACCGAAAACCACGCTAAACACTAACAAGTGTTACCCCCAAAAACCATGCTAAACCCTAACAAGTGTTACCCCCGAAAACCACGCTAAATGCTAACAAGTTTTACTCCAGAAAACTGCTAAGTGCTACCAAGCATTACTCCCCAAAACATGTTAAATGCTACCAACCATTACCCCCAAAAGCACACTAAATGCTACCAAGTGTCACCCTCAAAACATGCTAAACACTACCAAGTGCTACCCCAGAAAATGCACTAAACACTAACGAATTTTACCCCCGAAAACCACGCTAAATGCTAACAAGTTTTATTCCAGAAAACTGTCCTAACGGCTACCAAACATTAATCCCCCAAAACATGCTAAATGCTTCTAAGTGCTACCCCGAAAACTGTGCTAAACAGTAACAAATGTTACCTCCAAAAACCATGTTAAATGCTAACAAGCTTTATCCCCGAAAGCTGTGCTAACTGCTACCAGCACGGTTATATAGGCTTGCTGGCAGGGTTGACCCACCGTGTCATGCTGGTGAGTGGGAGAATGTTTGCGTGTCTTTCGAGCCAGATCACTGGAGGTGGTGCCCTTTCTGGGTTCAGTACAGTGAGCCTAGGGTTGCCATCCGTCGCTTATAATAAAGGATTGTCCTGTATTGGAAAATAAATTGCTGCATCCTGCTTTATAAGGGACGGGTGGCAATCCTAAGCAAGCTGGTAGTTTGGCACGTTTGCACCGGGTGTTAGCCATCGTCGGAAAGATTACATTTGATTTTGTTTGTTGACACAGAGATTAGTGAGCCTAGTCGGGCCTCTGGTTCACTCCCCTGCTTCCTTAACAGGCAGCCTTGCTACTGCAGGACGCTTGCTGTACCGGCTGTCAAATCTGTGCGTGGTAATTACCCTTAAGCTTCTGGATCGCGTACAAGGATGCGATGATGGACTACTGCTGTTCTCACACCAAACCGCTTAAAATCGCTGTCTTCGGTAAGCCCGGGAAAGTGCCTGCAGCCGGCCTGCCAATCAGCTCCCCTCATGTGTAGGCGGATCGGTGGAGACCCAGGTGGAGGTACTCAGCACTACTTGCGATTCTCCGGGGACCTGCTTCTAAGTACTAAGCTTTGCTTCAGAACGAGGCTGCCAAGCAGCCTAGCTTTAGATAAAATCCCGGTTAGCGATGTCCCCCACTTTGTGGCCGTGGCAAGACCAAAGTTCCCCCAGGAGGTGGAGCGCTCCACGTAGCATACCTTACTCCATACAAATGTTCAGATTCAAATTATTTACAGCTTCATTGGCCTTAATAATTACCAGACAATGCTGTCTTCCTCTATTTGTGCTTCTCTTGCTTGTTTTTTATGTTTTTTTTTTGTAAAGCCATGTGTTCCTGCCTCCGTATCAAAGGCCCGGGGACAATAATTGGGAAGGCAACAAGAGAAGAGGCGATAGATGCCTGCACAATAAGAATTTCCACTGATGCCTGCCAAGGATCCATTAAATGCTACGGGCACACGGGGGCGCTGGGGTAGGCAGTGAGCTGGACGGAGTGGAGCAGGGCGGGCCGGCTTGCAAGTGACATCTGAACACTACACAGGGCCCCGTTTCAGGCTTCAATAGAGATCACAGCAGTAACAGCCCAGACGGCGTGCTAGGGTAACAGACAACCCGGGGGAGGGACTTAAGCGCAAATCACTTGGGAGAAACAGTGTGTACACGCGAGCAAAAGCAGTGGGGTGGTTCAATGGCGCCAAGCCAACCAGCTAAACATGGGACAGCCCCAGCAGTATTACATACATAAAGGCCCTTCCCATTTAAAAACTTCCTCGCAGTACCTGTAAAACGGATGATCAGAAGGATACTAAAACCGTGGGATGTAAATCTATTTTTAATACAACGTGTCACCCCACCCCCTGGCAGGCTCCGAAAAACCAGCCATAACCCCCCTCCCTTCACGCTGGACTTTGTCCATTACGCGTCGTCTGGTGGAGGGGTTGAAATTTTCACATCGCCTTTTAAAATATTTCTAAGTGGTTTTTCAAAGTCGCAGCTGCCGTAAACCAGGCCTGCCAAGAGTCTGCAGCTTTTTTTTTTGGGGGTGGGGGGTGGTTTGTTCTGAAAACGCTTCTTCAACGAGCCAAACCAGCAACAAAAAAATCCAACAATAACAAAGGCTTACACAGCTTCGGCCTTCCGCTTCACGCTACCAGGGAAGTTCATGCAGCCAAAATCCTGACAGCCTTCAGGTATATAGGGGTGCGGGAGTCAGCTGGGGCTGGGCATTTTGATTTAGTGTGTCATCTAGTGTGAGACATCCATGTCCCAGGGGAGGTGATGGCCCATCTTCTTGCAACACCTCCTGGAACCCCAGTTCATAATGAAGGGAGATCTTGACGTGGACATTTACAGGACAAAGGGTCTTACTTAACCAGGCCCCAGAGCATCATGGGAATGGACCTAGCCACCCCCACCACCACGTGAATATGAATCACTACTTTTAAAACACCCCCGACACTCCTCCACACTCTTCATTTTTATATAGCGCCCTTCCCAACAAAGCTGCCCCAGACTACGCAATGCGACATTACGAATGGACTTGGAACAATTAACTTGCATCAGCTTAGGACACCGCTAAGAAGTCCAGGGCTGGGAACCCTGGGACAGAACGACATGAAATTGGCAGAAACCCTGTTACGTTATGATTTATTTTAATTATAGAGAGCGATTCTGAATTTCTGACGCAAAACATGTGTCTTCCTTTGTCCGCACTTTGCACGATGATAGTTCACATTTAAGATTACTATTGCATTTATTTTCCCTTTTTAATTGCCACAGAATATCATCTCATAACTGATATTAATTCTTGCATTACTGTTCTTTTTATTATTTGAAACCACAGTTTACTGCAGCTATAAAACACACCGAAATAGTTCCCAGATGAGCGAAAAACACAGCGATTTTTTCCAAACAAGAGCGCAGGGCCCGGGCGGTGGCATGGTGGAGAGAGCCTCATGGCATGGCGCACAGAGATCCCCGTCGTGTAGCAGACACCGGGTCAAACCGGAAACAGCAGTGGTGTCTGTGAAGCTGTTGAGGCAGAGACCAAAAATAAGACAGTGATTGCCTTGCTTTTGTCCATTTGGGTTCTGATGTAACGCCGAACCAAGTTCTCTCACAAAGGTGAGGTCGTCACCCCCCCCCCCCACACACACACACACCTCCCTCACAATGGTAGCCATAACCAGAGGATCCACCTAACTGAAGACGGGGATAAAAGTACAAGAGCCATGGGGACTGGAGGAGCAGTCCGCCGCAAGACGGGGTAGGGGGGTGCCGCGTGGGCCCTGTCCCCCTGCTAAAGGCCGAGGCAAACATGGAGCTCACAATAAAATAATAAACAGCAGTGGTCTAGAGACGCCCCCCTAGCAGGAAAACAGAAACACATGACAGAGAGTGGGGCTGCAGTGGCATCTCGCAGGCCTGACTCTGGGGGGTGTTAATGAGGATGAGAGGTGTGGCTTAACCACGGCCCCTGGTGGCCGGCTGTGCCCATTACTCCTCCTCTATGGGGGCATCTTTCCCTGGTTTGTAGATGAGCTGATATACAGTAACACTTACCTGGCACAGCACTGCCTCACACTCTCATTTTTTAACAAACGCTGGAAAAGCTACCTGGCCAGGCCTCCTGTCCTCTCACTCCTGTCCATCCTTTCTAATCGTGTCTTTTGCAGCCCCTCTCTCATCCTCTCCTGCTCTGTCATGTCCTTTCTTGTTCTCTCCTGCCTCCTTACTTTTGTGTCCTCTCATGTCCTGTTACATTCTCTCCTCTCCTGTCCTCTCTTAATCTCCTGTCCCCTTTGCCCATCTTCCTTTCCTGTCCTCACTCTCCCCATCCTCTTTCATTCCGGTCCCATCTCTCTCCTGTCCCTCATCTCTCATGTCTTTTCTCACTCTGCCATCCCCCCTCTCCTGTCCCCCTCTCTCTCTCCCATCACCCCTCCTTCTCCTCTGACCCCTCTTTCTCCTGTTCCACTCTCTACCCTGTCACCCCTCCTTCTCTTGTCCCCTCTCTCCTGTCGCCTCTCCTTCTCCTGTCCCCTCTCCTGTCACCCCTCCTTCTCCTGTCCCCTCTCCTGTCACCCCTCCTTCTCCTGTCCCCTCTCCTGTCACCCCCACCTTCTCCTGTCCCCCTCTCCTTCTCCTGTCCCCCCTTTCTCTCCTGTCCTTTCTCTGCCATACAGGGTAAATGCTCCATCTCTGCGAGAATTTGGACCAATCAATCTGACCACATGTGTAAGTACACGAGACCATGTGGGGTGCAGATGTATGGGGGGGCACACGTGTGAGTGACCCTTGGAGCCACCCGATCTGCCCCGTGTGGGAAACATGCTGCGCCACACAGCCGCCCACGTGCCGAGGCTCGGCATCTCGGCGCTCGACACCCCCTCCCCCAGTGGCTGAAAGGGTATCCTCCCTGGGGGAGGGTGCCGTGCCAGCTTCCCTTCACGCCTCACGTCACTGAGACAAACGTGTGGAGGAGGTCAAAGTCGAGGTGTGAGTGTGCAAACGTGGTGGGGGGGGGGATATTCGCTTGGGGAAAAGAGGAGCAGATAGCGGGAGGGAAAGAAAGTGAGAGAAACAGGAACCCGTCTGTTAAGCCTCCTCGCCCCATTTGCAAACACAACACAGAGGCACTTACAGCTTGACCCCCCCCCCCCCACTGATGAATGCACCTATTCTGTGGTGGCATTTTGCTTCCGAATGCTGCCCTCTCCAGGGGCATGGCCCGCCCCCATGCTTTTGGTGTCCCGGTCCTGTGCTGGGGGCGAGGGGCTGACAGATATGGGGCGGGTCAGGCAGCCGGGGGAAAGCGGCAATCTGTACCCTGGCCCAAACCCCCACCCCCCCACCTTTGCCTCCCCCGTGTTGACAGCTAGGATATAGCATTCATCTCCACCATCGCAGCATGCAGCACGCACTAGAAACTACACCATGACAGCTACAGCCGCAAGGCCGCTGTGGGGTTGGGGAGCCAGTGATCTGCAGTGCTGCCAGTGAAAAGGGCGTGTCGTTCCCTCAGCCAAGATGGGGGCTGGGCGGGGCATACTCACCTGCTGATCAGGGAACCCCGCCCCCCCCAGACTCCCCACAGCTGAGAGGGAAGCACAGCTCCAGCAGCGCTCCGCTCACTGAGGGGGCGTGGCTTTCTGCTTCACTGACTTTAAGGTACAGGACGCCGAGTTCCCATTACGTCACGGAGAAGAGGCCGGAAGGGTGGAGGAGGAACAGGTGAGCAAGGAGGAGCCTGATCTGTGAAGTGCCTGCCCCCCCCCCCTCCTCCAGGGCAGCTTTTGGTGCATTTAGGTGGTGGAAGCCCTCACTGATCTACATGGGCCTATTTCCAGTTCACATGGAGCCCCCAGTGCCCATATTAAAGGTTTGCCCACTGGCTCCAGTATGCTTTTGAGGAATGCTGAACATGACACCGCTTTCCATTTCTAATTAAGAAAAAGGGCCAGTGCCCTGGAACGTGTGACACCCTACTCGCCATCCCATTTCTGAATGGATTATGGATGCTTTGGCAAGGCAGGCTGTCCCCATCCTCCAAAATAAAACAGCTAAGAAAAGAGGACTCAGTGGGTGCCCCCCAACATGAAAACCAGGCTCTCCTGGGCAGGTCGCTGACACCATCGCTTAATCTTAATTGCTAAATGTTCTCTGCCCTGTGGAGTCTGCATGTTCTCCCTGTACCATCGTGGGGTTTCCTCCAGGTACTCCGGTATGCCCCACAGTCCAAACACATGCTGAGGCTGATTGGAGTTACCAAACTGCTCGTAGGTGTGCATGTGTGAGTGACTAGTGTGTGAGTGTGTCCTGCGATGGGTTGGCTCCCCCATCCTGAGTTATTCCCTGCCTTGCATCTGTATCTTCCGGGATCGGCTCCGGACCCTGAACGACCCCGAATAGGACAAGTGGGTGCAGAAAGCGGATGGTAATGCCAACAGACAAAGATGCAAGAAGACGAGGCAGGACAACCCCGCAGACCGCTATACCACTAAGACGAGAAAGAATGACAACTTTAGTGCTTGGACAGGAAGCCACAAGTGTAAAATCATATAGGAACCTTGGAGTAGCAAAGCTAGGCTTTGTAAAGGTAGCCAAGAAATAGTCCATATATTCACCCAAGACAGCCAGGGGTAAAGCCTCACCGGACACATCTCGCTTGCTGTCATCCTTCACCACTTGAGCACCTCTCCACTCTCCCCATTAAGTCCTCCTGTATCTCGATCCAGTTCAGCTGCTTAACAATCTGGGGCTGGTCTACAGGCACCCCATGTGGACACAAGTGTCACGTTGCCTGTTTAGCACTGAGGAAAGCTCAGCCCCCCCCCCCCACCAAGCCCACCTGCCAGCTTCACATTAGCTCTGACTGAGGGGGGGTCAGGGTCTCTGAGGACCGTGGTCAGGGTAATGAGATTTGTTTCAGGGCACCTGATCTGTGGACTTCCAAAAAGTCAGATGAGTAAATGAAGCCCCCCAGGGCACTTTCAGAGGTAACAGATTACCCGGGGGGGGGGGGCAGGCTCAGGAACATAAAGGAATTCAGGCAGCAGGAGACCACATGCAAGCTGTGGGTGGCAGGGGATGCCACGGGATGACGGCACTCCCCTTCCCAAAATTAAAAAAAAAAAACTGGAGCTTTTCGTCCAAGTTTTCCCTCCAGGTAGAGTCCTCCAGGGTCAATCGACACCCCCCACTCTTGGCCCTGGTGCCCTGGAGCTGCCATCTTTCGCTTTCTGCATTTCCATGTGCTCCGCCGTCACCCCCCGTTCTTCTGCTCGCCTCAGCAACAGCTCCTTTCTGTCCCAGGCAGTACCTCTTCACTTGGAGGTATCTACCAGGAGCCCGGCCCGTGGGGGAAAACATCCCCAGAATCTCAGTCCCGGAAGGCGAACGAGGCCAACAAAGGGGCAAAGTAAGCATCAGCTGACTATTTAAGCGGAGGACAAAATCCTCCGAATTTTTCTGTGATGGCTTCCAACCTTCCAATCAGGGAAAAAGCGACAACACGTCTGGTTCTATTGTTGCACGGTATACCTATACTACAGATGTCCCGCGATACCCAGTTGTTAAAAACGATACTATTTTCCAATTTATTAGTATTGGTACTTGAGTATTCCCTATGTTACATTGTATCTGCAGTGCTCTGTTTTTGCTCCCTCTCTCCACATGCAAAGTGCACTTGCTAACCATGTTTATCTCTGGTCCTTTTTTTGGGACACAGTTCGTTTGATTCAGTTCACCTAAAAAAAAAAAATCATTCTGATTTGTTCACTGGCACTGCCAGTTTGCATGAATAGATGTGAAACACTTGTGCTCCAATATGTCAAAAAATAGCCTTATTTAGGCTAAATAGTGCTAAGGAGTAAGCTAAATACCACCAATAAATCATGTGAAAAAAATAACATTTGTCTCTCAACATTACACCTTAACTACTCGTGTTTCTTAAACATGCACATCACATAGTCAGCTAGCGAGTCTTAACAGTAACAAACTCTGGCTAAAATCAGGAGTGTCGCACCATTACAGGAGAGCCAAAGCGGATGTGCGGCGCAAACTATGGCATTATTCTGCTTATGCTGTCGACAGTCAAGCCCACAGACACCGCAAAGCTTGTGTATAAAAGCTGTTTTAGCGCAGACAAAGGAAGCCAACACACTGAACTTGACAAAGCATCTAAGCGACATCTTAACTTATTCAAAGAATTTAAAGAGCAGCAGCCTTGTCCTCACATACAAGTCAAACGAGTGGGATCCATTTTGTGACAAGCACATTTTTTACCACTTCAGTTTGAGAAGCGAAATTAAGGGCAATGATAGCCTGTTCCATTTGCCTTTATCTTTTTAGCTCGGCAATCAGTGCACACAGTACATTTGCATAAATATTCTCTGCTACTAGAAAATGAGGGGGGGGCCTCAGTACAGTGCAGACCTCTGCCAAGGAGGCGTGTTGCTGGTTAAGTGGCATCTTGCACATTTTAAAAACTGCAAAAGAAATAAGAAACTCAAGTATAGGGGACAATGCTTTGACACCACCATGACCTTGATCTAATGATTTACAATAATGCAATTATCAGTGTTATAAATGTATTAAAACATGTTAAATGGCTGTATAGCTCTGCAGCTGCAACTGAATCATTTTAGTTTTGTTAAAACATGTTCAGTATGGCTCTGCACGTGTAACAAAATAGACTATATTTTGTTTGAGTGATATTGACAAAATATGTTAATTAATAAAAAAGAAATCGTTTTAAATTCTGTGTTCTGTCATCTGTTCATCCCTTAATTTTCCTGATGTTTTAATTTTTTGCTGTGGTATTGTTTCAGTATCGATATCGGAATATCGCATGGCAGGTATTGCTTGGACGGCATGACAGCACTAATTGGTTCACTGATCATGAGACTGAAAGTAGCCTGGCGACTGGAGCACAGAGCGGACTGATCCCCAGCCACACCCACCCCCACGCTCCCCCGTGCCAGCCTGCCCTGACTGTTAGAACGTGTGAGTGAAAGAGGGGCGCTCATAAGATCAACCTCATGCTCACTTGACTGTGGAGAAGGATGTGGGGGGTGGGGGTGTTATGGGTGGGGGGGAGGAATTACAGGGGTATTATAGAGCTCCATCCAATTGCACAGTATTCTTCCTTTTTTACCCTTGACATGAGTGAGGGGATTAGGGCCTGTCGCTTCCGCCAGCACCCCCCTAGGACAAAGGGGCGGAGAGCTTAGTGTCACCACCCGTGACTGAAGGACAGCCCTCTGTCGCCCGTCCCGTGCGGAAATGCGGCCGTTTGTGGCCTAATCCCATTACAAGATAAAGCAGGGGGGAGCAGGGGGGAGGCAAGAAGCCATGGGACTAAAGGGACTGGGGGTGCCCGTCAGCGCCCCAGTGCTGGCCAGGAGAGGGGCAGAAGTGACCCCCATTCAGGACATGCTCTCCGGCTGCATGGGTGACATGTTCCCTGAGGCATATGGATCGGCCCAAACATGCCAGCGAGCCTGTGTTTTCGTGACAGGGTGAAACACGGGCCCAGTATGTGGGAACCGGGTCACTGAGGCTGGCCCAGGAGCCACTCTGGTGTCACCGACCTCTACATGGCAGTGGAAATGTTAGGAGGGGGGCGCTGAGGTGGATGGCTGGTGGCAGGAGCTGCAGATGTGGAGAGCCCGGTGTGGCTTTAATGACAGTACGAAGATGCCCCAGGATGACTAAAGCGTGGTCACCTGGACAAATCCAACTCCCTGACTCTGTACAAACACATCCCCCTCAGACACACTGGAAGCAGATTCCCAGTCATGTGACAGCCCACCACAAATGATAAATGGGGCAAGTTGTGACGCCACCTGACACCCGGATCCACCTGACGTCCACATGAAAATCGCCCCTCAATCTCAGGTGACATAACCATCAACATTTATGCCGGGGATTCTTTATATTCAGTGGTTGTTCCTATTTTAATTGAAGGATAGTCTCATGACAGTACTTGTCATTTCGGGAGACAGCGGATTCAGCCATTGTGGGCTCCTGATTTAACCACATCCCCATTGCTCGCCGAGTGCCCGATTAGGTTTGCTCACACGCCGCTGCCTCCCAGGCTGGTGTCTGGGCCTTGGCAAACCCTCATGTCTCCTTGCGGTGATTGAGACGGGTGGCAGGTAACAGGTTAGCGACTATGGCTACCCCCCCCTCCGGTCCCCGCTGATCTGGCAGCTCGACCATCAGCGGATCTGGTGGTGAGTTACCAGGACAGCTAAACCGGTCCCCCGGGAAGCCAGCCCTGCCACTGACCGCTGAAATCATCTCCCTCCAGCAAAGGCCAATCCGTGGGCGGCTATGGAAGGGGAAGGGAAGAGCTCTTAGTGGAAGGACTGAGACGCAGGTACTTCCAAAAAAAAAAAAAAAACAGAAAAACATGTCTGGAAACCAGCCCTGAAATCCACAAAAACAAAAAGCGTGAAAATGAGATGCCTGGTAGTGTGCATTTCAAAAGCGGATACATTTTAAGCTCCAACGTGACTGCATCCGGTAATAATGCAGATGCTTGCCAAATCAAACTCCAACCGAGAAAGACACATCTATCCCTGAATCAACAGACAAATTCCAGCAGAACAAATTTATTACACATATCATTTTACAGTAGACTATGTACATGTATACACACGCACAGCAACTTCTATTAATTACCATTCCCTTAGGTATGCCTGATAGTCAAATAAAATGCTAATTTTCTTTAGATATTTAACCAAAACATTAAGTGCAGCAACGAGCCAGTTAGCCCAACAAAGCAGTCCGACGAAAGCTAACTTTACGATATGACCCATATGCATAACTAATCATTTATTATTCCCAGTGCCCTTCAGCAGACGTTTGAAAGCGGAACACAGCAACAACAGCATAACTTCTGCTGCAGAACCGGGGTTATTAAAAGCCAAAGAGCTAAATTCCCACAATTCCACTGGCCATTAACATTGCCGGCAAGCAAAGCAGAACAAAGTATCAATTTTCCAGGGACAAAAAAAAACTGCTTGGCACACAAACAAGCCATAAAAACGAGAGAGAAAAGAAACATCTGAAATCTCGTGTTACTAAAGACACAGGGCGATGCTGTGTGGACAGGGTGTCACCTGAGATGCAGAATGATTGCATCATACCAGGCCAGCAGGGACGGGGAAACCCATGTTGATGCAGAACCCAATACTTCCTCGCACAGGAGCCGGCCTTGGCCCAGACCTGCTGAAGTCACATGGTAACACAGTACTGGTCGCCACAGCGACCTCCACGCTCCCTCATTCCTGGCCGCCTCGTAAGATTTATCGTGCCTAACTGAGGGTACTGCACAAGCTGGAGCAAAACGTGACATTTTGCAGCCACACAAACGGTGAGTTTTATGCCACTTTTTACAGGTTTGGATGTTTACTGAAGGAATTCAAAATGTCTGTTTAAAGGCCCAACAGCCGAAGCCTCTGAGGACTAGAAGCTGGGAGAGCTTGGCGACGCACCCATAACTTTAACTGCTTCGCCACCTGCTGTTTGCCTTCTGTTCTTTTTCATCCTTTACATTAAAAAAGAAAACATCTCACAAAAGTCGCTGAAAAATGAGCAGCGTTTAAAATCGGCCGCCTTGAGAATGGTGTTTATAAACTGTTTAAACCTTGGTCTGGGTACCCGATTGGGGGCGGGGGGGGGTTTGCAGTGGTCATTGTAAAGGTAAATGGGGGGCTTCCAGGATGCCAGCCAGGATGAAAGGGACTAAAGGGGTCCACTCCCCTCCCCCCATCTTAGCAGAGGGAGGATTAGGGCCACATGACAAAGCACTGGCCATGCAGAGCTACCCCCCCTCCACCAATCCACGGTCATGCAGAACGAATCCCAGGCCAGGAAGACACCCCTGAGCCAGTGCCGCCCCCCCCCCAGACACACACGCTCACGCACAACCAGCGATGTCAGCATTAATACAGCCAGGATCCTGAGCAAAGATAATTAAAAAACAACATATCACTGGAGGGAGGGAGGGGGGGGCAGGCTAATGGCCCAAAAAAGAGAGCCATCAGCACTGCTGGGAGACACCATATAGTCAAGATTACGAGAAAATTAGTGCAAGTTTAGGATTTTCCCAGGTATAATACCCCCCCCCCCCCCCCTCACCATTCTTGCCATTCCTAATATGGCTGGCGCATTCTCAAACGAAGCCAGGAGGAAGGAGAGCAGGATACAGACGCTCACCCCAGTCAGCTTTGATAAACGCTCCTCCGTGTTTCCTGTAAACTGAGCTGCGCCGATCTAAACGCAGAATGGGGTGGGCGTGGGGGAGTTTTTGGGGGATGCACACTCTCCCTCCCCAGGGCTGAGGCGAGCGTGCAGTCTGAACTCCCCCACTCTGTCCGCGTTCTTCCACCCACCACAGAAACTTCCAGAAAGATCACTGAATATTTTGGCCAGGTTGCATTAGTAAAAAAGAAAGTCTGCAAAGTAAAAACATTTTAATATTGCAAAATAATTATAATAACCATAAAAGGGGGATATTTAATCAGAAACTATTCCAAACACTATGAAACCTACAAACACCTCTGTGGACCTTCACGGTTTAGAAAGGTGGTCACATTGTGCCATGTGCTCACAACTGCATCTAAATTCACAGGTTAATAATGTCATGTAATATATATATATTTTATTTTTAATTAAAACGGCGTTCGATCGGTCGGCCCACCAGCCAAAACTGGCACTGTCCTACTCAGAAGCTCCTGAGTAACTGAATATAACTGAATCCGTCACACAGCATGGAAAGAGGTGCAGACACAGAGATTCACACTGTTTTTCCGGAATCTGGTAGCTAAAGTGAAGCTCAGTGCACGGCCTTGCATGAGGGTGATCTGACGCGCCCTCTCACCCAGGCGACCAGCCAGGGAGAAGAGTCTAAGGTTATGGTAATAAAAAGCCGAATGGTACCACTCACAGGAATAATAATAATAATAATTTAAAAAGGCAATGTATATATTTCATACAGTTTCAGTGTAAAAAAGGAGCCTGCAATGACTGAAGGGACCTTATGTGAGAAGAACAAAACTATTTGGACACACATCTGTGAACGGGTTGCCGCTAAATTAAATCATAATAACAGGAATCTGAGGTATATTTTTAATTAATAACACGGGTTTGTCAAACATTCGGTTTACGTCATGTTTTAGTAAGCAATGAGACAATGGCGTTTTAAATAAAACCCGGCCAAAAAAAATAAATAAAGTGCGGCGCTGCGGATGGTAGAAAGGGTGCGAAACGAGACGCGTGTCAATCCGGTGATTTATGATGCCGATAATTACAGGGCACGTCTGCCTTGTTTTTTTGCACTATAATTAGGCACAGCCTCCAAGAGCCAAGAATCTCCTTCTTCGTCGGCATTGCTTTTGTGGGATACTAATGCGTCCTAAATGAACGTCATAAAAGTCAGAAAGGTGTGAATTACACTACTGTCTCCAAATAAATAATGCCGCCGTCCGTTTCAGACTTCACGGCCACTGCCAAGAGGTTTTTCCTGGTGTCTTTAAAATAGGCAAAACGGAAGCAGCTCGACCTAAGCAGCGAAACGAAGTGAAGCGAGGTTGTTTGTGATCAGAGTCCGATTCGGTTTGATCCCGGCGCTCACTCCCGCCGCACGTCCCCGCGCACACAGAGAAGTGGCGAGAAAGGCGGGCGCCGCTTCTTATTGTGGGGTAGACCATTTCTCTGCTTTAGCTAAGGTAGCGAAGACGGGACAAAAAAACCATATACAAGAGCTATCCATCCATCTGTCCCGTTTCTGTTTAAGA
Source organism: Hyperopisus bebe (assembly GCA_026777045.1). Taxonomy (NCBI): domain Eukaryota; kingdom Metazoa; phylum Chordata; class Actinopteri; order Osteoglossiformes; family Mormyridae; genus Hyperopisus; species Hyperopisus bebe. The sequence goes on along the minus strand of JAODJW010000040.1, from coordinate 2,537,998 downwards.
CTGTATACGAATTGGGCAAGAGGAATAACTGTTCATGATTGTATAGAGAGCCGCATATCACACAAAATTAGTTTTATACTGAATAAAAAGTGTTTTTGTGAACTCCACTGGTTTTTTTATTCTTCATAAATCTGTGCTTCCAAACACATGGTGTCCAGAAACATAAAAATCGTTTTTTCTCGAATACACTTTTTTCTTCATGAAGCGATTAGGAAACTGGGTTTTTCTTTAAAGCGGCTTCGCCGACTGGTATTAGGTGCCTTTATCTAGGCCTAATGTTCCCATCTTGCTCTGTAACATCAGCCGCTCACCACACACCATGATCAAACTCTATGCATATGCAGGAATACAGGAAGGTGGCATTAATGAGACTAGAGAAAACGGACCCCCACCCCAACCCCGAAATGGTCCGCCACGCTCAAGCCGAGCTGCACCGGCCTCGTGTTCGCGTCGCCAGGGCGATGGCATTCGGGGGTCGCGGCTATGAAATGCGCATTGTCGCCGCTAACTGCTCACGGTCTTGTCGGGGAAGCTGGCTGAAAAGGCGGCCAGGGAGGGCGACGCCGAGCGATAGATGTCGCGCTTTGTTTGTTGCCAGGGGGTCTAGCAGTGAGCCGTAATGACCCGCGATGTTTAAGCCGCTGACACAAAAAGGCCCTTAAAAATGTAATGACAAGCATGAAGCGCAACCGTGCGGTGAAGGACAGCAAGCAGAAAAGCCCGGCACCCACAAAGGCGCGCTGAGCCGGCGCGAAGACCCGAGCTGCATCCGCCCGTCGAGCGCCGCTGGATTTACTGCCATTACCGGCGCTGCTCTCGTGCTGAGCCGGGGCTAACTCGTGTTTTTTATCCAATTGTACTTCTTGATCGTACTCGGCTCTCAGCTGGCGACGTGGGTTGTCTTGTCTAATCAATATGCAGTAACTCAGCTTTTCTCCGGAAACTACAACAGTCCCGGCGACGCCACGCACCGCCCTTGCCGCAGCCGCCCAGGTCACCGGCGCCGTGACGTCACATCGCCGGACGACGCCCCGCGCGGTTCCCAGAGTCCACGCGCTGCCGCGCACACGCTGCAGCCCGCTCAGGTGCCGTGGCTGCTCTCTGTCTGTGCTTCACATCTGTACATCACAGTACTATTGTCCATCTTATGAATTAATGTTGAACAGTGCCACGATCATTGTGATTAAATTAGCATGCTAATTACAACCCAAAAGCCATTTCAACTTTCCATGAAATGACACATGAAACAAATTTAATAGCAGAAAAAATAACACCGTTGAATGTTGGTATTAGTATTGGCAGTGATACCGGTAGGAATAAATGTTTAAAATCACTACTACTAATAAGAAGTCAATGTCAAAAACTCATGGACTAAGAAACAAATTAGTAGATTATAAAATACAAAATCATCGTAAATCATAAAAGCCATTTTAATACATGTGCCGTTAAAATCTACATTTTCTCCTCCGATACAAAACAACAATATTTTACTATAACCGCAGCAATTTTATAAACATTTATATATATATATATGTATGTTTATATATGTACATATATAAAACGAATCATTCAAATGAAACAGAATATGACTGGCAAAAAAATTTAATGACGAAGACTGCTTAAATTATTCACCATAATATTACTACTACCAATAATAATAATAATAATAATAATAATAATAATAATAATAATAATAATCATGATGATGATTAAAGCCAATTTGCTATAAAATATAAAAAGAAATCTTCATTCTATTATACAGTATATGGTGATTTCTTAGGAATACCTCCGTGAATCTTAAAAGCAATTTATTCTATATAAAGCAAAGAATTACTATACGCATCGGGTCTGGCAACCATGAAAGGAACATATAATTAAATTTGAACAAGTCAAAAATACCACAAACTACATATGATTTACAACCGTAGATAACACGCTTTACCTCAGGCTGTATTCCCGTATTTACACGTGTTTCCTTACAAACGGAACCGTTCCGTGCCGCTTCTCAGGCCTACTGTAATCCATATATTATCGCCATTAATAAATCACGAAGCGAATAAAGAACAATGAATTTAATAAATAAAATAAACGAATGCACAAACACTGCAAACTATAGGCTATTTAATACGTCAGGCAGAGCTAGACAATGAAATTGGTTTTGAAATAAATACGTTTAATGTATATATCTATGTAGATTTATTTTTATTTTCCATTAAAATTAAAACGTCAGAACGATTATATGGCATATAAATTATTTTGAGGAATAGGTGTTTATCAGCAAGACAGTGGAAAAGGCGTCGTAAAGCACGATCCATATTGGTGTTAAACGACAGAGTGCTCCAATGACAGATACCTTCTGTGCTCAGGACAGGTGAGCAAATAGTTGATTCAAAGTCTTAACTGAAACCACGCACTACCAACAGAAACGAATAAACCTAAAAAATAATGTCATGCTCCCTTGGAAGGCAATGCAGAAATAAAGCCATTTAATAAGCAATTTTAGGAAAGTGTTAAGGGGCATTTACTAGTAATGTTCTGTAATTAATGCAACATGATGTATCGTTTAACATAATTGATAAATATCAAATTTAAGCGAATTGAATACGATGGGGCAGGGAGCTGGAATTCACCCCGGCGTGGTATTAAATCCCACCGTTACAGAGCATTAAAACATTACAAACAGAACAGCAAAATTAAAAGGGAAACAAGTTTGGAGTGGAAAACAGAATTACGGGGTGTGATATTTTTGAATGTAGCATTAAAATAGTTTTGTCTCATTTGGTGGAAATTTCAAGAGCAGAGTCTTACCAAGGCCCAGAACACCGCGGAAAGGCCTGTGCCCAGCTTAAACAAATCACCAGCACCGGTACCTCCTGCTCTTAATAACACCGCGCTAGTACTAAAAGAAATTTTAATACAACTTCTTTTGTTTTTATACAGGAAATGTACGCCATTCAACTGTTGTGCATTGTACTGTTGTGTATTGTATATTCTACCACAATTTTGAAACTGTAAGAGCTGTCACTTACAGGGAACATCCTGTAAGAAAATATGTGGGATTGTATGAGTTGCTTGAAATTTGGAATACGACTGCCATATAATTTTATATATAAAACAAATCCAGAATGCGATATACAGCGATGATTCTTTTTTTAAACTTATATAGTCTTATATAATCTTATATATAGCTTATGTAATGCAGGAAAAAAACCTATACACACTAGAAAGGGGTGCAGTGATATAATGTAAGACGAAATATTAACGGCGTTAAGCCGCGTGCTTACTGCTGGTAGTCGTGTTTGCAGTAGAGTTTGCGCTCGCGCAGGTAGCAGCTAGTGGTCAGCGGTTGGCGGCACACCGCGCACTGCAGACACTCCTCGTGCCACGAAGACTCGTTCACTCGCATCAGAAAACGATCTGATATCGGCCGCTGGCACCCTTCGCACACCGCCTGGTGCTGGCACTCCGTTCCTACCCAATACAAAACAGAGTTAAAATTGTACATCAACAGACACGCAACAGTTTGAAAGGAAAACTGCAGAAATTGCTACAAAAATGATTTCCACTTGTGTGTTATGACATGACATAATTGTATGGCACGGCTATTTTTTATTTAAAACTCACAGCTACGTGTATTCAGGACATAAGTATTGTTTCGTTTACAGGAAAAGAGATTGAACATAGTCTGTTTCATACGCTAATAAACAGCATAACCTGTTTCTTCAAGTGATTTGTATCTGTGGAAATTAACAGCTCCCGGTGAAGTTACACATACACATGAGAATCCATGTTTATAGCTAAACATGAACAGTTTCTTTCGAAAAGATTAAAATGTAAATTAGTATAGGATATGTGTGCTCGTATGCTTCCTATTGTATACTTATTTATAAAACAATCATTCTTCCGATAGTTAAAAAAAGTGTTTCATATATTATTAATCTAATGATTTTTAAAATTATAATAATAAAAACCTATTTTCAAGTGAACCTTGGCATGTAAATCAAAATACTTGATGTAGCCTACTGGAAACACATTTAAAAAACAAAATAGGCCACGGAATCATTTTCAAATGCAATTTTAAGTGATGAAACTACATTAAACCAAATTTGCAACTAAGAGGAAGCAGTACTGTATGAAGAGAATGTGTCACAAAAGCACAATAATATTCAAGGGATTACTGTGGTATTTTCACTACATATTAAGCCGCATACGTGAAGAGCTTTAGCTTGACTTCATATCATATCATTTAACTTATTTTCTCTCTTATAGGCTGTAAGTGTCACGATGAATGAGAGAATGACTTACCAAGCATAACTCCCAATGTAGCCGGTCCGGACCGCAAAGGATGATCTTCTATTTTAATACCGTCCAACATCTTTGTATAATCTGACTGATTTCTTGCCGTAAAGCACCTTTCCAGTGATTCTGGACCTGTTGCAATATCCATAACAGTGTTCTGTCACTAACGTCCCTTCTCTTCAAATTCCCCAACTGCTAAACACCCCAATCTATACTCGAACTGCGCAGAAGTGATCTTCTGCAAAACTCTTCTCAAGCTGTTCTATTAACAGCACCACGCAGCACAAGCGCCGTGTTACTTTTCCTAAAACCAAATATTAAACAGCCACACCGTGTCACAGCATTAGAATGGATTTAACTCGAAATGATCTGTCACCTGTTTGTTTGCTTCGATTGCTTGCAACGCGCCCTTTTCGTCGAAACCAAATAATCTGCGTGCTGTGCAGCGTCGGAAGCAATCGGAGAATGACTCCCGCGAGATATCTTTGCGAAAAAGTTTTTTGTAAGCAATCAGACAGCGCAGTAAAATCCAGGGGTAAAAAGTGCAGATGCTCCAAGGCGAACTCTGAAATCACTGTGCCATGAACAGTCCCACGGCTTGAAAAATCCCAAACCGAGATTGAGGCGCAGAGATACACCCTCCCCTTCTCCGACCGCGTCACATTTTAGACTATTTACTGACATTCGGATGCTATTGGTGCTCAGCGTCCGTGCGCACTGCAGATTAGAAGAAGCCGTTCCGCCTCCAAAACAGTCAGCTGGTCCGGGCTCTCCCTTCACATTATTATTATTATTATTATTATTATTATTATTATTATTATTATTATTGTTGTTGTTGTTGTT
>JAODJW010000040.1:2522056-2532756 GCA_026777045.1 Hyperopisus bebe | reverse complement strand
TTATTGTTGTTGTTGTTGTTTGTTGTTGTTTGTTTGCTATAACAAAACATTTGACAGCATGACTTTAAAAATATGCATAACTTTCAGGTTTACAACAGATAAATCTGCTAACGTCAAAATCGTTTTCTGTGTGCAATTTGAAAACACGGGAGCAAATTAATGGTAGTGAATTATACACGACGTTATGTGATAGCCTACTACAGCTTCAACTAAGATTATTGTTGCGCGATAAATGAAAGCTAGCCAGACGGGAGATTTTGTGTTTTTTCAAGGTGTCTCAGAAATGTCCAAATGTAAGCATTTTGACAACAGCGCATTTAGTGTATTATGTTTTGGTTAAATTATAATGTGAATAAACAAATTTAGGACAGAAGCGACACCTTACTACTTCGGTTGCTCAGCCTACATAACTTTCTTTAAATCTGTCACTGTGAAAATCTTAGGTTAATCTTTTGAAAAATATATATTCTTCCTTCCACTCCAGAAAAAAAAAAAAACAAAAAACCAACAACTTATTTTTAACTAAAGGAAATCATCATAGGCATTTTTAGTTGTCATCGTTGAAAGCGACAGTCAGTCTGGGAGCCTTTGCCTACATATTATGTCTATATACATATGCAGGTGTAATAAAAAAGTAATTAACTAAACCTACGATTTACAATTTGTCATATTTATAAGAGTAATATATACTGTTATTTGATTAATTGCTGCAGCTGAATCACGTGTTGTGGTTTACATAATAACTGCAATTGCCCGAAGAACTGCAATAAATGGAAGGCACGTACGGCTTATTAGTTACAATTAAAAACACTGTCCGTGACACCTCCTCTACAATAACTTACGCGTTTTATTCTTTCTGCGTTTGAGGCTTTGAAATCAGGTATTCGGCCGTGCTTTCCGACGGTTCATTGCAATGTGGCATTGTGTCCATTACAAAAGCTTGAACCTACTGACCCCCCCCCCCGCCCCCAGCATCACCCCACACCCGCCTCTGCCGGTGCACCTGGCGATGGGGGGCGATAACCACAAGCAGAGCTCAGCCCCCGAAGTAGCCGTTAAAAGAGTGCACGAACAGGGGACGCCCGTCCGCTGTCGTAGCCTCGGGCGCCGCACAATGCTATCTACGCTTCCCTAATAAATCCATCGATAAACCGTGTGATACTATTGAGCAGAAAATGAGATGATTTATCACGCTCAACATCCTTTTTCTCTTCCTCTCTAATCGCGGACACTATATAGGGCCTATCCGTTTATAAAAAGTTATCCGTAATTTTCTTTTTACCCATAACTTTGAGTAAATTCATTTCAGAGATAGACATCCATAGTAATTTTAATCATGTCTGAATGGCTGTCTTCTTATTTTATCATTTTATATTTTCCTATTTTAATTAAAAAAAGACACGGAGGAGGGGGGGGGGTCACATTTCAAAATCTTTTTCTTTTTATGCGGAACCTGCCGTGAGCGTGTGTGTTATGTATAGTTTTTATGAGACAAACCTTTTCGTTTTTCAAAATTTGCATTGAGTCTTGCAGACTAACAGCTTTCATCCCATAATGTTCATTTACAGCGTTCGATTAAGCGCACTTAGTAGAAACGTCTCTGGTCTGTTATTAAGATATATGCGCTACTTTCGAATCGTGTGCGGTATTTACAACCGAAGTTTCCGTTATATATACATTTAACGCCTGTCTATGGTAAAAATCCCAACATTTAATGGTATATAAGCATTTAACGAAAACGATTTTCCATATCTTAAAGCGGCGCGCTTGAGATTATGCATAGATAATTTCAAACGATATTTCCTGTGTTAATTACACACGCAGCATCCTGCGCAAAAATCCACAGATGATGCGTTTTAAGAGTTCTGCTGTAGCAACTGTGAATCGGAGCTTGAAAGGCTATCACCCGGGCACGGACGCGGGGTAATGAATTAGTCCCGTCTTGCGTCTCTTTCATCTGTTGAATGCTTATTAATTGCATATGTCCGCGGCTGTTGGTGAGATGATCAGGACCTTCAGCCAAATGTACTCAGACCTTGATGTCAAAAGAAACAAACCCGTCACTGAGATAATTAACAAATGTACTGAGTTTAAAATCGGTATTTGCTGTATGTTTACATACAGGTTAAGATAACATATTTTTTTGTGTCTGGGTCCGTAAATTGTCCATCTTGAAATTCATACTGTCATGGGTCTTAAAATTTAATCTGTTTGCGTACATGTGGCATGATTGCAATACACACACACACACACACACACACACACACCATTTTTTTTTCCAAATTAAGAGGTGCCCTTTTTACACGTTGAAAGTACTTAGCACAAAGCTTCCGCGTCTTAATTGCAGCAATTAAACTCTATAAACATCCTGACACGTCCTCCACATTTTTTAATGCCTTATCTTCTTCATATTTAAAAATTACAAAAAAAAACCCGCTCTTTAAGCAATTCCATAAATCCCAGGTAATTGCTTTCTATAGTAAATCGTGGCGCATTTCAATACCCCTTGTAGATTTTTTAGAACACTTCGTTTTCGGTCTTATTTCAGCCTCCTTCTGAGACACCTTGGTTGGGAGTTAGTCCGATTTCAGTGCTGAACAGAATATAATCGAGAAAACGGGAGTTAATTACTTGAAGCGGCTATTATTTGTCCGTCCCCACCTAAATCCAGTGGATAAAATGTCAACGAAGCAAAAGATATCCCACATAAAACAACTCTTAACATGTCAACTGTAACTAGAAGCCACCACACAAATCTTGTAATAAATTGTCCAATTTTTTACAACTATGTTCGGCTTTATATTATTTAGAGATACTTAAATTTCAGCACATCTTTGTGACTTTTCATATCTACAAGAATTTTCGCACTTTCGCACCTTCAACCCAGATCCAATGACTGGAATATTTCAAGCGCATCACATTTTTTTTCAATTAATTTTGCAAGCCCAATAGTTGACAAATGTACTTGCAGGTAATAAATATGGAAATTGGAATACAAATGTTTGTGTCTGTTTATATACTTTCCAGAAAGAGTACACGATGGTATGTTATTTCCCCGATATGGACTTGATTTATGCTTACTCCAGTTTCATTTGAATGTCCAAGTTCTTTTAACCAAATCATCACAAATATTTATTAAGCTCGTCATAATTTACATGGCATTTAAAAAAATACGACCATGAAAAAGTAATAACGACAATAACATAAGAACAAAACAGTGTCCATTTAAATATCCGATATAATAAGCTGATTATATGCTTCCCTAAAACATTTAAAACTGTTTCTAATAGCATTTGCTATGGACCTACATCAAACAGTGTCCATAAATTCATGTTAATTTTTCAAACGAAGCATTGTGTAAACACATTCGCGTTACAGTGTAAGTGAAAATGAGTATACAAAACAAGAGATTTATCTTCAAAATATGAAGATTTGAATTTTAATTGAATAGTTCAAACAAAGGCTAAATGTTTTACAAGAAGCAATGTGAAGATAACACGCGGTAAAATGATCATGGCGTTCTTCCTGGAATTCTGGACTGAAACGAAAGATATTACTTACATTGATAGGTGAACGATAAAAACATTTAAACAGGCGAATTGTTTGTTGAGGTAAAATACAGCTATGATTACAATCATAACAAAACACAGTGAGGGAGAGAGCGGCACAGCTTCATGTTACCTCCTCTCCGTATCCATGAGCCTGGCCGCCTCCCTTTGTAGCGCATCCGGGAGAGATACGGTACCACACTCCTGCCCGCACATTGGCTCCTCGGTTTGAGCATAACGCCCCCTGGTGCCGGCATACTTAATTGAAGCATAAGCGGTTAGGACACAGCTATAACGGAACCCTAGGCTACGACACAATATCCTGGCGCATGCTAAATAGCACCGAGTCAAAATGACAGATCTGGTCACATTGCAAAGCCTCGCTTTTTGTACTGTCTTTTAAATATGGTCAACATGTTCTTTATTGTAGGCCTACATAAACAAAGAAATAAAAACAAGTCTATGTGAATATATTATGCAAGCTTTGCGGGTGTCTTCCCGTCAGCCAGTTAAAGTAAAACCCACTACAGCCTGGAGACATTAGCGCTCATCGTTCATATGTTCTGTCTTTCACTGGAATTCAAGCATCGCTGAGCATTCTTGCCAGGTCTTTTACGTTTAAATAAATAAATAAATAAATAAATAAATAAATAAATGAATGAATAAATACGTCTTATACGCTTTTAAACTACGTAAGACTAACAGCGGCAAATAGTTGTATCTTTCTGAGCCTGCAACAATCTAACTTGATTTTCTGAGACCAAGTCGAAGGATCGTGGCTATGCCCTTTGTATAAATTATAAACTAGGACGTCACTGGCTTTAGAAGTGTTTCATTAAAATATAACAACCAAAGGCACAGTGCGGTGATTAAATGCATATAGGATATAGAGGCAAAATCTCAAAAGTCAGTTCCCACAGCTGATACTGATAATAAGCTGCACCGAGATAAATATCTCAGTTATATGGTGGAAACACACTAAATACAAATAGGAAGACACATTTTAAAACCCAGGGTCATAAATTAGACATGCCCCATACGGGACGGCAAAGGGGAAACACACAGCACCCGCAGATAACGTAATGATTGGCTCGGAAATGTTAACATGACGCTGCGCGGGACACTGGACGCAGAGCTGCGGCTCCGAGCAGCAGGTGTGCGGCACGTGCGGCCTCGCAGAGGAATGCAAAGTCACCGTGACATGCGCAGTTCGCTCAGGAAGGTGAGCCGGGGGGGGTGTCATTCTGATTTTGTGGCGTGTATCTGAGGCCGCTACTACACACCATTCAGAGCGAAGGAGACTAATATGACGTTGGTAAGCAATTCGCAATAGTTTTCTCATTTTCATACATGTCACATGCATTAAGAATGGTGGCACGCCGAGCGGTCTGTTCAGTTAAATTACCAACTCTTCAAACAAAATACAAACGAGAAGTCGTTATGACGAAAATTATTATATCGACTTCGTTGTGTATATATAGGCATATTTGTTTGATCAGTGGCTTACCTGGTTCTGTCATGCCTGATTCTGTTATGAAATCTATAACCGAAGCAATAAAATGTACACCTTTATAGGTAATACACCTATTTAAATGCATAATTAATGGAAGATGCAAAAATGCTCCCTATTGTGGATAACTTTAGAACTGCACGAGTCATTATTTTACTTTCTGCACCAGCCTCCCGAAAAATAAAATATGTAAAATGTTAGTTGCGGGAAAGCTAAACTTAATCGTTCATTTCCTCATATTCAGATTGGCCAGAAAGACCTGATACCTCATGAAATTCCTCCAATGTTCTTATGTTGCACTTCTGGTCTTTGAATAGTCTCAGAACCAGCTTCTTGCTTTATTTGTAGATTATATGTAGCTGCTGTGTAGCTCTTGCAGTTATTCTTGGTCGACTCCTTGACAGTCGTATATTTGTAATGTGCTGTTTACCTCACTTATATGTCGCCTTGTACAAAAGCGTCTGCTGGACATGGCTGTGTGAAATGCAAAATGAAAATGTAAGTGGGCATAACAGTAGCATTGTTCAACAGGCAATGTAACTTAATTAAAAGCATCATTGATTATTAATTGCCTAAACTTAACATGCTTTATCCAAAACGCAGTATAAAGCCGTAGACATGCAGAACACATTCAGAAGTCAAACGCTTTGAAAATATAATATAATAAAATAGGAAAATCTTCCCTAGTCATTGGAAGAATCGGTAAAACGTGGAGAATTTAGTAAAAAAAAAGTTTAAACGCGGACATTTTGACTGACTGCTTATTTACTTTTCCATCCTTTATGAAAACAATAAAGTTTTTCTCATGTTTTGTTTCGTTATTCGTAATTTGAAAAGACATACAAACTAAAACGAGGATTTACGAAAGCATGCAGTCGACCTATATATTAGCAAAGCGCGCACATTTAATAATCAACACAATTGCAAAAACAACTATTATTGTTATTATTATTAAAAATACTCAAAATGTTAGATCATTTAAACCACGTAGAACGGAATGCATATAGGACACCAGCGAAAATTATATATTAATTTGCAATAGTAAATCTATAAAAGTTGACCAGTTTTAATTTAAATCCCAGCTAACCTGCATAACCCTGAGACCAGCGTCTCACCATAAAAATGCCGTCACTGGGCAACACTGGCGGGTACTTAATACGGTTAATAATAGGCATATTGATTAGAAGACGCGGGGAATCTTTGGTTGCTTTCCAGTTCTGCAGACAGTTATAGCAAAAAGTGCAAAGCAAACACGCAAATGTACTGTGCCGGCCGAGTTTAATCTGCTGTCCCGCGTTGTCTCCTCAAGCTACACACATCGCTGAATCGACCCAACGGATACGTAAACAGTGAATGGGAAAACATAAGCCTACGGGGAACCTTAATCTGAGCAATCAGTGAAAAATAACACCCTAGTGTAGTTTTCTAGACTTAAAAATGATATATTAAATAATTATATAGGCCTGCGATAAAATATAGCTGACTGATATACTAGGCTACTTATTATAGCAATGCAGTCAGGCAAGCTATCGGTTGGAGATGCGTTTCCAGAAACGTGCGTAACTCTGAATACTTCGTTATCATGTACGAATGGATAGGGTTTCGCGAAACCCTTCGTAACTCAAGTAGTTCGTGATCAAGTTCATAAATTAAGGAGTGATACGACCCACGCGTTATTTTCCAAGTCGTTCTTTATTTAAAGTTTTGCCTGCTATTTTCTCATAAAGACATATAAGTCGCCCGAAATATACTGAAGTACCATCCACATTAGTTACTACCTGTCACAATATCACAAAAACACACTTACACCCTTTTTATGGCAACATAATAATAATAATAATAATAGGTGTAGATTTAACTGTTATTATAACTGTAGTAGATTTAACGTCTGTATACATTTTAAGTGCATGTCGCGCACAATTCAGAACTGACTTTGCGAATGTCCTTGACATTCTAATTCAATTCACGAATTTGAACTGAATTTGAATTCCGATTGAAAACAGGACGCAGAATTGTATTTTCATTTGAATATTCATTAAGGAAGTAGAATTAAAATTAAATTCACTTAAATTCATATATATATAGCGCAGGTGCAGCTGTAACGATACAGTTTAATATTTCAAAATGGATTACACTTAAACATGTTACCACACACATCATGAACCATATCATTGTATAAAAATTGTTATTCATTATGGAAGAATTCAACATTTCAAGTGTCATTGTGTTTACCATGTTTGGCCAGAAAAAATGTAGAGACCTCCCTCTGGAACTTAATTGTGTTTGGAATGGCACTATATAAAAATAATCGAAGGGAATGGAATGAAAAAGTTTGTTCGTGGTCTTTATGGAATTTACATTTCATACATTGTAAACGGATAATGTTCAATGGAGTACTTTCATGGGCTTTTGTGTTTAAAGGCAAAAGTAAAAACTAGTGAAAAAGTAGCAATTTGACATAAATATGCTGAGTGTGAAAACTACGGAAACACAAGAAGTCAATTAATACTTAAATTATGACTGAACAATTAATTACTTAACAAGAAGTACAATGGTAAAACATGTATCCAGTAGATAATTGTCACTTTTCTATTAAAAAATAGCTCTTCTTAATTGCAGCTGTATAATGGGCAAAATAAACTAGCATGATTTTGGTCATGTGGGACAGCATAAACAGCCGTGGAAAACCTACAACTTTGCAGTTCAGAAGTTAAATTTCGTGGAATAGAAAAAAACGTGGTCAACATAAGTAAACTCAAGATATTTTAGAGACTCATAAATGTGGGGAAGAGGAATTGTTAAACATTAAAAATTGATGTACATCAACCTTAATATATTTCAAACATATGTAACACAATTATAATTGTCATTGCAGTTAAAATACTAATGGTTTTTGGTAGCAAGTCCCTATCAATTCAATTGCCATATTTACTTTTTAAAATACATATGAATTTGACATTAATTATGGAATATGGAAACAGAAATCTACTTTTCAGTGATTTCAGTGGTTTGTCTGAGGAGTGCAAATTTGACGGTGCTCTAAGGCAAAAGATAAATACATAAAAATAAATATGAAGCTAAAATGATTCTCCCTCCCTCACGAGAGCTTTATGTTGAGGCTTAATCTGCTTTTTGAAATACAGGCACATTTTTAATCACAGCTTGTATCACAGATGCACAGTAAGTAGCAGTAACGGGTTATTTGACATTTAAATCTCCTTTGATGTTTTCATTAGCTCTCTCCTGACCTCCAGCTTGTGCCACATGGTGTAGACTAGCTACCAAAGCCCACAAACGCAGGAGCCATCATGGCTGCCCAGCGTTTTATGCACAAAGCTGCCATATCTAAACAGTGCTCTGTAGCTCCTGCTCCAGTCCTGCTTACACTTTTACTTGGTCACTCACTGGAAGCTCAGCCAAGCTGCATTTATGTCTAGTTGACTCTTTGACAGCCGTATGTTTGTAATGTGCTGTTTGCCTCAGTTGTATGTCGCTTTGGGTAAACGTGTCTGCTAAACAAAAGTGAATGTAAATGCAAATGTATGAAAGCAATCTTCAGAACACTTATGTGAAGATGTGATGCAAATTGAAATCTTCTTGTAGACGTAAAACGGGACAGCCCTAGATTTTAGCACAATTCCTTAGCGGACCATAATCCCAAGGCTGAAGCCTGAGGGTCTCCTGACAGCCTGAAGCCTGAGGGTCTCCTGACAGCCTGAAGCCTGAGGGTCTCCTGACAGCCTGAAGCCTGAGGGTCTCCTGACAGCCTGACCTGGAAACACAATCACTCAGGAGGATTTGTCTCCAACAACTTGGGGTCACCTTTGCATGATCTCTCTGTCAGCCTTCCAGAAGGTGTGCATGGAACCAGGCCCGGAGCACTGACGCATCCCACTGAGGAAATCAGCCGAACAGCTCACTTAAGCAGGTGATCTCCCAGACAGCGTCAGTGGTACCCTGGGAGGCGAGTCCTGTGGCCAAACTCCTGAGTTCCCATATGGCGGCTTCCTTACTGGTTAAAAAGATTCATTTATGTCTACAGCTTAGAAGCCGAACATCACTCTTTGTCACTGAGGCGATCCACAGAAATGACGTTGTGTTCAACAGAAATCGGATCAGGGATGGTTCATCGTTCCACTTAAAGCAGGGCTTTGAGTAAAAGCAGAGATGTCAAGGCAAAGGAAACGTGATAAGGGATCCATCTCCTCATTTGAAGTCTTTAAATTTGTCAGGGAAGCATTTTGCTTGATCTTCACTTTGTGATTTCATTCTGGATTCTGTAGTAAACACACTGCAACAAATCAAAGATTTCCAAAGATTGTTTAAAAAGCTGATGCCCTCAAGGCAACCAATTAAAAAAATGTGTTTAAGTTGTGCTGTGACAGACATGTTTGAAACAGCGGCTAATAAGCATTGAAAGAAACGTTTATGGTGAAACAGTGGTCAGTGTTGAGGTAGGAATTGTTCATCACCATCAGCACAAAATTCACGGGTGTCCTAGGACCTGCATTAATATTACTACAAGTCTACAAATACATGTTCGTTTTTTCAATTACAATGGCGCCCTCTACTGTACAAAAACGCGAAATACAACGAAAGTTACCGTACGCAGATGTAAAAGCATTCTGCCACGGACACACAAACAGGCGACTGAGTGCGGGACCATGTTGTGGGTCGCAATCCAGTACATATCTTGAATGTACATCTGATAATAGTCCCTAAACTTTCAGCTTTTTGGGACCGAATTATGCCATCAATATACCTCACATGAAAGTAACAGGAATACAACAGCAACAATTTAATTTACATGTTATAATAACAGTAAATCATGAAAACATAATTCAGAGAACTTCGACTGGCATGTAAGACCATTGAACAATATTGACCTTTGACTAGAGAAACAGCAGGACTGAAAACCAAAGCACACAGACAGCACTCCCACTGAGCTGAGGACGGCAAAAAGCACAAAAGAAAAACACATTCGCACACAGGCGCAGAGAATAAAAGTGAAAGAAAGCAGAACACAGAGATAAAACACCAGGTGTGTGGAGAGAGCTGGGCGAGGGCAACAGGAGCATCGGAGATCACAGGCTGGGCCCAGGCCGTCTCTGCCCGAAGGCGCTGCCAGCTATTGTGATCTTGCCGGGTCGGGAAGTGTGCCATGGTGCCGGTTTGGTTCAGATCCAGTGGAACATTTCCATGGGCCTGATTCAGCAGGAGAAGCCAGAGGTTTGAGAGCAGATGTCCGTTAAGTCATCGCCTACTAGCCAAGCAAAGAGAAAGTGCTGCAAAAACGGCGAGTTGCGACAGATTTCTGTGTCCTTTCCTCCGCCCTGCCGTCCTCCCTGATAGCGACGAAGCTTCCTATACAGGAGAACGCGCCGGGATAAGCTCTCACGCATCGCTCAGGCTCAGCTCTCCTGTCGGACAAGACGCTACTTGCCGATTTTGGCAGATTTCCCGGGGGGAGGGTAGGAGGGTTGAATTTCGAGCCACACCTGGATGACATCCACAGAGAACCCATACTCACATGAGTGTTTAGGGCAGGGGTGTCCAATCTTATCCGCAAAGGGCCGGTGTGTATGCAGGTTTTTGGGATAACCTGTAGGTTAGCTGTTCAAACCCAGGTGTGAGGACTCTTC
>JAODJW010000040.1:2477635-2490146 GCA_026777045.1 Hyperopisus bebe | reverse complement strand
GGGGGGGGGGGGGGGGGGGGGGGGGGCGGTGTCTAGCATTTCTGCGACCAGAGAGAGGACCCCATCGGATGCTGGTGCGTTCCCGTTGCCATGGCAGTATTGGGGGTCCCCAACAAGAGCCTTTCTGATTACCAAGTTAACCGAGTTAACTTTGGATTTTTAGGACGGCCCAGCAACATCTTCAGTGCCCTTTAAAAAGACACACCACTTATTTTCTAATACAAAACTTTGTTTCAACCCCTGAAGAATATTTCTTCCTGCATACACAGAGCTAAAGCAAATAAAATCATTCTTAAGATTCCTTTCATTAAGAAAAACTGAAAAAACGCAAAATGTTTCTATCCGATTAAAATTTTCCAGCAATATCCATCCATCCATTTTCCAACCTGCTTATCCTACTGGGCTGCGGGGTCCAGCAATATTAACAGGAATATTAACTAGCATCACTAATAGTAATGCCTGTGTGTTTTTTTCCCATTTCTATTCCTTTTTCGTTTACAGGTATCCCCCGATTTACAAGTGTTTTGCTTTTACGAAAGACAAACATTATATTATTAAGGCCCACATCGGCACCTGTTTTCGCTAAAGCGGATTTTGGCTTTTTTACAAAAAAAAGAAAGAAAAGCAAAAATAGTATTTAGCATTTGTGATGAACAAAGCGAGCCAATTAAACATAATCATGGGCCGCATGATGTTTCGGTCAACAAAGGACCGCATATGTGACACTGCTCCCATGAGATTGTAATGGAGCCGAAAAATTACTATTGTCTAGTGATTTCATAGCCATCGTAGCGTCATAGTGCAACACATTACACCAGTATCACCACAAACATGTGAGTAAACAAACCTACTCCACTGCCAGTCACACAAAAGTAAAGCACGTACAATTATGTACAGTACATATTACTTGATAATAACTATGTTACGGCTTTCGGTATGATTTGGTATGCTCAGGGAATGCTCAGGTTTTTTCTTTGCCATAACAGTAATTGCTTCTTTGCTTTACCCATTTCATCTTACAAAAGGTTTCACAGGAACATTCTACTTCTGTAACGCAGGGGATACCTGTATATGTTTTATTGTTTCGTATAGAAAACATTCTGCATCACTTTTGGTGTTGTACTGTGCACTGAAAGAGGTAAGATTTGATCTGCCACCAACAGCAATAACTTAATAGACCTTAAAATAGCTGCCTGAACTGTCCTTAAGCTAAGCCACTGCAAGCACGTTAGCATGTTAGCGGAAAGTCTAGGGTCTGTACAGAGGCCTTGGGGGGTCAGGGAGGACAGCTGAGTGGGTCTTTATCTCACACACGAAGTCAGAGTACCATGACGTGGCAGTGGAATGTGCCGTCAGCCTAGAAACTTAAAAGCCTCTGTAATAGTTCTCTATTCAAAAAAGCATCCAGATCATTTTTTACTGTATTCATGTGCAACCACATAACTAATTTAAAGTACCTAGGCTAACAGTCCCTAGGCTAAATAGAATCTCCAAACTCACCTCAGAGTGTAAGGCTTGTTGTGATATGGACGTGGTATCCTGACAGATATCCTGCAGGTGATGAGATGGGGTGGCCGTTGACCCCCCTCTCCCCAACTAGTGCTATAACCTCCTCACCATGTGGGGCATCACGGGGTGAGGAAGGCTTAGATATTCGGCGTCTCCATAACAACACCTCGGCACAACCAGCCAATCCCATGGGACCGCCACAGGCACCGCCATGCTTTGCCAGGCATGGTTGAATTTTTTACTTTTTAAAAATAAACTCGAGTTTATTTAGTTGTTACTTTATCACCAAATCGCGTGACCGTGGCTTGTGACTGGCCCAGCGGGGCCACCGTAGGCTCTGGCCCGTGGATGCACACCTGTTTTTTTATGGCCGGCACTTTCACAGGCTGGTCGGCCAAGGGGCCCAAATTTTTGCTACTTCTGAAACTGGGAACTGCTAGCGCCGCTGTTATTTTTAGTCATTTATATTCACCGACCTTCCTCGGAGACACGCTCTAAATCATCACCAGCTTCGGAGTTTGAAATAGCAGTGGAAAAAAAATCTGTGTGGGTTAACGACACACAAAAAAACACATTTGGCCTCAATATTTCTATGGTTGTGCCTCAATTTAAAACTATGTTTAGTGATATTCAGAGCTATCAGTTTGTGACAAACGCCAAAAGCCATCATCCACTGAAGGCAGATTTACTCCTACAGTTCGTTTGGAGGGCAGCCCTCCCGTGATTGGCCATTTCATTGGGTTTGGCGAGAGAAGCAGGGTTTGATGACGCCACCCTACCAGACAGTGCATGCAGCTCCAGTGGAACAGACAGCAGGTAACGAGCTTACTGCAATTTGCTGAGGGTCAAAGGGCATCACTGAGAGTCACTTTGGGTCACTGGGAGTCATTGCGGGTCACTTGCAATCATTCTGGGTAAATGAGATCACTGTGAGTCACTGCAGATCACAGAGTCACTGTGGATCACTACACATAATTACAGATAACTGGGAGTCACTCACTGCCAGCACTGTGGGTCACAATGGGTCACTAAGTTGCTACGAAACCCATGTCCCAACAATGTGAGACTGGACGGCTTCCTGCAGGAGACCTTTCTGGAGGACAATGAGCCGCACAGCACTTATGAAGCCAGACTTCACCTGGTAAATACCAGGCAAGCAGTTTTCTTAAGCTTGCATGAAAGAAAACCAGTCAAGGGGAGAGTTTAGCTCGTTGAATTGTATATTTCAACTGAATAGAGTGTGTTAATAACTTGAATCCAGAAAAAATAAGACAAGCCCTCCTGGGAGAAACGTAATGTTCTGATTTTGATTATGCCATATTAAAATAAGTGAGATATAACAATGTTGTCATGTTCAGTAATCATTACTGAATGTAAAACCCAATCAGCCTAAACCACACAGCCAACTCTGCTCCCCCAACACATAAAAACCACAGGTAGATACTTACAACCACTAGGACAAATGATTAGGTCATGCAGACATTACCAAACTAAAGATCTTGTGAAAGATATATGGACCAGAAACAGAATCTTTCCTCTGTGTTTGTTCCACAGCAGATCATATGACTGCTGCCCAGTATTCGATCAAAGCGATTCCCTGATTTAGGTGCTCACTGGTCTGAGAAAAGTCAAATAACAATACAAGACATCTCATCTGAGGGCTTGGCAATTGTTCAGCCTGGGGCTCTGAGGAGCTGTGGGCCAGACTTCTGCATCCTTATTTCTCTCTCTCTCACACATGCACACACACTTGTACTCATATCTTTGTGGGGACAGTCCATTAATTTCTATGGGCATAACCCTAATCCCAACAATAACCTTAACTCCTACCCAGCCCTAACCTTAACTATAAATAACCAAACAAAATAAATGTCTTTTGGCATTTTTCATTTTTTTGATTGCAGACACAGATTTTTCTAATATTGAGTTTCCCCACCGTCAAAATAACAGGTTTTCATTACATTGTGGTGACATTTGGTCCCCACAATGTAATGCATACCTGGATCACACACACACACACACACACACACACAGGAAACCCAGACCTGTGACCAAGAGCAGGTCCCAATGACACGGCGAGGCCTGAATCTCTATGGTAATTTGGTGACCCAGCCCTGTGATCCCAGGAAGCTCTGGTGACACAGAGAGGCCTGAATCTCTGTGGTAATTTGGTGACCCAGCCTTGTGATCACAGCAGGCCCTGGCAGGAGAGCTGCTCCAAGGTACAATTTTTCACCCTGTGCCTTGCTGCCTTGGAGGAGGAAGGATTTCCGGGAAGGGCCCCGGATTTAAGGCAGGGTGCACCCAATGCAAGTACACAACCTGAACCTGAAAACGGGTACTCAGTATCTGGGACTAAAGGGCCTGAGAGTGATGCCTGTTTTACACACAAGCAAGCAGCACTAGCTGACCGAGAGCCCTGTTACCTGCAGGTATGAACCACAGCTAGACGGCTCTGTTAAAACAGAGATATGTCTCAGCAGACATCCATGGGCTTCTGACCTGACCACAGGGCTGATGGTGCAAGACACAGCTACTCTCTCTCTCTGAAGGACAGCAGAGGTCCGCCCCCATGTTCCCAGTCCCCAAACCACACAGGGGAACCAGCTTGTTTACCTACAATGTGCTATAGGCTTCTGGAGCTGGACTCCGCTAAAAAACAAAAAAAAAAAAACACACAACCTCTCTCTTGGCCGAGGGTAGGGGCCAGGAGGAGTCACAATGGACACCCCTTCTTCTACAGCTGTCTCCCCCCACTCCACCCCTGTCGTAAAATGTAAAGCAGGCCCAGCGCTTCCTTGCGCACCCCCCACCCCACGGTGGATTTCACGCTTTGTTGTTACCAGGCCCCACAGAAGCCACCGTCTGCTCCGCGTGGGAGGAGCTCTGCCTTCCGGATGCGGCAAATTACAATATCCCATTACAGGCTTTTCAGCTGGGAATGATGGTAGCCAGCTTATGCACGCGGACCTCCTCTCCCTCCCAGGAAAAGTTTCCGCATGGCTCCTCAGAGCTGTCAGCTCGGTGCCGGGGAAGCCATGCAAACGAGCGTACCGCCGTAACGCCGGTCGACACTTGTCATGTAACCCCCCTCCGAGGGGGACACTTTCCCGCTTCCAAGTCCCAGCAAAACCCTCAGGCGTCGCCATTCTGCAGCTGAAGTGAGACTCAGAAGAAGGTTCTGGAGGGAGGGGTTCAGGATGGTGACATACCTGGATGGACCTGGGGCCTGCGTTTCGCTCCACGTGCCACCAGGATGATCGTGCTTGGTCTCATGGGTCTTCGGGACCTTTCCCATTCCGTACCAAATTCGTATGCTGTTCAGCTCTCTGCGGGAAAGAGCGGAACATTCCCTCAGGTGATGCTCTTGTGCACAGTGCAGTGCCGGTAACCGGAATGCGACTGATATCAGCCTCCTGTTAACGTGAACATTCAGCGTGCTGGTAAATATCAGCTGGGGGCAGTCATTTCTACAAGGGGTGTAAAAGCACAGAGGGTATCCAAACTGGCAGGTTCGCTGGAGGAAAGCAGTCCTCCTGGCACCATATCTCAGCTTCCAGAGGGATCGAGGCATTTATAAAACGCTGGTCGGGATGGGGAGAGGGGATCTTGTCTGTGACTCAGAGTCAAACATGGAGTCTGGTACAGCTGGAAGTGGTGCCTTTAGACAGGCTGTTCAGTGACTCTCACCAATAACATGAAAATAACGGAACAGGGAGGAAAATACTGCTTTGGTCCACTATTTCTCTGTGGAAATCATGCGGGTGTGGTCATGTGATTACAGTGGACGATGACCTTCTCACCCCACGAACGTATACTGGGGGGGGGGGACCCTGGACCTCCCGAGGACCTGGACATCACAGATGGCCGTCTCAGTGGAGTCACGGGGGACGAACTTAACGCAGAGCCTCCTCTTCCGGAAAGCTCTCTCCTCTGTGTGGGAAATGAGAGCAGCCTGGGTGTGGAGATCGTCTGACTGCCCCCTGATAGCATCGCAGCTCGGGGGTGATACAAAAGATCAATGCGATTACAGTCATACTCACATAAAGAGCAAAAGAAGTGCCACCAGTACAGACTGAAGTCCCCCAGTAGCTCAGGTTAAAGGTTGAGCGAGCAAGACGCCTGCTCGCTTCATGGTAATTCAGTTTGTACCTTTTTGTCATGGTGGGTGATTCTTGAGTTTTGCTACCAGAATTTAAATTTATAGATTTCCTCGATAAAACAGCCAAAATAATATTTCAAAAACACCAAACATAAAAAGAAAATGGTACAATAAATCTTCATTACAATACATTTTATTGATTATTTATATCAAATCACTGTTTCCAGCTTCAACTTCTCCCACAATTTTTCTAGTTAAATTTGGGAAATATTGTTTTTACCACGTAATGAAACTAGGTTTTCAATTTATGTTCTTTTCAGGTGTGTATTACTTTGTCTAAAACCTGTTTTCTTAAATCACCTTTACTGTTTATAGACATTTTAGAATTCAATACATTCCCCTCAGATGTACTTGAATCAATTTCAATATAGTACTATGCAACAGCCCAGTGCTGGTCAGGCTGTAAAGTAAGCATATGGTAATAACCAACATTGAATGTATGACCTTTAAAGTAATAATCTCTCTTTCCTACTTCTTTATTCCACCTAAGAACATGTGCATATAACACTCCTGTGTTTATAATACTGCAGGGGTGGGGCAATGCGGCATCAATTCCCCAATAATGAAAATAATAAACTTGCCATTCTCACCTCTCATACAAAGAACATTATTATGTTTTCCAGGCACAGATAGCGGTAAGAAAATACAGAGCAGTCAGAAGCCATTAAACCAGTGGGGAATGTGTTTCATTAATATTAGATAACCAGCATCCACTCATACTCTTCACAAATAAATACATAAACAAACATGCCCCCCCTTAAAGGCAGAGCACCACCACAGATAAACAATGAGTCATGATTCCTTTACCCTCCTCCCTACAGGGCAAAATGTTTATTTTATTCCCACTGTCTCTCATAAATTTAGCCAACCTGTGCCCATAAAATATTCACACTCTCCAGCAAAGCTGTCTCAGGGGATGCGGCAAGACGCTGGCCAGCGATAGTGGGTGGGGGGGGGGGGGGCGGCAGGGGGCCGAAAAGGGGCGGTCTAGGGGGGGCTGTTTACTCACGAGTGTCTATGGTTTCCTGGATGGCGATGAAGCCCACTGGCAACGTGTCCTTCGCATCGATCAGCCTCATGTCGACCAGAACATTCCCTAAATGGCTCTTCAAGGGGCCGTGGAAATAAAGAGAAAAACGTCTGCCCCAGGATTACCTGGACACACTTCATTTTTCAGCAGAGAAAAATTCTGAGTATGGGACTCACCCCCCAGCACCCACCTCCCACTCCCCACCCAGGGGGGGTCCGTCTTATTTAATTACAGGGCTCAAAAATGAAGAGACAAAGTGAAAAGATAATCTGCAAAAATCAAAGGGCCACTGATGTCATTCAATCAATTCTTAAAAAAACATTGCTATTATTAAGTGCTTTTTCTGAGAAAAATCTTTTTCATCTCTTTTGCGGAGCAGTAATTGGAAAAATGTTGGCCAAATAAAAAATAAAACAACCAAACAACAAAAATAATAATAAAGATGGAGATGATGATGACAGTACTTTGGGCGCATATAGAGCCACGCCTGGCCCCACCCACCCCTGGCGAAGCGGCCATGTCCCAGAGCGGTTTAAAACCGATCAGGGGCCTGTTTAGCTGCCATTTTCAAGCTAACTTGCCCCAGCCTCTCTGCTCCTGCTCATTACGGACTCATTTTCACCCGTAATAAATTGCAATAAAGCTGAACAGGCAGAGAGGAGCAGGGTGATGTGGACGCGGCGCACCCCACCGCCGAGCCCATGTCCCACCGCCGCCCAGCACTCATTACCACCAGATGCATTTCTTATTCATAGTTTTTATTCTGACTTAAGGTGGGATATGGATGAATGTTATTGCTATGCATGAAAACTCCCCCTCTCCCCCCCCTGTTTTGTTCCTTAAATGCACAAAGAAATATTTTTTTCCATCAGGACCTGACAAAGGGGGCATCTACCTCCAACCTCGAGTGTGATAAATCACAAACTGCTTCCTTCCCGCCGCATAATTCAGCGGCTAATTTTGCAGAATCTGTTTTTGTCATAGATAATTACAGCCAGGCCTCTATTGACTGGCAGACAAAATAGCTTTTGTTGATGGTGCTGTCATGTTTTATTTGTGTCATATTGCGTAAAGCGGTATGGGCACTTGTTTCAGAGTGACACACAGGGCGCTGTTTCCGCCGCTCACACTAAAAGGCAGCCCAGATTAAGTTTTATAAACAGACTCGGGGAGTAGGGAGTGGGGAGTGAGGAGAGAGTGCGGGACAAGGAGCGTGGAGTGAGGAGGGAGCATCGGCCATCTGGGGGAGCACAGAAAAGGAAGAGGGGAGTGAAGAGGGAGTGGCGGCTTTGTACATACGGAGCAGGTAGAGGGTGGGAGCAGAGAGCAGGGAGCAAGATGCACAAAGCAGGGAGCGGGGAGGGAGCACAGAGTGCAGAGCAGGGAGGGAGAACGGAGCGAGAAGCGGGGAGGGAGGAAGTGTGGAGCAGGGAGTAGGGAGAGAGTGTGGAGCAGGGAGTAGGGAGCGAGTGTGGAGCAGGGAGTAGGGAGAGAGTGTGGAGCAGGGAGTAGGGAGAGAGCGTGGAGCAGGGAGTAGGGAGAGAGTGTGGAGCAGGGAAGGAGCACAGAGCAAGGAGAGCAGGGAGCAGGGGGAAGTGCCGGACAGCTGGGGAAACATAAAGCAGTGAGCAGAGAGGGAGCACAGAGCAGGGAGTGAAGACAGTGTAGGGAGCAGGGTGGGAGCACAGAGCAGGGAGTGATCCATGGCAGCAATCAGATTCTCACTATCGGTATCAGGCTGATACCAGCAAAAATTGCAGTATTGGGGGGGTAGGGGGTAAGAAACCGGTCTGATTTTACAGTGATATGTCAAGCTTGAAAAATCACGAAAATTCTTGTCGCCTTTGTGCGACAAACAGAAGTGAGGATCATGTGATGGTTAGTTGTTCAGCAATGCATATGCGCCAGAGCTGTCATGTCGGCTGCATTGATTCGCGCATTTGACATTCGTGGATTCGGGTATTCGCAAATTGGCCGTGAACAATTAAGCTGGAATATTTTTGGATCTCGTCGAAAGATTGCAGAAACTCAAAGACAACGTGTAAGACAAGTAAAATACTGAAAATGATTCAGATGGATTAAAATCACACATAATATAAATATTAGTAATACACAACATTTGTTAGTGTAATTGCACACTATATATTTAATATTAAAAAGTCCTAGGCAAGCAGCACATCTTTTTCTCGGTGACCAGACTCACTCACGTGTTTCACTGTCTCTGTGACCATGGCTTCTTAAACTTTTCATTGCTGTTAATTTTACATTTTTAATACAAGTACTAACTTTGTACATACAGGGGCATAATTCAAAGGGTTTGTATATTATATAAAAAGATAGAAAATGAAAAATGAAAATGAGAGTATAGTACAGTACTGCTTGTTTAGAAATTGGCTAGCAGGCTATTACAGTTAAGGTATGGGGTGCCCAAATATTATTCACAAATGTGAAGGGGGTGTACTTTACAGTGAAGAAAAAAAAAATTTAAAAACTGTCCAAAAATCATACTGTGCCATCTGTACTATTATTACTATTAGAACATGGGATTTGAGTCTTGCCCCAGGTTCAGAGACCCGTAGGAAGGGATGGTAAATTCTTAGCCCCTGTGGTGGGGAGGGGGGTGCTTTCACACGCATGATCACTGCCCAGCTGGCACTGTGTAGAATTGAATGAGATGCCCATTCCATACCGGGAGGTAACAGGGGAAACAGAGAGAAGAAAAGAAAAGAAGAGAAAAGAAAGAAAAAGAAAAGAAAGAACCTCTCTGAATGGGAACACCTCTTAAGAGTCACACTGCCAGCAATGCCAGAGTCTGAGCCCTGCTCTCCAGGGTGAGAGTAAGAGGACCCATTCGTAGCCCCCAAAGGTCCAGCTGCCCCCACATGCTGTGGGCCCACCCCACCGCTATCAAACAGCTAGGCCACTACGCCAATTAACATCGATTAGGGGGGGCTCCGCAGCCTCATCATCCCGGCGACGTCCCTCCCGCAGCACGTGACGGAGCCGATGACAGGGGAGCCAGGGTGTGAATGCTGATGCGTCGGCGAGAAGCTGTGAGCGATGGAGTTTAACGCCACCGACGTGCGGAGCCATCAGCGCACCCGAGTTATTTTCACCCAGCGCTCAACTCTTCGCTGACTCGTCATCAATCTGAGGCTTTCGCTGCATTCCCACACTTGGGACGGACCGCAACGGAACCGTGATCCGGCAGCGTGGTGCCTTTATCAATCTGACAGTCGGGAGAGCGGCCTTTTTAACAAAGAGCTCTTAATCAAAAGCTAGACGCTGACTGTAAATGGAATTGATATACATCTGCTGTGAAATGGCAGAAATACACTTAAACAGTTCATACACAGAGACCTGAAGTGTAAAATATTTTTACTTCCATTTGTTAAAGGCACAGCCAATTTTCCACCAGGACTCAAATGATCAATACACTACTTCCCTGATTTTTTTTTTTTTTAAATACAATCACTGCAAAAGAGCTGAGAATTTAAAATAAAGTCCCCAAAGGTGGATTGTTATTCCAAAAATTATGAAAGTGAGTCTGACCTCGCCTATATACATTAACAACCTTTTTTATCCAGAAGGATCTTTTCAAATTAGGGGGGAAAAATAAAAAATGGAACAAGACTGAGAACAGCAGCGAATAGCTGAGTTCCGGAGGTGTGTGAATAATTAAACCGATGAACCAGTGACAGAAACAAGGCAACAGAAGGGGGGCCGCGTAAATGGCGGGATGCCTGTATGTCTTCACCTACGTTTTCTTTGGAGGAGGCTCTGGTGTAACAGAGGTAACGTGTGACCTTGGATTTGAATACGCAGTCCTTCCACAGGTCGGCGTGGACGCCATCTGTTGTTTGTGAAACCTGTGTTAAAAAAACAAGGGAGAGAACACAGGCGTGAGATGGGCTAAAGTTAATGTATGCATGGCGTCCACGTCGCCGCTCCACCCCCCCGCGTCCTCCGCACACTTGCCTTAATTAGCGCTCGCCTTGCCTCTCGCTACATCTCATTAGTGCCCCGTGCAAGTGAGGAGGAGCCTCCCCGTCCGAAAATATGGCTAAAAATAGCATCTCGTGGGATCAACTTGATTAAAGGCAGCCTCAGAAAGATGGGGCCTAACAAGCAAAACAAACTTTACCACAGCTCTAGGTTTCCGAGGCGCTTTATAAAGTCAGTGCAGAAGGCCGGGCTCTGAAACACTGCCTGGGTCTGGGACACACACCGATTGCTGGATGTTTTCCCCGTTACAGAGCCTGGATACCAGAAGTACAGCAGACTCAATTACCAGATGCATGGATACTTTATTAATTCTGAAGGAAGTTCCAGGTTTTCAGTAGCACAACACACATTTAGACAGTGAAAAACAGACATTTATACAATAGACAAACTTAACGATAAACGGTAACAGCAATAAATGGTAACATGGCAAAGAATGTCAGGGAATGTATTGCACATCTCATAAATAAATAGTATCACACAGTGAATGAATGAATGTTCTGTGAATGTGTCTAAGGGGCCCTAGACCATTCAGACAATTGGTCCCGCTGCCATAGGCTGACTAGTTGAGGAGTCTAATGGCTGACGGTAGGAACGACCTTATATAGCACTCCTTGGAGCAGCTCAGCTGTCTCAGCGTGTTGCTGAAAGTGCTCCTCCTACTCACAAACACGACATGATGGAAGCCTTGGCTAAAAGCGGGCGGCTTTGTGGGGGCATCTGCCCACCCGTCAGCCCCTTTAAAAAGGCAAGCCAACTCGGCAAATCCATTTCCCAGGCTTGTTTTGTACTTCGACCCTTCAAAAGCATTTACACTTTCCTGGCACCTTCCCTGCAAGGCTCCCCTCCCCCATCCTAGCCTCAAAAGTCATGTCAAAACCTTTTGCGCCATGGAGTTCTGCCCAGAAGTGCAGACACGTCCTCAGTGAGCTTGGCGAAAAGGTGCATACGTCTTACTTAAGAGGAAATGCCCAACTAACATGTCAAACAAAAACTCCTAAAAAGAATGCAAGTGGGAAAAATCGTAAGCATAATTAAGAGCCATAATTAAGATGATTAACTCATCCGTGGTGTGCACGCCTTCTTCGAGAGTTAAAAAGGCAATATACAAAAGAAATACACAATTTATGAAATTGTGAATTTCTTTAACTCACATGCCCTGACAATTTAACCCTTGGCAGATGCAGATCCTCTCTTTATTACCTGCCAGAAATGTAGAGATATGCATACGAGATAAGGGACCCCCCTGCAGTAGCCAGCCACAGAAGAGCTGTGGAGGAAGCAGCCCAGTTGCCCTTCCATAATGGTGCCCGACAGCTGGTCCCAGGGTACTGGAGTACAGGGGTGTATTTAGATCACTGCACGCTTACTCAAGCGCTACGACACGGCCCAGCTGGGGTACTGAGTGCAGCTCCCCCCTCCCACAATGTTAAAACCCAGCTCACCTATGGGATGATGTGCAAAGGGCTATGTTCCCCTGTTGTCTAGGTGAGGATGATACTGTTGGTGGGCACCCCCGCCCGAAAATCAGGGCCAGGGCCCCACTCTGATCCAACCCCCCCCACCCAACCACCAAATTTTTTTTTTTTTTTAAAGGGGAGGTGCTGTGACAGGATCCGCTTCGGTGAGGGATCCGCCACGCACACTACAGGACTGACAATAATGATGAATGACCTCAGAGGAGGGAAGGGTGATTGCGGGAGAAAAACAAAGCATGGCAACGACTCATGCAAAACCCACGGCGAGAAGATGGGGAGCAAGAGCGAGCGAGAAGGAGGGAGCATCCAAGGTCTGAGATGGGT
This sequence comes from Hyperopisus bebe, assembly GCA_026777045.1. Lineage (NCBI taxonomy): Eukaryota > Metazoa > Chordata > Actinopteri > Osteoglossiformes > Mormyridae > Hyperopisus > Hyperopisus bebe. The sequence continues at coordinate 2,477,641 of JAODJW010000040.1, read as the reverse complement.
CCCAGG
>JAODJW010000040.1:2455389-2477399 GCA_026777045.1 Hyperopisus bebe | reverse complement strand
CGGGGGGGGGGGGGGGGTGCTTTCTGGGTTCTCGTCCCAAACCCCAACACATTTTGGAGGAGCCTCAGAGACTCTTCTACCATTATTCCTGCTATTTACATGCAAGTGAAAACTGGTAAAATGAGCTGTTTGCAGAAAATCCCCTGCTGGCCATTTTTTTAAACAATGAACACCTTGCCAAAAACTTAGACATGGATAAATAGTGAGTGGGACTTTCTCCCCAGGGGTAACACAACCCACTAAAGTGGTCCTGGACCCCAAGGACACAAGAGCCCTCCCTGGCCCCTCCCGACCACTACGCAGCAGTGATAATTAACAGCAAACTGATGCACAACACAGAGGATTAATAATTACCGTGCAACAGCAGCACAGTGGCATCCTGTGTAGTAATCAGAGATGCCACACAGGAGAGGATTTAAACGCACCTAGAGCTGATCTCATTATAAACAGCACTTTATTTCTGTGGAAGAGATGAGGCCGACATGTTATTAATAATGCAAAGAGAAAATAAAAGAAAACTTTGAACAAAAGCAGCATCCGCAGTAACGAGGTCTCCTGGGATGAAGCTTAGGATGCGGAGAAGAGGAGGAACGCAACAAGCAGCCGGAGTCGGAAATGCTTGGTGGGCTTTCCGTCGGGAGAAGGAGGGGGCGCCACACGACAGGACGTTACACCCCCTGCTTTTTGGGGAAAGTATGTCGGGTTTGCTGTCAGTCTGGAGGCCAATGAAGACGTCGCGGCTCACAGGTCAGTGGGGTTTAAAGGTAAACGACTGGTAATCTGCTCCCCAGACTGGCACCAAGTTGGGAGAGTCCCAAATCCCACATGCTCTGCAATCACTCAAACCGACTTATGATAACGCGTTTGGAGAGCGACATGCAACACACTCCAGTACGTTCAGAATCACACCGCCATTTCCCGTGGTAGAACGGGCCGTCGGTGCGTTTGATGTCCCTCAACTGGGCCGATTCCCGGTCCCCATGGGGCCCACTCTGCGCCAGGGAAAGGGAAGCCATGTCAGAATGGAGGCACAACGAAAAGAGCGGTCCCAGCGTCATTTTATCGGTGGGTTAAGAGCTATGGCGAGCAGCCATCTCTGATTAATCTGCGGAATCTTATTTCTGCCACATGCAGATTCAAAGCACTGTTATGCGTCCTTTAATCAGCATTTGAGGGCAAACGGTGACAGTCTCAAACACATTTCTGTTTGTGAGCATTCTTACTAAACATCTGTAAACCCCAGGAGCTTTTTCTGTGCCTTAAAGTTCCATCTGAACCTTACATAGGCATATAGGCATATACACATGCATGTACACACACACACACACACACACACACACACACATACATACATATATATACACATGCACTTCTAATTAAATTCACTTAATTCTAAATTTTAAAATAAAATATGTCAATTCTAAGTTTTCACAAACACTTAAAAATATTTACGCACTGGACGCAAAACCCAAAAAAGGTTGGCAGGGAAGGTTCACAAAAATTCAACAAAATCTGCATCTGGGGCCTTCGTGTGTGGATTCCAAAAAATCTGAGGTATCGCCCTAAAAAATTAGGCGGCACACGGCTGCGCCTGGATAAGGAGGCGCTGACAGCAAGGGGTCTCAGCAGAAAGGCAGCATGGAAAGAGGGATGGGCAGGGATTCGGAGAGGATGCCTCTCTGCCTAAGTGTGCCATGTGCCGTTTAGCGGATTCCCGGTGCCAGCCTGCGGTACTTCATCAACATGCCACGCCATCTCCCGCCGGGAACTGAAACAGAAGGGGGGGAGGGAGCTGCCGCTGAAGGGAGTGTGTGAGAGAGAGAGAGAGAGAGAGAGCACAGAGTGAAGAGCGACGCAGGAGTGTGACATCAGAGAGACGGAAGGAGGAAGGCGCTGCCCTGAAGCCCCCTGCTGGCTCTGTGTTTAGCTAAATCCATAGGCTGAGTCCCCCCCACACACCCACCCCATCCACCATCATCATAGCTCTCACACTGGGACTGCTAACCCTGCAGTGCTGCTTCTTGCCTCGTGGCACTGGGGGTCGTCTAAGCTCTCAGAAGTGGTGAACAAAGCTACCCCCCCCCAAGAGGACAAGGAGTAGAGGTAGACAGGAAGAGACCCATAACAGGAGATCTCTCGGGATGCTCTCAGAGAAGGTTCAGTGTTGCACGACGCAAACCCCCTCTGCAATAAAAAGACATATCCTCTGTATTTAGTCTTTGGCAATTAAAATTTCTGGGTTACAGTGTAATTCTTCTAACCCACACTCAAGGGCACTCAGTTTCTCTCAGGAGCACAAAACCAAACAAAAAGAGTTCCCTCTTACTTCACAAAAAAAATGCCATGGCAAACTGAATGAGGGTGGTTAAATGAAAGCAGGAAGATGGCACAGAAACGCCAAAGTCCCTTGCTGGCTTACCCACTCTGCAAATCCCCACGACAGTGTGTTAATTGGCTGGTTTTCAGCTGCGTGGCATTTGATTCAAACGGGACGAGATGATGATTCTCCTGATTAATGCCGCGTCGTTTGATTAAACCGCAGTGAAGCAGCCAAGTGATCACAAAGAGACCATGATACTCACCACACAGTAGCCAGACGGAGCACGCTTGTGGGAAGCCACCACCCCGACTCCAGTTATGGGGTTCAGGGACACTTCCGGAAGAGCCCCAGCCAGATCCCACACCTTTGGCATTGCGGGAGGGCTCTGAAACGTAGGGGCGAGACTGTCAGCGCCCTAATAAAACAGAAAACCCCTCTGCTGGGTGTCAAACAAATGGAAAACCAATGAGAAATGTTGGGGAAAAAATGCAAAGACGACAAGGTGCTGAGAAGTCGCAAGACTGCGCCTCGCATTTAAAAATCAGTGGGGAAAAATAGGAGTAATATAAGCGAATATCTAAACAGGAAGTATCTAAATGGCAGTGAACCTCTGGAAGCTATATGCTGCTAGTGAGGATCGAGACCTTAAGGAAACAGATAAAAGCAAGCAGTTTGCATTATTACATTCACAAGTCCATCTATTTCCATTACAGCATCTAACAAAATTCTGAACCAGACTACATAAAGAAAAGGTGACATTTCAGAGTATGCTTGTTCACACCCTCTTATAACTCGTGAATCTTCACTATTAAATTAATGACAAAATACCTAAAACTTTGAAAAGAACCTCTGAGCCAAAAATATACAGGGCAAGACAAAGAATGAAGTTAAAAGTGAGAAAATGAACCTACAGCAAGGGAACTATTAAGTTGTCTTAAGTTGTTATTAAGTTGTGCAACTCCTTCATTATACAGTCCATTTCAGGTAATATAATTTTTATTTTTACTCTTGCCAGAGTGCCGGTAATTTATTCAATAAAATTTAAGGCGACAGTCAGCCTGTTTGATGCTATGTGGCCCTACTACATATGCAGGAAGCTTCCTAAAAGTAAGCCGTGTCCCCAATGTTCAAGGACAAGACAAAAAAAAAAAAAAGAAAAACACAATTATTCCACAGCTACAGTCGGGGAGCACCAAAGATCCACCCCGAGAGGTTTCACTGCTTATTAAACAAAAGCCATTTTCCTGCAGCAAGCCTCATGTGTTATGGGTTTCTCTCCTGCTAAAACCAAACCCAGCACATGGAGGACAGAGGCAGCGGGTGGCCGTTGGTAGCTGAAAACGACAGGGGGTAGATCTGCTTTCTACAATGGCTGAGTCAACCAACCTAGCCCCCCCCCCCCCAAAAAAAAAAAAAATCCAACATATACCCTGGGGTCAGAATTGGGCTTGAAACACTTCTCAACAAACAAGGGAGAAAGACTTATGGTGGTGGGGTTTGTCTGTGCACAGCTGGCAACTCAAGGTCACTCCCAGAAAGCTGAAGAACGAGCAAGCAAGGTCCAGGAGACGCATAATCACAGGCACCTGAGCAATATCTGTTGTTCAAACAAACGTGTTTCAAACATGCATTTTAAAATCAAGCCTCATTTACATCATTGTCTTGGTGTTTTCACTAGAAGACACTTTAATTTGTATCATACGTACCACACACTGTATGGTGAATGATTATCTTTGCAAGACGCTAAACAGGGTGACACTGCCCCCTTACTAAGGACGGAACAGTAATTGGTGAAGCCATACGGGTCTTACGAACATTGTTTGTTGTGTGCTGACCTCTAGCACAGGTAATAAGAAGCCCCCTTCTCTGGAACAGAGGAAGAACATAAATGGACGGTGTTGGGTTTAAACGTGAATGCTACATGTGGGTGCATCTCAATCCGCAGTGGAACAGTAAAGGCATTATGTTCAATAGAATTCCAGGTTGTATAGATGAGTGATGGTAGTGTGCATTATTTAGCATGGAGCAGTGGGTATTTTTGCTGTTTTTAATGTATATCAGCACTTCCCTATCATGGGATAAACTGAGCTGGAAGGATGACAAGCTTGTGGGCAGCAGAGTTCAAAAAAGCATCTACCTACCCATCTATCGTCTTTCCACAATAACACACCACAGGTAATTCATCTAACTGTATATTTTAGACTGAGGGGGACACCTCGAGTACAAAGAGAAAACCAGAGGTAGGAACTGAACCAACAGCCTTGGAGGTGTGAGGCTGCACATTTGGCCGCTTTAAAAAAGTAATCATTAAATTCTGAAGTTGGACTTCACAATGCCAGCCAGTTGCTTCACAGGGAGAAGTATTCTGTCAGTTTTCTTGGTTTACAGCCATACTTATCCACACAATTAAACATCGTTAAAGCATAAAACATGCGGTGTAACCAAGTTTGCACATTAAGTAGTTTTTAGCAATATTTTTCATATTACAATCATATTCCCTAACACGTTGGATCGGAAAGGCTTTCCCAGCGCCGCACTCTCACTGCGCTCCTCATCGCCTCTCTGAGTGGATGTGCATCCATTAAAAAGAAATTAAAAAGATTTTATTACTTGGTTGCGAGCGGGCGGCGGTCTTTAAAGCCTCTGGAAGCTAGTACTGGCGTTTCTTCTTACTCTCTCCACTTTCACCTTCAGCTCACGTTACATGAAATTGCACCCTAATACTGACTCATGATGTTTTTTTATAGCTCCAGTTGGGGGGAGGGGGTATCAGTTAAAATAAAACCGAACTAATACCAGATCATGACCATTACTGCTATCTGCCAGCGGACTCCTGCGCGGTTTTATCGCCCGGCAGTTTCCGGCTAAGTTCCCGTTAACACGCAGCGGGTTTACGGTTGGCCGCGGTACCGCGACCGCAGGTTTACGACGCCCCCCTCCCCTCCGTGTCCAATCCGGCTGAATCCAGACTCTTAACGCAATGAAACCTGAAGCGTTTAATGCCTCTTAGACACCACGGTACTACAACAGCGAGCTATCGTCATACTTGTCCTGAATGCTTATGCGCTGCTTTCGGTTACCTCCGAAGAAAAGCCCGACATTCTGCGAAATGCGCCTCAAACTGCAGCTGGCGCACCTTCTTTACATTTTTTCAAGCTTACAGATCATAAGCCTACAACTACACAGAAGTCTCACATGCATCACATGCACGCCGTTTAAGTGTTTAACTGGTATAATGAATCTCTATTATTACCCCGGTATTTCCCGTTATCAGTCTCCTCAAACCACATGAATGAGACAGCTTCCGTCAAAATATCATCTCAGGACAAAGGTAAATAACCACACGAAGGAAACAGACACCCTCCGCCAAACTGTTAAATCCTATAGGGGCAGATCATAATATTAATATTTTTAAGTTGACAGGTGACCATAACCAGCGGAACATATTGTATAAATCATTATTATATCCGCAAGGAAATAAACATTACCCTAAACTTTATAGCAGAAGATTGCATTCGGGGGGAAATGCCTTAAAATGAAACAACAGATTTACACCAAAACTGCATCTATGAGAGTATTAATCAAAAACAAGCCGGTTATTTAATGCGATAAAAGCGTAACATCAATTTCCATACAGTGTCACCGAATATATTAAAATCAGAGCGGAGTCGCTTCCTCGATCGCAGCCTATTCATAAAGTAAAGGGAGAATGTTGTGCCTAAACCGGCTGCTTTGAAAGACCCGGCCCCGGCTTCCCAAACAACCAGGCGGCCCAGCTGCTACGGGCGATTAGAAACTATCGCGCAGGGGATGAATAACAAGCTGGGGCGGCATATATCTCCAAGGAGGTCTCCTAAATGCAGATCTATGGCCGCCTGCTCCTGTCCAAAGACGCTTTGGCTTAATACGCATTCAGTAACGGTGGAGAAGATTAGTGATCTCGTAGACGTTCCCTTGCCATATTATTAAATTATCTTTAAAGCATTTTAAAGATAATTTAAATGGCACGGTTTACTGCGCTCAATCTAAACGTTTACTGAATTTATTGTAATTAGGGTTTATTAAATCGGGTTTGACTTGGAGTGGCAGAGGTCTTTCCGTTTGCCAAAAGTTTGTTGGGGTGCCTTATTTGGGAAAAGCAAATTAACTTAGAGACGGAGAACCATCACTTTCTCGCGTTAATTTGCACACTAATCAATCGGGATTTTCCGAAACAGTGACAAGCCATTTCGTTACAAGCTGACTTTTATTGGAAAATTGAAGTCTGTCAGTGCAGGGTAAAGTAAACTCGCAGTGTGCTAATAATGGAGACTAATCTTGAAAACCTGTCAAGCAATTTAACCCCATGTGCACAAAAAAAGCTGAAGTGAAACAACCTCCGAGGAGAAAACGGTTTCTGGACCTCTCTGGAGACGGAAAGAAAACCGTACAAAACTAGAGACTGTTTAGGCATGCAAATAAGGCAGCAGTCTACCAAAAGGCACGGGATAACCTTGCCGGTCACGGTGTTGTCCTTTCAGGACATCAGCCCTCGGGGGAACCCAGTTAATATCTGTCAGAAGTTAACAAGTGAAAGGATCTTTGGAGAGCGCCAGCTAATGGCCGGGGGACAGCGACGCACACGCCGGAGATCACGAAGGCTGCTCCGACTAAGGCTTGTGTTGCGCTCCGGGCTGTTTAGGGAAGTCGAGCTAAAATTCCCCAGCATCACACAGGAGCAGCTAAAATAGCAGATCCGGAACCCCATTTAACATCAGGTTTAGAAACACTGTTCGTGGGTCAGGCAAAAAATGAAGTGCTCGCAACTGCAGAAATAAACGCAGGTAAATGTGATGCTTCTTGCCAAGGCACCAGCAAAATGAGGCCAAACCGATAAGGAGGCGATGAAGGTGCCGATTAAAGGTGCATTTTAAAACCGGCACTGCATCTACTAAAAACAGGAAAATATACAGCAGCTCCTTATGTCTTTGGGGGAAAAAAATTCTCAGCATGTTTTATTTAAAGGTATGATACCTAAAAAAGCAAGATTTATACTAATAAAGCTTGTCAATTAAAAGCCACTTTCACATGCATCTTGGATGTCAACCAATCGCCCAAGAGACATTTCAATAATTTAATAAGAAAATAATAATTTAAAACGCCATGCGGCTAACTAACAACATGTGAGGGTGATTGCAGGAAAAATTAATCCGCTCATGCGGCGCTAAGCTAAGCTAAACCACCGGGCTGCGCAGTTGTGCCACCGTTGCTACAGTAACGAGCTCCGCGCGCCACTAGCAATAGCTTGCTTGCTGGCTAACGCGACATAAATAAGCCAGTTACGAGGGATTGTACATTTATAATGCTAAGTTTAAAAAAAGTATTCGTGTACACGTGGTTTTACAAGTAGTATACACTGGTGTCGACGTAGAGTCAAAGTAAAGCGGCGGCAGTTTTAAGCACTCTCTCAACTACCCCTGTCTCTCCTGAGGCCAGCGCCGTCAGCCTCACAGTACGGCCAGACGAACTTAACTGCTAGCCGCGGTGCTTCGTCCCACCTCCTCCTCACGCAAAGGCAGCTGCTCATGGCTGGGAGGGCAGCGGGCTCGCTTCGCAGAGTTCTGCGTAGCGGCACGGCCGCCACTGGAGCCGCGAAACCTCCGACTGCCGTCTCGAGCGGGGGATCGAGCCTAAAGTTTCACGGGACCGAGTCTGTACGTGATCTACCTGCCTGCGGTCCCCGGACTGCTCCGCGCGCACCTGTTTACCTCATTAATGTATTTATTTGTTTATTTATTATTTAGAAGTCATTCATTATAGAGAGCTTTAAGAAATGAGGGCATTCCTGGGAGCATCGTGAGGGGCTTCATCCTATGCGTCGTAAAGAAAAAGGCAGAGATCTATGACTTTATGTTATAATAGAGGGGGCACAGAATTATTTATTAATGATAATAATATCGTCATATTACTGCTACTAATTATTATTAAATGGAACATAGCTGTTAACATATAATCCAGGTCTGTTTTTGGAAATGGAGTTTAGAAAATCACGTTTAAATAATTTTTTTTTAAAAATTATTTAACGAATGAGAACAAAACAAAAAACTTAATACGTTGGCCTATATTCGTAGCATTCCACCACATTCAAGTAAAAACAGGTATATCCATTAGAAAATTGTATTAGTTTATTAACTGTTGCAAAGATTTATGTGTAATAAGCTGTTTAAACTTCTGTCCCGTAATTATAGCAGCAAGCATATATTTATATACTATACTCTTATACATTCTTTACACGCATGTTTGAATTGCACTGATAAATGCTCTGAGATTTTACTCTATGCTTAACTGCAATATACATTCACTGTCCACTTTATTAGGTACACCTGTTCAGCTGCTCATTGAAGCAAATATCTGATCACGTCAGCAGCAGAGTGTATAAGACCATTCAGATACAGGCCAGGAGCTTCAGTTAATCTTCACATCACACGTCAGAATGGAAAAGGAAGGTGATTTAAGTTACTTTGAATGTGGCATGGTTATTAGTGGCAGACGGGCTGGTTTAAGTATTTCAGAAACTACAGATCTGCTGGGATTTTCATGCACAACCATCACGGGGGTTTACAGAAAATGGGCTGAAAAACAAATATCATCCAGTGAGCAGCGGTTCTCTCTGTGAAAATGCCTTCTTCATAGCAGAGGTCAGAAAAGAATGGCCAGACTGGTTCAAGATGATAGAAAGACAACAGTAACTCAAATAACCACTCATTACATCTATGGTATGCAGAAGAGAATCTTTGAATGCACAACATGTTGAGCCTTGAAGCAGACGGGCTACAGCAGCAGAAGATCAAACTAGTGGCCACTCCTGTCAGCTAAGAACTGGACTGTGAGGCTACTGTGTGCACAGGCTTACCAAAATTGGACAATGGATGATTGGAGAAACTATGTTCAAATGAGACTTGATTTGTGCTGCGACATTAAGGGTCAGAATTTAGCAACAACATGAAAGCATTAATCCACCCTGCCTTGTATCAACAATTCAGGCTGCTGCTGGTGTGATGCTGTGGGGGATATTTTCTTGTCACTCTTTGGGCCCCTTAGTACCAATTGAGCTTCATTTAAATGCCACAGCCTACCTGAGTATTGCTGCTGACCATGTCCATCCCTGTATGACCACAGTGCACCCAGCTACTAATGACTACTTACACCAGGATAAGACACCATGTCACAAAGCTCATATCATCTCGGACTGGTTTCTTGAACATGACCATGAGATCACTGCACTCAAATGGCCTCCACAGTCACCAGATCTCAATCCAATAGAGCACCTGTGGGATGTGGTGGACGGGAGATTTGCATCATGAAGGTGCAACTGATGGATCTGCAGCAGCTCTGTGATGCCATCATATCAACATGGACCAAAATCTCTGATGAATGTTTCAAGGACCTTGTTGAATCTATTCCATGAAGAATTAAGGCAGTTCTGAAGGTAGAAGGTGCTCCAACCCCATACTAACTAGTGTACCTAATAAAGTGGCCAGTGACTGTATATATTTAAGTAATGTCAGTTTCTTAAACCCCATAATACCAGCCTCACCTTGACAAATGCATAGCTAGTTCCATAGTTTGGGAAACTAAATACCAACATTCTTTCTTTGCGTTACGTTGATCAGAGTCATTTTTCCATGCGGCACACACCCATGTGCTAAATATGCCAGACACTGAATTAAAACCACAAAGACGTGTATGTATGTCAGAAAGTGATACTGTTTCTTTAGGTCATTGTAAGGCCCCTGGGAGTGTGTGTGTGTGTGTGTGTGTGTGTGTGTGTATATATATATATACACACACACACCTGCACACACACATATATATGTGCCCATACACACATGGGATATGAAGACCAATAGAAAAGTGTAAAATAACATTAACAGCAAAAGAACAGTGAGATGGAGAAAATGCTGGCGTTCCGGCCACAGAACAAGACTGACATGCTGCATAAATCATGTGATGATCTTCCAAAGCCTCGGTTGGTTGGTAATATAATAAACAGCCTGACACCAAGAATTGGGATCATGCTTCGCTCCGCCGTTTGCAGCTAATCCCCTCCAGGAGACATGGTCTAACCACTGCTTTACTCATTTATTGGTCGTCCCTCCTCGCCAGACGTCAAATACCCCCTTCGGGGGCCTGGGGGTGAGTTGCTGCACACCACATACCCCCTCGCTGTGCTCTTATTCCCATGAATAGCTCCCACTTCTGGGGCTCTGCGTCACTGGTCACGTTTGTGCAGCCACTCACGGGGGCAGGGGCATAAGCCCGAGAAGATAGAGCAGCGTGGCCAGCTGTCCGTGTGCTTGCCTCTAAGCTAAAGATGGGGCTGTCCAATCGCCACACATTCTTCTTAAAATTTCGCATGATCATCACTTAGGGTGTTTTGATGACTGTGTAATAAAAGAACACGCCTAAAAAACCCACCTTAATCAGGCATTCACTTAGGACACCTATGGGTAATCAGCTGATTATGGAGGCTTTTAAGTATGTGAGTGTTAATTTCTGCTTTATGTATCCAATGCAAGTTTCTAGAAGGTCCTCTGGGTCACTTTGCCTTCATGTAAGTCTTTCTAAGTTCAAGTTGTTCCATTTGTGACCATTTTGACCAAAACCACAATTGGACCATGAAGCACACAGAAACGCAACGGGGCAGGGGGGCAGGCTGCGGTGGAACTGCAGGAAAAGTACCATGAGTTTTCCTTGCGGGTTTTAGCTTGTCTGGCATCCTAGCTAGCTTGTACCCTGGCCTTGTGCTCTGGGCTGCCTTGGATGGGCTCCAGTCTGGGGCACCCTCCCATGAGGCAGTTAGAAGATGGATGGAAGGATAGTTTTAGCTTTAAATAAGTTTAGAACAGTGTGTGTGGAATCATTGGCAGAGCCTCAAATACAGATCAAACATCCTGCTGGAGTTATTAATGCAGGGTAAGATCAAATGTACAGGAACTAAACAAGACTCAATTAACATAATAAGGTAAGGGGGTCTCTAGGAGCCGTCATCGCTCATGGCCAACGGACTGAGGATCGATACTCTGGGAATCAAGTCGCTGTGTGGACATGTGGGGGGGGGGGGGGACGGCTGTGTGGCCATAGGGATTTTGCAGCCAAGGGCTCATCTTCCTCGTGAGGAAGAAGAATGTTGCCCAGCACAGCGAGGCCCATTTGAGCTGAAAGCAGAAGCGCACGACCCCGTGTACGAATAACAGGATCAGCATAATCCTGTGTGCCGCTAATGTGCCACCCCGTGGAGGGGGTGTGTAGCCGCCTAGCACACAGGCTCTCTGTTTTTTTCTACTGTTACACCTTTCGTGTTACACCTGTCTCCAATGGGGAGGTGGGATTGTCAGATGCAATATGACCAATACACATCTTGTTCGCTATGTTTACCGCAGTAGAAATTTCGAAATGGAAAATTATTTATCTTGTGCTAAAGTGAGCATCTTTGTTGGCCACGATTGTGGTTCCATGCGTCTCCCTGTGAGACTGCTGCGTTGTTTCCTTTCCAAAACACCAAAGGCTTATAAGACAGAAGACTCAGAACAGGAAAGTGTTAGGATGTAATTTTAGTGTAAATATGGCCTTCCAGGAATATATGCTATACATTTACTAAATGGTTTTCTGGTAGACACTTGGAAAAAAATGTGGCAGATGTTCAACATTTAATATTTGGATGATTTGTAAAAGTGTGTGAATTTTACCCTCTGTACCCTGCTGGTGATGTCAGTGGGTGAAATTTATCAGAAGATAAAAGGGCCACTTTCCTGGTCATGGTGGATGTAATACAATTTCCTTTGAATATTCATCATCTGACAAGTAAGGAATCGTGTGGTGAATGGAATTATCTTTCACTATAATATATATATTTTTTCTGGAATTTTCTTATAAAATGACGTTACAATTTGAAACCTCACATGTCCTTCCAGCTCTTTTTCTTCATTCATTATTCTTTATTTGTTATTTTAAAAAAACACTATTTTCAGGGTCCAAGAGTAGTTTAAATAAATTTATTTTATTCATAAGCCATTAATGGCTTGTTTTTTTCCCTACCGCTTAAATGGACGCCAAGGCAAAAAGCAAAAAGTCAGTTTGTTTTTTGCTGTTTGTTTGCTTAGTTTTTCTTTTTAGTGTCTACCCAGAATCTGTGACTGCCTTCACAGTTTTGACAGAACAGAAGTGACGTCTGGAATCTCACGCTTTAACTCGAATTCGCAGTTAAGCTGAGCGTGATCCGAGTTGATAAAATAAAATCTCAGCTGCCAAAATACATGTTAAAAAAAACAACAAAGACAGGGAGGCAGTGAAGCGATTTGAGAAGAGGCCCACTTGTTAGAATAATGGTCTAATTATGGAAAAGGTGCAGAGGAGCTTGGCACTTAAAGGTGGTGATATCAGCACTCCGGCTGTGAGAGGCGCTGGCACGTCGGGGCGTCAAGCCACGGGGGACGTCTCGGTGCTGGCCGGATCCCGCTCACGCCGAGTGCCGCCACTGTTCAACACTGAGCCGTGGTCGTCTGTCTGTCACTGGCACTTTCCCGCCTGCCAGATACGCTGGTGCCCCTAATTTGTAACGACGTTTATTTGCGTGTGTCTTCACCTGGTGTCTCTGCACCTATTTACTTTGTTAATTAATGTTTCTTGTTAAATATGGAGGTATAGGTGTATGCAGCTAAAAAGGGGTATAGGTGTATGCAGCTTTTTTAAGAAGAATCTGACAGTAGCATAATTGTCGTCACTTGATTAGACCTAATAGCTGTTGCAGTAATTATGAATATGTCTCTGTTTGCTGAGAGCTGTTTTTCAGCATCATGGAGCTGAGCCGTTGAAGAAACGTCACCGGACTGCATGCTGACACTCTCTCAGCCCATGACGTTTGTCACACACAAATGCTGGGGTGGGTTCCTGGCCGTTGATGGAAGAGGAAGGGTCCGTTCCCACTGCCGTTCCAGGAAAAGGTCATCCACAGTGTTTTCTAATTTACTGACACCAGTCTGGGGACTTCTGAGATGGAGATTTCGACCGTAGCGGGGTAATAATATCCTTATCACAGCCTGGGAAATCTAACATGCCCCTGTGCCCTCATCACTACGGAGAAGCCATTACTAGCTGCTAGAGTGGAAATCCGCAGGTCTCATTTCAAATATGATTCCTTTTTTTCTTCCTCGTCTAGCAGCACATAAAGAGGTCCCATGTCTCCTAAATAGCTTATAATAACGTGCTTTAAGATACTCACCCTTAGCACCCCCCAAGGATCGGGCAGAGACCCGCAATATAATATCCATGCTTTTCTGTGTGTAATTAAAGGTCAGTTTGGGTTAGCCCAGTGCCGCCTTCGCTGACAAATCCCGCAAGCTTTGTGCTCCTGCATCGTGATAGCTGTGCCAAACGCGATTAAATCTTTTTTTTTGCCATCTGTTTCCTTGGCTCTGCAGACTCATAACCTAACAGTGTACCTGTGTTCCAGTGTTTGGCCATGGAGGAATCTTGCCCAGCTTCGAGGTGTGTGCGTCCTTAGTGCCGTTTCTCGTGCGGATTTATGTTCCTTGTGCCCTTCGGATTCTGGGGGATCTTCATGGCATTTAGGGAAAATGGACTGGCATTCTAGGAATATTTTTACAAAGTCTGCTGGTTGAAATGGAGTTCAGCTGCCTTGGGAGAGCCTGCAGACAGCAGGAGGTCAAGACCATTGCAGAACCATGCCCAGATCAAAATGTCGGACTGCACTTTCTAAGCTGGTCACCATGAACATGGCTTACTATGAGGTTGACTTATTGTCACATAAATGGCATTCAGATCCTTTTCTGAGAGGGTGGCCTGTTAAAAGGTCCAAATCCAGGTTCACCTTTAAAGTTGTATTTAAACAGACTGGCATAAGTGTTGGGTCTTATTTCACTCAGTCACCAAGTAGAAGTGATTATGGCTTAGTGTTAGGGTTGCAGTAGGAGATCTGGAGAACGTTCCACGAAGCAAGATTTCTCAGCTGGGTTAACTTGAGGTAGACATCATGATTGTCCAATAGGAATGCTCCTTGCTTAAACTTTTGTTGGACAGTCATGATTCTAGCTTTGGTTAACCCAGCTAACAGAGAAATCCTGCCTCGTGGAACGCCCCCACCCCCAGTGTGCTACCTGCCTGCCACTCAGGTGGCTGGTTAATGATGCAAGACAGACATCAGGGGCCACAAATGGATATGAGAGTCACACACCAGGAAAATGGTGCAATGGAGCAAGAAAATAAAGTAAATAAATAAACACATGCAAAAAGGCTTATAATAATAAAAATAATAATTATTATTGTTATTGTTATTATTATTATCATCATCATCATCAACATCAATAATAATAATAATGACAACAACAATATATAATATAAACTGTGCCAGCCGTGCGCCATTACAGCAGTAAAATGTAATTGTCTGACTCTTTTGGTTAGACAGAAGGATGACGCTTCATGTGAAACTGCTGAGCTGGTTCCCTGCATTCCAGGCGAGGGCTGGGTGCTCCCACGCGGGGGTCGTCCTCTGTCAGCCCCCCCCAGCCCCGTCTGGCCTGCTCTGACTGACTGCGCCTCACTGCCCTTGTACAGCCGTGTGGCGGCTGTGCCCCCCCCCCACTCCCCCGACATGGGCTGGGGTCACTGATAGTCGCGCATCACCCCCGCACAGTCCCGACTGTGTCACACGCTTCCCGAGAGCTGTGCCGCACCCTCTCTTCGCTGTGCGTTTGCCCGGGCAGAATGGCGGCTTCCAGTTCCATATTAATTACAAATTAGATGCTGACACACTTGGAATCCGATATCAGCTTTTAATAACTTCAGCTGTTGGTGCCCCCCCCCCCCCGAAAATCTCATTGGCACGGCACAAAAATAGCTTTAGCTCCTTGTCCCCGTGATGCTCTGTATGGCCGCTGCGGCCCTCAGAATCAGCGGCCGCTTTACTGTAAAGAGACGTCTGACTTATTTCAAGTTATTCTGGGCTCGGAACAAGGTCATTGTTAAAACAAAGTGTCTCCACCACTATCTAGGTCACCTCACATATTAGTACTTTGTCCCAAACTTCCTCTTGCTGCTTATAATTAAATGCACTCAATTATCTGCAATTTAATGGAATTTTAGGAACAGTTTTTTATTTAAGAGGTAATGAATAATAATATAATTGCATATGTAACTGTGCAATCCTCTGTAACTGCAGCTATATGTAATTACTAAGTCAGCCAATCTGACCTGCTACGGTATCTGTTTTTTCTGTATCTTACGAGCCTTGCATTATGGGAGGGCGTATTGCCTGTGTTGCACGCTCCGGATATATCGATGAGCGCTAAGGGTGTGCTGCGCTTTAATTGCCATCTTTCTGTAAAGGCCACTCTGCCCACTTGATCGTGAAGGTTTGACATGTGAGCTGCTCCTGAAAGACCTAACCCAGGTAAAGGTGGCCATGATTATTCAATGTGGGAGTAACGCCCAGAAGTTATGAAGAACTTTTTTCTGTTGTCATCCAGTTGAAAAAGAAAATGTTGGAGTTTAGTAATAATGAACCAGCAGAAAATGGGTACGTGGATATTTACTGCAAGTGCTGAAGAAACAGGTACAAAGTGAAACGGGTAGCTCTACACTGGGTGGAAAAGTAACTTTAGGGAACATAAAGATTTGTGAAGTGATGTTTTTAACCTAAATTAGTCCACAAGGGTGTTTACAGCACCTGACATCAAAATTTAACTTCTTTTGTGCACGATCATGTGTTTTTTTGGGGGGGCATTTGTGGGCGTGTGAGTGTGTGTATGCATGCTCGCATGTGCCTGTGTGTGAGTGTGCGTGTGTGTTTGCATGCTCCCGTGTGCCTGTGTGTGTGTGTGTGTGTGTTTGCATGCTCACATGTGCCTTTGTGTGAGTGTGCGTGTGTGTTTGCATGCTCACGTGTGCCAGTGTGTGAGTGTGTGTGTGTTTGCATGCTCACATGTGCCTTTGTGTGAGTGTGCGTGTGTGTTTGCATGCTCACCGGTGCCTGTGTGTCTCGGAGTGGGGAGGTTTTAGCGCCCAGGCTGGGTCGCTCCCGTTTCTGCCTGAGCTCCTTGCTGACACGTGCTAATAACAAAATGCCGGGAGGGGGAGGGCGGGCAGCGCAGCCACACATTAAACATACTGAACTTGTCCTCTCGCTTATAGATTGTGCGTAATTAATAATTAAACGGTTGCAGTTGTAATGGGTTGACCTCGCTGAACTGTTCATTACTCACCAGCCAGTGGCTTCACTCAAACTATTTTTTCTCTCGCCCTTCGCCGCTTCCCCCCATGGCGAGGGAGCGGCTTGATTGCCACCTACATTCCAGCTGACCAAGGGCTTAATAAGAGCTCGCGCTAAATTAAAACTTTCAGGCAGCTGGGAGAGAATGAAAGCCATTAACTCCCATGGACCCACTTCCAGCAGTAATCCAGTTCAGCCAGATACATTACGGCCATGACTTAGAGGGAGGGAGAGATACGGGGCAGGGTTGGAGGGGAGGGGGGCCACTGTTCTGTGGAGTTAGGGGCCCCAAAGTAGCACAGTAAACCCCAAAACTGACACTTATCTTTTAAGATGGTGCAGGAGCCCAAAGTGCTGTTTGATCTGTAGCCTTTTTATCGAAACTAGCACAGAGAATGATCACACTTACAATTACTGCAGTCACCGCCATGTTAAATCTAGTAAACGTACCCGGAGCAGTTGCAGGGTGCCCGTCTACGCTGTTGTGCTTGTTGTGATTAGGGACTTGGAATATCAAATTAAAGCAAATTAAATCCAAAGTGCTTAATTATATTCTCTGTTGACTCTTTTTATGGGAGTGAATTTATTTTGTGCATAAAATGAAATTGGGTCTTTTTAAGAGGATCATTAATACTGGTATAGCTGGAGGTGTGCTGTGTGCTGAAAGATATAGCAGCAGGATGCGGCACTGCTGTGGGAGCGCATGTATAAATAAGGGCGCACACCTTTGGGGTATCGGCGGGCGCAGGAGAGTGAGTGGGTGAGGGAGCTGGCAGGCGAGCGGGAGAATAAACGGGGAGATGTACGCGTGGGGCGTTGGCGGGCGAGCGGGAGAATAAACGGGGAGATGTACGCGTGGGGTGTTGGCGGGCGAGCGGGAGAATAAACAGGGAGATGTAGGTGTGGGGTGTTGGCGGGCGAGCCGGGAGAATAAACAAGGAGATGTACGTGTGGGGTGTTGGCGGGCGAGCGGGAGAATAAACCGGGAGATGTACGTATGGGGCGTTGGCGGGCGAGCGGGAGAATAAACGGGGAGATGTACATGTGGGGTGTTGGCGGGTGAGCGGGAGAATAAACAGGGAGATGTAGGTGTGGGGCATTGGCGGGTGAGCGGGAGAATAAACGGGGAGATGTACGTGTGGGGTGTTGGCGGGCGAGCGGGAGAATAAACGGGGAGATGTACGTGTGGGGTGTTGGCGGGTGAGCGGGAGAATAAACGGGGAGATACATGGTTGTCGATTTGCAATGTCTAGACAGCTGTGCTCCTCCGCCCCACCCTTGTTAGTGAAAAGCAAATGATTTACTAATAAGAGTTGGGTTAAAAAAAATTGTGTATAATTACGGATCTTTTTCCTTTTTTCCCTTCTCTGATAATTGGTACCACATGATTATGTGTACAGTCAGTCCTCGCTCGGACGGCTGAGGCTGGGAGGCGCGGGCCATTCCTGTTTGGTGGCAGCCCGCGCCTCTGCCTCTGCTGTTGTCCCCTCACTTCTGACAGATGAAAGCGACGCCCGCTCCCGCCATAATGAATGCGCGCGTGCCTGTGACAGAGCTGCGCGGCGGGGTAATTGTTTGGCTCCCTCTAAACGTCACGGCACGCTGAGTCCCAGGGCCCGCGGCAGTGGGGGGCGCTGTGCGGGATGATGTATTGCTCATCCAAGCGGCTGCAGCACTCTGGAGCACGGCGGGATTAAAATAAGTCATTCCTTTGTTAATTTAAATAGGTGCATGTATCACACTTTGAGAGGTAGCCTGAGCTGAATGTCAGAGGAAAGCTGCCTAAAGGTGTTTTTAATAGCAAACGAGATTGAGCGCCGGCTCCGATTCCGTCTTCTGTTTTGCCGTTTTTTTTTTTCCCTCCTTCCTCATCCTCCAGCTTCCGGTGCCTGCCGTAACTTTAATGAGCAGGCCGTTAAAACCGTATTATACTTTAATGTCATTACATCACAGCCCGTTAAGATACGGAATGCCAGAATGATAGCAGCGGCCTGCCCGTCTCTCTGCGCGGCGCCGTCAGGACCATCACTCTGCCCGTCAGAATGCTGGACCGCAGTGCTTGCAGGTCCTTCACTGGCCCTGACATAGGAGCGAGGGCTGGGGGGGTCGCTTCTATCCCCTTCGCTTGACGTGCTGTTTAATTGGAGTCCCGCCCCCATATCCGTGTCGAACGCGCATCTCCGATTCAGCTGCGATTAGTTTTGGTTCCTCCTCCCAGTGTTGCTCTGGGAGGGGAGGTTTCAAGGGACTCTCCCTGCCACAGCTGTTGTACACGACATGGCTCATGGATCCTGAATGGCAAACACTGCCTGGGCCTGCCCCCCCCCCGGCTCTCACTGAGGCTGGGCCATCAGGCCGGCCGCTTGGAAACAGCTCGTGTGAAACACCAACTCTCAGGACCCCTGCTGACACCTGACTTTTCTCATAAAAAACAAAGACGGACATCTTTGCCACTCACCTATGCGGTTATGAGACTGGGAGGTGTTCATACATCGTGATGATGTTTATTGCTGCTGTTACAGTCAGTTTTATTAAATATCTTAGAGAAGAGGAGGCTTAAACTGAAAGAGGATCACAAGTGAAAGTTTTGTAAGTTATGTGTGGGTGGGAGGTGTTTTGCTGTACACATACCGGTGGTAGTCGCTGTTAACCTGGACAGTGCAGAGAATTTAGCGTCGGTCCCTGTGCTCCCAGAGCTTGCTGGGAGTGTGTATTAACAGGATCCTCCGAGACGGCGCTCTCCTCCACCTGCTCTCTGTCCCCCTGGGTCAGTAACCTCCTTCACAGACTGCTGCTTCTCTGTCTCTTCCTAGATATTTCTTCTGCTCTCTTTCCTTCCCTGGATGTCTCTGAATGTCCCCTTCTTTGGCTGCCTCTTCCATACTCTCTCTCTGTCCTCCTCCCAATCCCTGTCTTCCATGTGCTTTCTTCTCTCTCTCCATCTCTCTCCTTCCCTCTCCTCTGTCACATTGTTCTGAACTAAGAATAGGGGATTCAGGTGTTGCCACCCTGTTCTTTCTCCATCTCTCTCCTTCCTTCTCCCACCCTGTCCCCTTCTCTCTCCATCTCTCTCCTTCCTTCTCCTACCCTGTCCCTTTCTGTCTCTCCAACTCTCTCCTTTCTTCTCCCACCCTGTCCCCTTCTCTCTCTCAATCTCTCTCCTTCCTTCTCCCACCCTGTCCTCTTCTCTCTCTCCATCTCTCTCCTGCCTTATCCCACCCTGTCCATCTCTCTCTCTACCTTTCTCCTGCTCTGTCCCCATCTCTCTCCTGCCTTCTCCCGCTCTGTCCCCTTCTCTCTCCATCTCTCTCCTTCCTTCTTCCACTCTGTCCCCTTCTCTCTCCATCTCTCTCCTGCCTTCTCCCCGGTCATCTCCTCTGCCCTCGATTCCCACACCCGCGTCTCCGGGTTCAGCCGCTTATGTACACACGGCTGTCCAGCACTGTCCTGTTTGCACACAGTCCTGCCTTTATGATCAGTCTCCTTAATCATTTTTGTGAAAGACACCGTGCTGTTCCTCATGGTCTCCCCTGGATTTTTAGGATAATTTACATAAACGCCTCTCTAATTGTTCTGAACTGAGAATAGGGGGTTCAGGTGTTGCCAAAAAGGAGAAAAGCTGGGAACATTGTTGGCAATGGAGATGGTACAATGCTGTCTCATTATCGAAAGCCCCTGTCCAAGGCCAGATACTTCCTATAACCATTTTAAGATTCACATGGCAGCATTGGTGTCTTTATGTACCTAATAAAAACCTGCCCAGTTTTAGCAATAATTTCATCAGTAATTACATGTTTGTCAAATGCAAATGCCCGACTATATGATGTGCTGTTTATGTAAGTTCACGCTCATAAATATTAAAAAGAATAATGTATAATCAAAGTATGGATTCTGGTCGTTCATGTTCAGTTTTAACGCCTCGATAATGCTGCCGGTTTCCACACTGTTACCCTCATAAACTGTCTTTCCAGCATAATGCCAAACTCCGTGTTTCTCTAACTCGTCCTTCTTTGTTCTGTCTCCCCCTCCCTCACTTTCTTCCTCCCCCAGGACCCCCCTGTCCTTCCTGTGGGCCAGTTCAGTGAGACGTTTGTTCACTTCATCACACAGTGGTAAGATGGCTTCTGCAGCCGCCGCCCCATGCTATCGACATCCCCGGTGCCCAGTATCGTGTTCTCCTGCTTTCTGGTCCAGCTCCTGTGGTCATGTGTCAGATGGTTTATTTGCACTCTTAGAGTTAAACCCACCTATCAGATTATCCAAGGCCTAGTAATGACTGTGCATGTACTTTGTGTCCCTACG
The DNA here is from genome assembly GCA_026777045.1 of Hyperopisus bebe. Lineage (NCBI taxonomy): Eukaryota > Metazoa > Chordata > Actinopteri > Osteoglossiformes > Mormyridae > Hyperopisus > Hyperopisus bebe. The sequence continues at coordinate 2,456,511 of JAODJW010000040.1, read as the reverse complement.
GTCACCTGTGTAGGAGTTACAGCAGGAAAACTGACAGTACAAATAAAAAGGTTGATGCGTCATTCAGCCATATTTTTGGAGATTTCTCATAAATTGTTGTCCACTCTGAGGTATAGTCAGAAGTGCCTCCCTAACAAGGACACAGGACATTAGCCTGCCGGGACCTTCTCCACAATAATTTGACTCTGATTTGTGTCTGTGCAGCGGAGAGCTACAAAGAAGTAAAAATATTTACTCTCCTTTTCTGCCCGGTCTGTTGGCCTCTGCTTGGGTAAACATGCTGCACGCCACTTCCCTCACCACCCACCAGCTGCCAAATTTGGGTCCTTTCCCTCGCGGGGTCTCCCTTCCAGAACCTCCAGGGGACCCCGGGAGCCTCCAGATGTGTTTGTGGGGTGGGGGGCCAGCTGAGCCAGCCAGCTGCTGTTTACTCTCCCTCAGCCTTATTTACACAAACAGGTCACCTGGCGCTGTAGAGAGGCTGGGCTCGTTCCGGCAAGGAGAGCCCCTCTGCTGCCCCGCCCACCACCCGGCTATTTTTAGCCAAACGGCGAGCACGCATAATTCATCACGCCACAAACCGGTTACCTCCAAATGTTTCCTTCTCCCTCTAATCCTTCACCTCCCTTATCTAGGTCAAAATGACAAATCTGCACATGCTTAGGTGATCTGGGCCAAGCGAAGCCCAATAACAGCCAATTAGTCATTACCTAAACGCCACGCTGATTAAAAAGACCATCATGTGGTGATATTAAAATTATCCATTTTATAAAATATGCTGTGTGCTCTGTTGCCATAATAGTGCCGCAATACAACAAACTGCACGACAGGCTATAAAACAAACGAAAGAACAACCATGCGCAGTAGAAACTCAACAAGACCACAACAAAACAAACTATACATGAGACTCCACAACCAACAGAAGGTACAAGCCATACAACAAAGCGAGGTACATAACGGACAACAGTCCCAAAGGCCATACAACAAAGCGAGGTATATAACAGACAACAGTCCCAAAGGTCATGCAACAAAGCCAGGTATATAACAGACAACAGTCCCAAAGATCATGCAACAAAGCGAGGTATATAACAGACAACAGTCCCAAAGGTCATGCAACAAAGC
>JAODJW010000040.1:2406041-2429112 GCA_026777045.1 Hyperopisus bebe | reverse complement strand
AACTGCAGATTATGCAGGGGGGGGGGGGGCAGACTTCTAGGAAGGAGGGATGACTCAGTGAGAGCAGAGTGATGTCCGGATTTGATGGGATTGCCCTGTGGTCCTTGGTGTCTCTGGGCAGCACTGAGGGCTCCTCCTTCACCCAGAATAGACACCCTGAGGACCCTGTGGCTTGTTAATGCAGCCCGTTATGACCCCCCCCCCCCATTTCACCTGCCTCATTCTCTAAACGTGGTGTCATCCGGGCCATATCAGAGTCCTGTGGCCATGCTGTACAGGAAAACAATGTGGGTGACGGAAGTGAGAAAAAAATCCAGAGGGCGGATGACAAGAACAAAGTCCGGACAGGTGGGGCCAGCCGCGTTTTGGCTAACAGTCCCCTGCTCCGTCTCTTTAATTAGCGATTAATCTTAATTTGCATAACTGTTCGCTTGCACCTGCGTTTCACTGTGGAATCCCATCCAGATATAAAACAGCCCTCTGTTCAAATAGCATCATTGTGTTTTTAAGGGAATAGTGCAGAGAAACAATAATAATGGAATGAAATAACTTCCCCCCAATGGGATATCGACAGTCTTGGGGCCTGACACCCAACGTAACCACCACGTGACCCTCGTTATTGCGTCTGCTGTATTTTTCCCCCAGTGAGAAACCACCCGACTCATCGTTGTGAGGCAATGTTCACCGCGATAAGCTGAACAAAAGTGTTCCAGAAATAAGGGCCTCTGTACCCCCCCACGGCCCCCTGCCCCCCGCCTCCCTGAAAGGCATCATGGGTAACTGTCATGGGATGAATAGTGACTTGATATGAAGTGATAGCCCCCAACCCCCCCCACCCCAACACACACCTCCTGCCAGCCCCCCCATGTTGCACCTATTTCATTTATGTCCAGTGATGGGATGGGGACAGGTCAAGCTGCGCGTGTGTGTGTGTGGGGGGGGGGGATTGGGTCGGCTTTGGGCAGGGAATCAAAAATCACTGAAAATCATGGCGAACTATGTTGCTCGCGATAATCCAGGATCAGGGAAACAACCTGAGAAGTTTCCAGATTCATCAAAATGCAGGAATAGGTCTAGCTGATCCGTCTTCGGTTTTTGAGTGAAACGCAGAAGCGGCCTGTTGGCATGGCGACGCCTAAATACAAGAAAGGAAAATCCCACCTTAGCCTCTGTCAAAACTGGTGTCTCGGAATACAATCATTTCTCAGAAAGAATCTGGCTGTCAAGGACCTCTGTGAAGAAACTTTACAAATTAATTTCACTTGTGAAATGCTTCTCGAAGGATCCAAGCCTGTTTTTTTTTTTTTCCCTGAGTCTGTTCCGGCTGATTCTGAAACAGGCTTAGGTGTTGCAAGTTTGGTTGTCTAACCACCCCCCCCAACACTGAGAGTCAGGAGATTTCCAACCTCTTTCAAAGGGATTGTATTGCTTTAATAATGTGTATCAGGCTTGTCAGAGCAAATCAAACCCAGATCAAACCCGGCATCGACTCACAAAGAGAAACACGGCAACATCAAAGAGGCGCAGCTACAAAGGGGCTAGAAAATGTCTTTTTTTTCTCTCTCTTCCAGGTAATTTCCGACGTAAGTATTGTTGAGTGAGTACAGCAGGCCGTGAAACACAAAAAACGTCCACTTTTTAACATCCGGTGGGACTGCTTGTCCCGAGGTTTACAGATAGTAGCTTGTCATGTCGACGTCAAAAGCACTTATGCGCTCGCTGGCGGAATGCGGGGTGCTGCTCGGCTCCCTGCCCACCTCCCGTTACCCGCATCAGTCACCTCCTGGCCCTCCTCGCTCCGCTGCGTGCGGTCCGGATGCGACGCGTTACCCAAGGACCCCGACCAAATGCCAGAGTGTATCTCCCTGCGCCGTGTTTCGGGCCAGTGATGAGTTTTTAACGCGCTGCCATTTTCGAGAAGGTGACAGATGAACGATGCTGTTTGTGTGACGACCGTGCGCAATGCGACCTCGCTCAGCTCTTTATGGACCGGAAACATGAAGAGTGCGATAAACACTGACTGCCTCGCATCGCTCTTCAATCCGTGGCACAGAAAGTGAAATGAAGGAGAACGCGACAGGAAATTCCGATTATCCTGCGTTTTACCTGAACCAAGCGCAATTCCTGCATGTACGTCCAATAATTACATTTTCATTCGGGTGCGCGGGTGCTTTGTTTTGGAGTGTGATGGCCACCCTGTGACAGGGACCTTAAATATTATGAGCGTTTTGCTGCATACACCATTCCACCGATGCACAGAGAGTGAGAACCGATAAATTGGGAAATATTTCACTTAACGGGCCAATCAATGTGTTAATGGTGAAATTTCTGGGTCTAGACATAGCAGAGCACCCTTGTCCTCTAATTGGGGTGATATTCTATATCTTCAATTATCTATAGCTATACCTGCAACATGGGACAAAAAACCAGAAAGGACAAAAGAATCAGTCTGCTGGAGAGTCGCAGACTCGGTGGGAGGAGTGGAGACTGCTTACCCACGCAGAAAGACCACCCCGGACAGACTAAGAGTATCAGACAGGCTAGGAGTGAAATTGCAGGAAAAGGCCCGGAACCACGTCTGTCTTTCATAACCCTGCTGCCTGAATATATCTTTTTCTCGTTGTTGTTCCAGGTGATTTTGCACCGTGTCGCGGGGTTTAATCAGGGTTGATCTAATTACCTTGCTCAAAGGTACAACAGCAGTGCCCTTGTGCCTTCAACCCAAATGTCCAAATGTGGAATCATTCCGTCCCTTTGCTGCAGACCTGCCAGAAAGATGGACAGAGAAATGTCAGAGTCAAGGAGCAGGTCAGTAGTTTGGACATTCTGCCCCCTTTAGCCTGGGGGTCAAAATTACAAATGCGATCCTTTGAAGCGTTTTAAACAGGGGGCCCACTAAGCTGCATTAATGCATCAGCTGGTTGTTACCCCATTGCAGCCCCCCTACCTCAGAGCCAGGCAATCTCACCTATTATTGTAATAAGCACTTGGTTTTAATACATTATTGATCTTAGGTTGAACTGAGGGGCATTACATTAGGACCGCAAATCCAAAGTTCATCTCCACACGACATTCACGTACCGGTGAAAAATTATACCAATTATGAAATCAACCAGCAACAACCTCAAAAGGCAATCAATTGTCACATTGGAAAGCACTTTGTTTTGTAACGCTGTTGGCTTTGTGGTTACACTGAAGGAGTGGGTGTCGGCTGTTTAATGACTTCCAAATGGTCATTTTTCTTGGTTTTTATTTTGTGTTCATTACCATTCGCGACCACCTCGCTGAGAACGGAATCCTCTCCCACACAAAGCCGAATAAATGATGCATGATCGACTGTTAATCCACTCGATGGATTTTTCCTTCTCGTCCAGTAACCCGGGACTGCTGGGTAATTACACCCCACCAACAGCAAAACAGTGCTGCTAAAAATCATCTAAAAACTAACTGGCAAAATTGAATCAGGTGATATTTAATATTTAAACATGAAAAATCACAAAATATTATTTTTGCTGCCATTATGACACTGTCAGTTCACCTCAGGAACTCAAGTTGCTGTGCTTTTGATATCCCTGCCAGTGCCTCCCCTCACGTGAGACTGCGCCCTCTTGCTTCTGCATAGGAAATTACAGGTGTGAAAACGTGTATCTGCTCCATACCGTCCATGGCGAGAAGCCGCAGCCACAGGCTGCCACCTCAGCAGCCGTCAAAAAAGGATTTTAATGCATTGAAAAGAATCAAATAGAAGCAGGAAGGTAGGTGACTTTCTGAGAAATTGATTCATATGTGTTATTACAGTATTTCTGAATGGCTAAAACACTGAATTTCATTCTTGAAACATAACTACCAATTGCCAAAACTCATTTATTGAATCAGTCACTCATTTGGCGAAATTTTAGAGTGTTCACTTAGTTAGATACAATTTGTAGATCTGAGTCACCCTTTTTGCAAACCTCTACAAACATCCTTCATCAAAACACATGTAGCACTGTGGTGAACTTTGATGCAGAACAGAAAACACAGGCTGCAAAAGTTAAGCACAGCCAGCACACAGTAGTCAGCATTTAAACACAGTGACTCAAAGCTGTTCACACAAGTTTGTAAACTTGAGAAGAAGCCAAAGAGTGAGTAGAACGTAGAACATAGAATACGTGCCAAATGAGAGTGCAAGTGCCATAGGTGAGCTGAATTTCGACGTCAAGGTACAAATGGGTCACACAGAGCATTTATTGTAATATGCTTCTCACAAGGATTTTTTAATTTGTCCTTTACAGTAAGTTTTTTAAGTTTAGTACTGAATACTGCAAACGTTACATATTGGTTTATATACTCCTATACAAACATTTTTCATAGACAACATTTTTTTACTATAATCTTTTGGTTTTCAGTTTTGCAGCTCAACATGGAAAAGACCACATCCACAATAAACATTTCTCTACATGCCAGCAACAGTTTTGACTGGTATAGTGTGTAATGACTGCTCAGTAGCGTTTGTATACCGACTGGCTTGAAAGCAGTGTTTGCTTTTGAGGAAAGATAATATAGTTTTGAAAAAACTGTTTGATTTTGCAAGACAAGTCAAAGTTTTGTACGCATAGTAAAAAGTTTAGGGTTTATGCTTAGTGTTTTGAGAAAGGGAGAGGAGATTTTAGGAAATGCGTTTTAGCAATTTAGAAAAACTGCAGACTTTCCAAAATTTATTAGATGAAACTCAATTGATGATGCATCTGTCTCACAATGACTGTCTGTACCACATTTTATTTCTATGTTATACTTCGTATGGTAAAGAGACTGCAGAGAAATCCTATAAATCTATCGGCTTAAGTAAAAGTCGAGTGATCTGGGATGCCCAGAGTAGACAGAGAGTCAAAAAGAGAGACACAGAGTATCGAGAGTGAGTCAGAGAGAAAGACACAGTCAGAGAGAGAGAGAGAGGAAGCATTAAGCACAGACAGTATCATTCCCTTCCTGCTGTTCTCAGGGTCAGAGAGGAGCCATTTCTCTGTCTTTTATTTAATAATAAATCCATACTCTGGAAAATGAGAAATAGGAGCCTTTACCAAAGCTCACCCCCCCCCCCCCCAAAAAAAAATGTACCCCCCTCTTCGGTTCTGACAGAGCCAGAGGGTGCCATGGGGTGGGGTGGGGCTCGGCTGAAGGGGGGTGTGCCTGTCTCGTCCCGAGCACGTGGCAGTGAATCAGAGGGTAGTGAACTGCGTGGCTGGCGGGGGGGGGGGGATCTGCACGAAATTAAATTCTCCACTCGAGCGGCCAGGTGGCACGGCACTGCTGGTGAGGACGGCGCCCCCATCACTGGTGGGCTGATAGCATGGCTTACCGGGTGTCGGCTCCGCTTAACAGCGGCCAATGGGGGCGGCAGGCACGGCAGGCACGGCAGTCCCACTGCAGCGCTCTGTATTACACTCTCCACTTTATTAATCTCCCTCTGAGTTCACCCCCCTGCCCCCCCCCCCACACACACTGAAGACACTTGCCATTTTCCATCACTGTTTTATTCCCCTCCTGCTCATTTCACTGCAAGCAAGCACAATGGGGGGGGGGGATTTGGTGATTCTGGAACCACGCAAGACCTTCACTGCACAGCAAAATGTGGAAGTGCTGCTGTAACTGAGCTCAGGCCAGCGTTCGCTTCCTGCAGGGGTTTGAGGAAAATTTAAGGGTTTAAAAGGGTTAATAACCATGGCAGTGATGTAATCAACATGTTTTTACATGGGGGTGTTTAAACATGGCCGCCTAGAGGGGACATAGCTAAGGAAATCTGATAAGGGGTGACTGATCAGGTCAGGTCAGACCTCAGTGCTTGGACAGTGACGTTCCAAATGGGTGGAAAGATTTCTGATCCTCTGATTTGCTTGACACAACCCTAAGCAGAGAAGTGTTTTAAACCTATTTCAGGAAATCTATTGTAGGCTTTATTTCTCATAAAGCAAACAAAAACGGATTATCTTATAACTATAATAAACCAAACCTGAGGCTGTGTTTCTTCTCCGGTCTGTGGTATTATATGTATTGTGCAGCCTGCAATCATACTGCAGTAGGCAGCACTGTCGCCTCATGCTACTAGGGTTTGGTGTGTGGAGTTTCACCTTGTGTGGGGTTCACATCCCACCACCATTCAGTATGTGTACAGTTCCTCCTTGTGTGGGGTTTGAATCCCACCACCATTTTGCATGTGTGGAGTTGCTCCCTGTGTGGGGTTCAAATCCCACCTTCATTTTTCATGTGTGGAGTTTCACCCTGTGTGGGGTTTGAATCCCACCACCATTCTGCATGTGTGGAGTTGCTCCCTGTGTGGAGTTCAAATCCCACCTTCATTTTTCATGTGTGGAGTTTGCATATTGTCCCCATGCCTAGTGGGTTTCCTCATACCTGTCTCGTGGAAATTACAGTTTTTCTAAATAGCTAAAACGCATTTCCTAAAATCACTCCTTTTTTCAAAACACTAAGCATAATTCCTAAAATTCAAGCTACACTCACAAAACCTTTGACTCGTCTTGCAAAATCAAACAATTTTCTCAAAACTATATTATCTTTGCTCAAAAGCAAACACGGCTTTCAGATCACACATCAAGCCAGTCGGTACATAAACACTACTGAGCAGTCATTACATGCTATAGCAAAAAAAAATGAAAACACTACCAGTCAAAACTGTGGCTGTCATGTTTCAAAACGTTTACTATGAATGTCATCTTTTGCATGTTGAGCTACAAAACTAGAAACCAAAAGGCTATAGTAAAAATGCTGTCTACCAAAAATGTTTGTATACAAGTATATAAACCAATATGTAATGTTTGCAGTATTCAGTACTAAACTTAAAAAACTTACTGTAAAGGACAAATTAAAAAATCCTCATGAGAAGCATATTACAATAAAATGTTCTGTAACTGCCAAGCTATAATAAGGAATAATATTCATTCTGCCTCATCACCATGTCTCAGGGCTGGATCAGGACAGAGATCTTTGTCTACATCACAGGAAATGCTCTCACTTGCTGGTGATGCGGGAAGAGTCCTCTGTGTGACCCATTTGTACCTTGATGTCGAAATTCAGCTCACCTATGGCACTCATACTCTCATTTGGCATGTATTCTATGTTCTACGTTCTACTCACTCTTTGGCTTCTTCTCAAGTTTACTGTAGAAGCTTGTGTGAACAGCTTTGAGTCACTGTGTTTAAATGCTGACTACTGTGTGCTGGCTGTGCTTAACTTTTGCAGCCTGTGTTTTCTGTTTTGCATCAAAGTTCACCACAGTGCTACATGTGTTTTGATGAAGGATGTTTGTAGAGGCTTGTAAAAAGGGTGACTCAGATCTACAAATTGTGTCTAACTAAGTGAACACTGTTTAAAGTTTTGCCAAATGAGTGACTGATTCAATAAATGAGTTTTGGCAATTGGTACAGTAGTTATGTTTCAAGAATGAAGTTCAGTGTTTTAGCAATTCAGAAAAACTGTAAAATGAGAAGCTGCATACCTGTCATGAGCCTTAGCAGTAAAAAGAAACAAAGTAGCGGAGTTTTCGGAATAACGACATTTTTTGAACCCGTTAATCCTGAGATTTTTCAGCACACATGATGTTCAATAGCGCTTGTCCACTCCAGTGGAAAGTGAATCGCAGTGAGAGTGACCATGCCAGTGCATCCGAGGATCCCTCAGCCACCAGCAAGTCCCAGGAGGAGGAGCAGAGTTGGCATGCTACCTCAGAAAGTAGTGCCCCCAGGGTTGTGGGTTCAAATCATGCCCTGGTACTGTGTACTATACCAAAGTGTCCCCTGTCCACTTAGCCAGCTGGCAAACAGAGAGCATGTGCAGTACGCCATGACACGCCTTGCCAGCGACCTCCGCCATGGCTCCAACCTCTCATTATCTCCTCCGCAGGCCTGGGGAGCCGGTAACTCCTCAAAAACGATGGAGGGTGGGCAGCTATGTTTTCACTCCCCATGGGCTACAGAGAGCTAACTCCCATTCCCTCAGCATCTGCGGGCCTTTTTAACGTCTTACACTTATACACAGAGGTTAAGCTCTTCTTTTTATTGTAGCTGTTTCTGGCTTTGAGCCGTATCTGTCATCCGACATCAAGCCTGGTTGTGCACGCACCCACTTCCGCCAACCTCACCCCACCGCGGCGGGTTGCTACGTCTGAGAAGACCACCCCCCAGAGTGCTATTGGCAGCTCAGGTCCAGAGAGTCAAAGTGCAGGCCAAGGTTTCATTTCAACCAACTAAGTGAGTACTCTGTGACTGTGACTGGTTGGTTGAAACAAAACCTTCTGGATCTGGCCTGGATTTTTACTCTCTGGACCTGAAGAACTTACTTACAGGAGATCGGGAGATGAATAAAGGTTTTAGAAGAGCAGAGCAGCATCCACTACAGAACTGTAATGGGGGGCCATGGTGGAGTTACAGCACTGGCCACACCACACCAGTGTGCTGCCTCCACACTGGAGGCTACTGGATACTCTGATAAACAGCTCAAACTGGTGAACAAGACTGTTATTTTAGGGGTTTCTGAGGTAGGACGTTTTGGGCCCCGGTGTTAAACTGAAACCTTGCCATGCCTTGGAGGGGGAGGGGGTTGCTCAGGGATTCCCTGCTGACAGATAACTGATTAACTGATCTCCCTGAACATCAATGCCAGCTAGTGCAGTGCGGTCAGGTCAGGAAAGACACCCGTCATCATCCTGCAGCCTAAGTGGGGGCTGTAACCAGGCCGGAAGGCAGTGTGATCCAGAGGCTGCACTGTCCCCGCAAGGCTCATATCAGCAGCAAACCCTTCAGCCCTGCCCATCTGTGTGCAGCATGGCGGCCCCTGTGGCCATGCAGAGTGATGCACGCCCTAGACGAGGCAGGTGATGGGGCTGTGAATCGCCATTGGCAGCTTATTCTACCAATGAGGGGAGATTCCTAGACAGCAGGACAACCAGAACTTTTAATATGGAAACTGTGTTTCATGCTCATCAAAATGCCTTGTTAGGTTGAATTCCAATTCCTTTGTTAATTTTATTGGACTGAAGATTATCTGATAAAACAGTGATGCGCGCGATTTGGGAAGCGTGGGTCGTGCCACTTTTCCATTAAGACCAAGTGAAGATTGTATCACGATCCAGTGTGATCACTCACATATTCTGGATGGGGGGGATTGGAGGGAGGCATGCTGGGATATGCTGGGGCCAAGTCCAGCCCCTGGCGAAAGGCCCAGTCAGGCGGCCCACACAGAGGGTCTCGGAACCCGGGAATTTTCCTCTTCAAATGGAAGTTACGGCGTATGGTAGGACACTCCATTACACTGTGAATATTTAATATAATAATCATTCAGTTAAGAAACTTGTGTAGAAACTGCCACTGCTGATTTGTATAAGCCGAATGTAGCAGCGGGAAACAAAATACATCAACCACCGTCACCGAGAGGGGAAAAATGTCCCTACAGGACTGAGCAGGGAACATCGAACAGCCACCGCCGGCCCAGGTTCGAGCCTGCAATTTAAAATCCCCATCCTCAGATAGTAAAGAAGGGAGCTGCCTGTGAACAAAACGTTATTGAAAGTCGTGTAATGAAGCGGCTATGAGAAAAACAGGACAAGGAGAGCTGGGTTCATGCAACGCCGCTTTATAAATGAAACACTGCATCACGCCACAGTGCGCTCAGTGACCAGTTTGCTCAGTGCACCCACTTGTCACTGCAAACCGCCCGCGCCTCCTAACAGCCAATCACGTGGCTGCAGCTCAATCCCCACAGCAGGCCCTCGGGGCTGAGAGGCTCACCTGTTTCATAAGCGTCAGGGCGGCTAAGGCGTGTGATCGAGGTGATTTTAAACTTGTTGTGATTGCTGGTGCCAGATGTGCTGGTTCCAGCATCTCAGACTAAAGTGTGTAGAGTATGCTGAAAATGAACAGAGTGATGCCCAAAAAAAAACTATCCACTCAGTTGCGTTACCATGGCGTGAAGCAGTTTGTTACTGAGGGAGGTGAGGAGAGAGGGGTCGGCCTCATTAAAGCCACCATTAAGGCCACACATGTAAATAACTGCCACAGAGGAGTGCAGAAAGGCATCTGTGTACATAGCAGACTCCTCTGGCCTTGCAATTCTGGAGGCAAAAATGGCCACTTAGTGTAGCGCATGGAGGTGCAGCAGCAGAGGAAATGGGAGGCTGTCATTTAAGAAAGGGGGCGACTAGGAACCTCTTAAGGTGGAATTTCCTTAGATGGTTAGACAATCAGACCCTGGTGCCCACTCTGGAGTGTCTCTGCAGCCTTTTCTTTGACCCAGTGCTCATTTTGTTCCCCCGTTTCCTGAAACCAAAACAGCTTTTTGTCCCCCTACTATTCAGGGGTGATTTTAGGATTTTTTTTAAGGGTGGGGGGGCATAAGAGGGGTCATAATTCATACTGAGGGGCCAATCCTATCATTAAGCAATTATGTGTTTTGAATTAATGAGTGGCAAGGGAGGGGGCATACCAGCGACCAATCAGCTTTCATCTGGGGCAGGTGCCTCTCTGGCCTCACCCCTGTATATGTCCCCTGTTCTTTTAAATCCTATTTCTTCCTTCCACCTTCATGTCACATGCGGTGTTTATCAATATGCATACTTGACCGTACTTGTGTTCCCACGTACCTGTGTCATGTCATCTTCCATTGGCGAAGACCAGTTCCAAAACTAAGAATAGATGTATGGAGGATGGTAAAAAAATACGCCGGTTGCGTCCTTGACAATGAGAACAATCCCATGATTCATTGCACCTATGGCAAGTCAGCAAGAACACACTTGGCAGGAAAACACATATGTTTTTTATGTTCTTGGTATTGAGAAACACCCCTGGTTTCTTCACACTGTCCCGCCTGAGGCAATTCTTATTCAGATTATCAGATGACCAAACAAATACATCTCTGAGTGTCGGGTGACGTACAGTTCAAATTAGTGAAGTTGGAGTCTTTGTACTCCTTCGATGCTGATTTTATTCTCTCCTGTTATAAAGTATATATTCAGGTTAATAAAATCCTGTAATCCTGCATTCGGCTGGATTTATAAGAAATACAAGGTTTGGAAATTTAGGAATAATTTTAATGCATTTGAATGACATTGTTAGTGTTAAAGCTGTATGTACCTTAATTAGGGATAACTAAGCATCAGGTCCTATTCCATATCAGAGGTAAACTACAGTGACATCCCTGCTTCTCTTACATAAAAGGAATAAGTCTGTGACAGAAACGAGACTTGCTGCTTATATGCACGCTTGTGCAAGATCACCAATAAGTGCATAGAAGACCCTGTCACCATCATGGTTGTGGTTATGGTCAGACAGAAATATGGCCGCTGACTATAGAGAAGAATATTCCGTAGTACTGTCTTTTCTTGGTGGGCTCTCATCTGAGGAACACAAAGAATGTCATTGTGAACTGGCGTATGCATGTCAATCTGAGAAAAAAGCTACAACTGTGACATGATGGTATTTGCTCTGTGGCCCTCATTTGGACTCATGATGGACTGACATCCGGTCCAGGGCATACCCCAGCCTCGTGCCCCGTGATTGGCTGGCATACCAATGAGGGTGTACCACAACCTCATGCCCCATGATTGGCTCTCATCCCGATGAGGGTGTACCCCAGTCTCGTGCCCCATGATTGGCTGGCATACCAATGAGGGTGTACCCCAGCCTCATGCCCTGTGATTGGCTGGCATACCAATGAGGGTGTACCCCAGCCTTATGCCCCGTGATTGGCTGGCATCCTGTCTAGGGTTTATCCCACCTTTTGCCCTGTGATTGCTGGCTTCCCATCCAAGATGTTCCCCACGAAATCCCCAACGATCCTACACAGGATATGCAGTTGGATGGATGGATGGCTCGCATGTGTAATTCTGTTCAGAACTACATCTGCTTGCTAAATGCCCTGCTTACGGCCTGATGTTAACATGCACAGTTTGTACAACAAGATGAATGTGGCAGTGTCCTGAACAGACGAAAATGCGTGTAAAAGACAAACAGACGCACGCGTGGGGGATGGGGGGGTTGGGGTTAGCGACTTTCAGGTGCCACACCTGACGTTGACGGAGATGGAAGCGTGATGTCATAACCCTGGCAGCTGGTGCAGCAGGGGCTTGTGACGTGATTGGACAGATCCCAGCGTCTAATCTTTCCATTTCTAATGCTGAGCCCACATCTCTTCTTTTCAAGCCTCAGATAAACGCTACTGTTCCATTTCTGCTACTCAGCCAAAAGTTTCATCTTCTGCTAAGCGCTCTGGGATGGAATGACCCTTTCGTGATAATTATGATGGACGCTGTCTATTTAGGGTACAACTAATGTGAATCTAAAACAGCTCTCTTAAAGAATTTCTGAATTGTTTATCTTGGCATATAATATATAGGCATTTCGAGGGCAAAATGCCAAACAAAATGAATAATGATAACAACAATAACAATTATTATTACTAAAATAAAACAATCAAACGAACAAAGGTTTTCACAAATAGGTTTTTTTTACACGATGAGATAAAACAGACACGATTAGTTTGCCTGGGCTATATCTGCCGATGTATATATATTACGATATGATGATGTGATATTTTATTACACTCATTTGAGAGGAATGCTGCTTAAGCAGCTATTAAATTCTGCTAAGATGTGAAATGTAAATTTTCCCTTTATGCCGAGGGAATGCTAGGAAAGTATCCGAAAGCATCTGGCAGGATTGTGGAGCTGCCGAGGACGTCGCCGTCGCGGATTCTCCGCGAAGACGCGACATCGCGCGACAGTGAAGGGGGCGCTGCCATGCGGCGCCGCCGGGGGTCCCCCACAGAGGAGCAGAACATCAGAGAGCTAATCTCTTTGAACGCTCGTCTCTTTGTTGTCTGACTGTAATCCCGTAAAAAAGCCTCATACGTCTATGAACTATAAACACTAAAGGCGCGTGTTTTTTCCCTTATTAAGACCCGGAACGGCAGAGCTGGTGAGGACAATGGCCGCTTTAATAGCACCGAAGGGCATGGAGGTTTATCACAATCGCCGAAACCATATTGCATTTACCAAGGTTACCATTGACGGCGAATTAATCACCGTCCGGCTAAATTAAAAAGTATAATCCTCATTAAAGAAGTTTCACATTTACTGTACTCTTAAGTGGCTCCGTGTAAGAGCTTATCATTGGTGTACTGATAATAAGATTTTAAATATCAAGCGCTTTGTACAAAGATCACACAGGCCCTTTCCTGCGGGGCGATACGGATCCCCGTTAATTAAGGGTGTCGCCCCCCCTCGCCCGTCGCTTTCCCTGGTTACATCACGCAAGGCGCCGAATGACTGTCAAATTAAGTCCCACACTTCCTAGGATTTTTCATTTACATTTTTTCTTTAACTTAATCTCCAGGAAAAAGAAAAAAGCGCGAAGCTCCTGTGCCAGCTTGCTGCCGTCTCGTGCTGCAGAGCCGTCACGAGCGCAAACGAGGCCTGCGTCCCCTTCTCAGGTAACGTTTCGCGGATCGGCACAGGCCTGCATTTCTCCTCTTTTATTATGTTCAGAAAATTAATAAGTGAGAATAGTGTCTGGGTAAAAAAACAAATATAAAAGCGTGTACGTTGCGTTTATTAAAACGCACATCCTCTAAAGGTTACAAGTAGCTATTGTGGAAGTACAATGTGTGAAATGTAATTAAAGGATGTGCGCGCGCGGGCTAGCCACCGCGCCCCGCTCCCTCATGCAATATTCGCTTCTCCCCCAGAAACTTATTCTCTCAGAACTAATTTTGCATGACATATTGTGTTTCTGGCTCAGCTATCATGAGTCTACCTGTGAATTAAACAGGGTTTGATATAGAGCAAATCCAAAGATTACACTACAGGCAAGCAGATGTCGCATCGCCATGATTTATTCATTTCGGCCAAACGGAGGCCGGCCGCGTCGCGTGCGATCGCACGGGGGATGCAGATGGGTTCGAAGGCGAAAGGTGGGGGGTGATGGATGGTTAGACAGTAATGGCAGTTGACGAGATGAGTGACTGAATGCTGCAGTTGGATTAGTAGGCTGTCCAGCGCCGCTGTATCTGTCCTATTGGCTGAAGATGCCGCTGAATGTGATCTACTTCGCTTTTACATTTGCTTACATCATTTACATGCATTATTCTTATTTCTGTTATTGTTCTTGCCAGCATATTATATTCATGCTGAAGTATAGAATAGCGAATAAGTTAATGAGGCCCTGTTTCCCGCTCTTTTGGTAAAGGGCCTTCAGACCCTTGTCCTGCTTCTGCACAGGTGGTCACTGCTTTTAATCCAGCTGTCAACATGCTATGGGGCTAGCAGGATATTTCCTAAAGCTGTTTACAGTTTTCCACAAATGAGGACGCAAGTCTTATCAGGGATTTCAAACCATTTAAATAGGGTGACTAATTATATAAATTGTTGAAAAAATGTTTTATTTACTTATTATCCGTGCCAAGAAAGAACACATTTGGGTATGTTTTATGACGCTGACAGAAGGTTTAAATTAGATCAATAAAACAGGAAGAGCAAATATAACCGCAAGTGGCAATTACGGGGGCCGAGTGAAACGGCTGACCTTGGCCAAGACTGCTACAAACGTTAACAAAGAAAAAGAAACACCCACAGGCACATTTTTAAATTAAAATTTGCTTTTTGATTGTCTTATGGCGGACAGTCAGCTCTAAACAGAGTTAATGAAATGAATTTTAGACTCCTTTTTTACTGTACAGCAGAATGAATATTTACTGCGTTGCTTCTGTATACTGTCAGTATTTATCATATGTCACAGATATCTTACAGCTTTCAAAATGGCTGCCATTCCTGAAGACTATTTTAAGACACTTCATTTTTAGTACGGCTAGAACACATTGCTGGCTATTGCATTCACACGTCAAATGAAGTACCGGGCAGCTTTCCCATGTTTGTGTGATACCATCGTGACCCTCATTTTAACAGCTCTGGGACAAATTCATCAACACAGTGTGGCAGCACCTATTCCTAATATCAAAACCCATCATCGGTGGGCTAAAAGCCAAAAAAAAAATATATAAATGCCCGCATGTACACTTGCCTCCTCTTCCCTTCCTGTTTCGAAATTTCGATTAAAGCGAGGCGTCTGCGGGAAAACCGATACCCGCTTTTCACCGGACGAGGATTACGATGTCAACAGCAGCTCATGATTCTGTTTTAGGGGCACATCGGTGAAGGTATTACGCTATCGATAGGATGTTTACTGGGGTGAGAGCCCAGCCCGGAGTGCCGTTAAACGCGAGTGTTGTTAAGAGTGCAATAATAGAAAATTGGTTTATACTATCCTTTGTGTCTACTGCGGCGCACTGTCTGGGCCACTGTCTGGACAGGAAAGAACCTGTTTATATTAAATCAATTTCCGAGCGCTGGCGAATCACCAGCGAAGTGGCCTAAGTGCACTTCATCCCCTTAAGAGTGAGGTTTTAAATACCAGGTACTTGTTACGCACCGATAGTGCCAGTCGCTGTTCTTGTTCGACAGAAGCCCTGCAGATGTGTGGCGCATTTTCACTGGGTGCCTGTTTTTGACCATGGAATGAAAAGCGCGTAACATAAAGGAGCGTCTTTGGTAATTGTGTATCAGGAGGTTAAGGAGATCCGAGATGGTAGCTGTAGCTCTCATACGAGGCACTCGCTTTGAAATGGCGTTCCATTACAGCCATGCCAAGAGGATGACAGCGGACATAAATTGATCTACAAGCAAAGCCGGCTCCCGCCGCAGACTGTAATGGTCCGAGGCGGCCTATCTGGGGGATGGACACTCAGCCGGCCATCGAAAACGAGGTCTAACTTGCGAATCGTTCTCCTGGGGATCATTCCAGGTGCCACTGGGCGTTGATATTAAATAAAACACAGAGGGCTGGCAAACATTAAAATCACGCTGACTGTGACGTTTACAGAAACATGGGAAATGCGGCCCAGGCTCTGTTCCTGGGTCTGGGGCCTTCAGCCCCGTTACGTTTGGTGATTCTTTATTTAATGTTTCCTAAAGGGTATTTCTTTGTACTCGGTGAATGACCCGGGAGAAGACAGAAGATTTAATGTCTCGTAAGGAGATTTAAACAGCTGTGTCTTTGCTGCCGCTGTCAGTGGCCAATGCGTGCCATTCCAGAGGCCAGGAGTCACTGACGTACACTTACATTTAGCTGATTTAACTGCTGGCAGAGACAAAAAAAGATAAAAAGGAAGCAGAAATGTGAAGGTCAAAAATCTTGGCCTAAATTAGCGATAAGCGTGTTTAGCTACTGCTTGTCCTCAGACTAGGTCTCCATGGAAACTACTTCCTGTTGTCCTATTCTCTTTGTGTAAGTAAATCCGGCACACATGAAGCAGACCTATGTCCGTATTATTGCTGCTTAGACAATTGCCTTTTTCACTATGATGATATGATTTCATTAACATTACGTAATATTTCTTGCACATCAGTGAATGTTAACATCAATTGCCTTGAACTGATGAATTAAATATAATAATTCTAGGTTTAAAGTTTCACTCAGAAATATTAAATGATTAGTTATCATTGTTGACACACCACAGCACAACAACAAAATGTCTTCTCTGCATTTAACCCATATGTGTCATTGTGCCATAGCAGCTAATTCAGTGCCTGGGGAGCAGTGCTTGGGGGTGGTACCACACTCAGGGTACCTCAGTCATCTTTTGAAGAGCACTTCCCTAACCATTATTCCACCACTGTATTTGCACTAAGGCTGCAACCCTATCCAGGATATAACCTGACCCTGAGTCCTACCACTGGCCCTGTGCTCAAGGCACATTGTGACCCTGTGCTGGATAAGTGGGTAGGTGGATGGATGGATGAATAGTTTGTATAATGTAAACCTAATTTACATACATATTTTCCCACCTTGTACATGTTTTATTATAAAAAATTTTAAAAGAATGATGGGAATGTAAGTTATTTACTATTCGGTCTTACATTTCATGCAGCTCTCCGTCACGTATTTGATGACGTAGAGGGGTGTGGGTATTTAAGATGGCTCTCCTGCATGGCTAATGACCTGCGCGCAGCGTAGCCTGTTGAGGGTAGCGTGTGGCTCACCTCTCCACTTTCACATGGCTTGCACAATGTTGGCAGAGCAGTCCTACACCCTGCTGACACGGCGTGGTGAGCGGAGGGTAAGCTGACAGTGGCTCTGCCTGACACCGTTAGCGAGTTTCGCTAATACAGCTGTCAGTAATCGTGTGCGGTATAGAATATGGGCGCTGTTGTGTCTTATGACCAATAAGGCATTCTCTGCTGAGCAGATCTGTAACTATTATTCATTATCAAATTAATTTATTTTTCTGAGGATAGTCCTACAGGCAATGGCGAGGTCAGCTAAATTTTTATTTGGGATGACAAAAACTATAGCGAAAATAATTTTCAAATTTTCAAACGTGGACAAAGTAATTTTTCATAAAATAATAAAACTAGTGTTGTTTTTATAAGCTCAAATAAGTGAATTTATGTGGAATTATTAATTAAGATTGTTATATTATTAGTAGTAATAAAAATGGCTTGAAGACACGAGTTACATCTCAGCTGGACTTCAGGTGAAAACGAGTGTTACGTCTGTGTTTTTATACTGGGGGGTGAAGTTGGAGTGCGCGGAATAATCACCGTGGAATTTCCAGTAGACTCTCCCATGGTTCCCAGGTATTCCAGTTCGGCAAACTCCTCGACGGACCTCAGTGCCTCTTAATGACTCCCCTTCATAAGCAAACGGAGATAACAAGAGTGGAGCCGGCCGAAAGCCGGGGGTAAATCCGGGGAGGGCCGTGATTGAAGAACCTTATTAAAAGCAGCCTTGTAGAGTGCCGCACGTGACGGCCGCGCATTACGATGCCTGATCCCTTTCAAACGACGCCACGGTACCCCGAACAGGCAGGGGGAAGAGAGAGGAAAAAAAACCTGATTAGAGTGACAAGCACTGAGTGATACTGCAAACCTGTTAATAACATGAAAATTAGAAGAGGCTCATGCAAAGAAAGGAGATTAATTTAGCCGAGTCCATCTCGCGCAAATTGCGAAGTTGTGAATATGTTCTCATATAATGAGGCTTCCTGCTTGTCAGCCCACTTGTCATCTCCTGTAATTAATGTTAAGGAAGACTCCTTCCTGATGGTTCGTATTACTCATGTACCAAGAAAATTTCTTCGGAGAAATAATTTACATTTATTATCATCAGTCTGTTTGTGTGGTGTATTTGGCGCTGCAGTAATTTATTGCAGCACCATTTCGCGCGCCTTGATTAGTCACTCGTCAGACTGAGATGTAATTTTTTTCTTCAGATGTCTGGGGCTGGGAAATTGAAAGTGTTGCTGCATCACATCAGGGCTCCTGCCCGCTCCACCTCTCCCTCGCCTCCCTCCCTGCTCCTTGCGCCTCCCTCCCTGCTCCCCGTGCCTCCCTCCCAAACCAGTGGGGCTGCCATCCAAGCTGCGGTGCCCTGCTGGAGATAGATGCCACCGCTCTTTACAGGTCTGAATCCGGGACGTCAGACGCCTAGCCATGTCCCCCTGCGCTCTCATGATTTCGGGGGGGGGGCATGTGTTAGCCAGCTGGAGGGTATTGCTGATACTCGTGACACACTGCGTTTCACCTCTCAGCGTGATCTTCACCTCACATTTTTACATTTTATTTGTTTAGCAGATGCTTTTAAACAAAGTACATTTCAGAAAGCACGATCAGACAAACTCTGGAGTAATTGGGGATTAAGAGTCTCGCTCAGGGCCCCAATGGTGACATCACACTGCTGACCCTGGGATTTAAACTGCCGACCTTCTGATCACAGGCACAACGTGTTAATCTTCGGAGCCTCACACTGGCCAGCAGCTTCATCCATGATGTGAATGAGGGCAGGTTTCCGTCCATGGGAAGAGAGCCGAATAAGTGAATGGGCGGAAGTATGGTCCAGTGCCGCTTCACTAGCCTGGCCAACGGAATGGATGGGAGTGACCCTCGGTTTCAGAAGGGTGCCATTTTTTTGGCACAAGCTTGGTGTAAATAAGGGCCAAAAAATAAACCAGCATGTTACGCTGCCACACAGATATCACGCAATTATTTGCAGGGAGAACTATGAACTATGAAACGGTAATGTTTATTTGCCGTAAATTCATACCCGGAATACTACGAGAACTGACACACTCGTCATTTACAGGACAGCAAAATAGTGATGTGTCATTTGTTTTGTTAACGGCGTTTTGTTTAGAATGCAAAGCATGATGTGATTTTTTTTGAATATTTAGTAGCTTGGCGAATACGGCGGCCACCAGCGGTGACCTGCATCATGGGCACACGCCACACTCTGGTGTATCTCAGGACCACCGTGTATCGACTAATTTAAGGCAAGTTTATGGATGCTGCTCTGTTTTTCTTTAAACACTGATATCAAATCACAAATAAAAAAAACAAGTTTCTGTTCATTTGTGTGTTTTCTTTCAGCCAGAAAAAAAGGTCTCCCTTTACGCCGTAACCATAACTCAAGAAATATCCATTTGAGATGTATATTTAAATCAAGCTCGCTTTGCTTTGTGTTGGGAAATTTATTAGGCTACCACTTAAATGTATTATTCAACAGAGCGTGTAAATAATGCATGGCCGCTTCTATAGCAAATTAACCCTTTCGCTTGCAGTGGGTGTGCCACTCGCTGTTCTGAATGGCAAGCCTTTTAATTAACGCTGTAATTAATACCGTAATTAGCTTAAATACTCTGGAACCAGGTGCCCTCGTGAGTTGTCTTAATTAAAACAACCAACGATTTTTATGTCTGTTTTGTCCCCTGTCTGTTTGCATATGAATGGGTTGGGCCAAAAGTGCATACGGTGGATTAATGCCTTTTTTTTTACCCTTCATGATCCTGAGGACAGAGTGCATCGATAAAAACAGCCCTGTGTTAGCCTCAGCTTTTATAAGCCTTTATAAGCTTTATGTGGTTCGCGCCGGCAATACAATCATTTGCCGCCTGTGCCAGACAACCGCTGGCTCCCCTATCGCAGGCCCTCATTTCTGAAGGGCCCTCGCTCTCTGGGTGTCAGCGGCGAGCTGAGAAAAGGAATTATCAGGCAGAATAAATCCCATATAACTACTTACAAAATGAGAGCAAGTGAACCTGCGGCCGACACAGTGTACTCCAGTATTTCATTACTCGGAGAAGGCAGTGAGGCAGTGAGGCAGAGAGGCAGCTAATCCAGCAGCTTTTTTTATCCTTGCCCTACCTGACAGTGATAGAAAGTGTTTTCCCCGAACTAGAAAAATAGTTGAGAGAAGATGAAATAGCAGGATGGTCAGTGACTGCAGAAGGCTCCCCAACCCACTGTCTTCGGCCTCTAGCTTCCTGTTTGTATTCCTGGCCCGTCTTGCCTCCTGCAGTGTGCCAAGGACTGTATATATAGGGTGATGCAACCCTCCTCTTGAAGTGTTTTATACAAAACCACTTTCTTTTGCTTAAACAATTTGTTCATTTTCTGAAGTGAGAACCCCCCCGCCTCCGAATATACTATTTAAAAATCCAAGGGGATAGCTATTAGCATATGGGTCGATGCGTCGGCGTATGGTACCTGGTGTTTGAACATGTACCATGGCTGAATTCGATGCTCACTGGCTGAAACATGTACAGGAAGGCCTGCAGGTTAACAGCCCCCGGGAAGAACACGGCTGCATGTTCTCAGAAGTCGAAACGCAACACGGCTCTCAGATGCGGCTGTCATGGAGATGGGCGTGCTCCTGCCGAGTGATCCGGGGATAGATGCCTGCTTAAGGCGCGAAGCTGTCGCGCGTTTTGTACCATATAGCGCTTTTTTTTCTCCTTTTTTTTTGGCTTCCAGATTCTCTGATTAAACGGTAACAGGATTAATTTTAACCTAAAGCTCCTGGTCGATTGACTGCTCCAGCCTCCTTAGATGACATCCAGGCTCCTTAAATGGCATCTAGCCTTCTTAAATGACACACAGATAAACAAGTCCACATTTACTGTAGAATTGTATTGTAATTTTTTACTGCTTAGGTTTACTGCACATTCACAGAACATTCATTCATTCACTGTACAGTCCCCTATGCAATAGTATTTATTTCTGTGTTGTTACTAGGGAATTCTGTGCAATACTTTCCCTGACATTCTTTGCACCGTTATTGTTTATTGTCATTTACTATCTATTATTACTGTCTGTTAATGTCTAAATGTCTTTTGCTATGTGTGTGCTGTGTACTGTCAACTTGCGATTTCCTTCGGGATTAATAAAGTATCTATTCATTAGGTTTTTCATTAATTAGAAATCAGTTGTAGACAATTGACAAGTAAAACTAAACAGCTGAATTACTCCATTTATGATTCTGAATTGACGTCATGCCTTATACTGTAAACATACAAACGGTTGTCACAAGGTTTAATTGTCATGTTGTAGCTCCGAGTCGCTGCCAATAATTTGCCATTTTCAGCTTTATTTCATTGTCTAATCACTTTCCGACAGCATTTTAGTGACTGGCGTTGTAAAATAAATGAGAAAAAACTGAAGGGAGTCACTACAGAGAACAAAAATATGAAAAAAGATGTAGTTGAAGAGAGAGGTTTGTGGTGCTGGCCCTGTGTACACAATGCACAGCCCTCACCAGCGTGCAAATGCTGCTCCTTATTGTGCTCTCGGTGATTTTATCAACGTTGTTAGAACATTCATTGAGCTAAGTGAGATATCCATCAAGGGGTGACAGCAAGCAGCGGACTAATGGCTGTTAGACGATAATAATTTTTAATATGATTTTTATTTCGCTTAATTTCATCTCTTTTTGACAGAGGTCCCATGTCATTGGAGGTCCTTCCTGAGCGGGGAATTTGTTTATATGGGAGTCCATAATGCAAACTGCCTTTTCAAACTCCACAAAGAAAAACAGGCCACATTTGCAAATGGTCGCTGAAAAGCTTAATATGATTCCACGCTTAACGCGATTGTGTCAGGCACTGTGGTAGTTTATTATGATTATTTTTTAACGTGCAGTTTCACGTTTGGATGCTTCAGCTACACTAAGATGCTCTCCTGCTCTAAATACACGCAAAAAAGCCTACAGATTTCTACACATTGCTTTTATTGAGAAAAGATAAAAATAAAACTGGAAAAAGCAGGGGGAGCAGCCTTCATTAACCTCACCACGGTTACTGTTGCTAACCTCACATTTCCTCTTTTACCCAGTAGTTTGTGAAGTATCCTGCAGTCGGAAAAAAATCCTATTTATTTTTAATAAATGTCTGAAATGTGAGAGACTGTGTACTGCCAAAGTTTGTAGAAAAGGCTGTGTATAATGAGGTCTTATAATCAAAGCGATGATAACTTATTTGGTTTTTATCAAAGTATGCAATCTTTTAAACCTAATTAATTTCATTGAGCCTGCCATTTTGACTTGTGTTTTTATTGCGGGCTGATGTGATCGGGAGGATATTACGCATGCCCTCCGCCTGCACCGTAAATCTGTCCTTTTTGTTTTTCTCCTGCTCTTGGCAATCCCCCTCCAGCCCGACTCCCGCTCTCATCCCGTTACCTGCCGCTGCCCCTGTTAAATTCCTCCCTCCTCTGATCCACTTTTACAATCACTCCTCTTTGTTTCTGCGTGCCCCGCTGTTTCCGTTTAACCCCCTCTGATCCGTGACCCAAATAAAACGGCTCCTCCTACTCCCAAGATCTTCGCTCACCGTCCTGAAAGGATCACCTCTCTCGCATTACGCTTCATAAAAACATAATTTTATTTCCGGAACTTTCCCAGGGCCCTTTTTATTTGTGTTTCGCCGATTCATAGGCGTCTTTACCCAGAGACGCTTAAAGAGAGCTGCAACTTCAGTCTTGTTCCAATTTCCCATTTACCTGTTTACAGAGCTAGTTCTGCCATGGAAGCGGCGTTTCCGAATACTAGTGCAGTTTGCGACTGGTTCATAGGAGCCATTCTTTGTTTGTTTGCGCTCCGGTGGCTTGAGTGACATGGATACGAACAGGTTGGATCCACGCGGACGCACGGAAGACCAACCCAAAATGCTTTTAGCTCATCTGTGACCTCTCAGTGCTCTC
>JAODJW010000040.1:2359957-2377063 GCA_026777045.1 Hyperopisus bebe | reverse complement strand
CAGGAGACCGGCTGTGATAAACTCTAAATTGTACTTTGATTGTCTGTTTGGAAAGCAGGATAAACAGAGCCACTTCAGAGCTGTGGCCACGGGTGATAAGGCAGCCGGACGCTCGCTCGCCGTGCTGGCGGGTCCTGCCTCTCACCAGGTCCAGGTAATAACCTCTCTGACGCCAAGACTTGGTGAGAAATGCCCTTCAGCCTCACCTCCATCTCTCTAACGGGGCACGTCGAGATGGCCGAGATAGTGAGCTATAGTTAAGGTCCAGATCGGCTATCTGGCCTTGAATGATGGAGAAGCTTGCGAGGGGACATGTTTATTGTCACCCAGATGGTCCACAATGCAGTCTTGGTGGAGCTCACATCCATCCCGGGGTAATTCATGGTTCGGATCCTTTGTGCGGTGACTGATAAGGCCTTCACTTCAGCACACACCAGCCACTTGTCTCAAGGAGACTCCAAAGAACTTCTCTTGATACAAACAGTGGCCAAACCATCAACCATTGACCTCCCCCCACCCCCTCAAATACCCCATCTCGCGTACCCTCACATCCAAAAGCTGCACTTTTACAAATAAAACCTAAGGAGATATCACAGCCAGGAGTGAAGTCATTTATAACTTGGGTATCCTACCATCTTGATTTCAATAACAACACAAACAAACAAAAGAACACAAGGCAGAAAAAACTTCCCTGTCTGAGGACGTTCCTGTTTACTTCCTGTTTCAAGACATCCCCGTTCACTTCCCTGTTTCAGGACATCCCAGCCCAAACTCCATGGTTGTGGCCTCTGAATTCTCCGTGCTGTGATTTTTTTTTTTTTTTTTTTTTCGTGTGGATATCCCCCAGTGTCTCTACTCACAATACCATGAAGCTTTACAGCCAGAAGCTACTGCCTGAGGACCCACAGTTGTACTTTGAGTCTGAATTCTCATGTGTATGCTAACATTTTACCTATTTACAAAGCTGGGTGTTTTCATTCAAGACATAAAGGTTAAGAACCTGGTTCCAGGGTACTAGATCAAGGCCTGTCTTGGGACTTGAACTGGTAACCTCGAGATTATGAGTTTATGTCTTTAAACACAACTGTTCTGGCTTTAGAAAAATATAAAAAGCAAGTAGGTCACATTCCATGAATGAATCTGCAGAGTGACTAATTAATAAAGATCAGCTTCCCATGGGTCAGTGGGAGAAAAAAAAGAACTATTTCAATAAATATCTGCTAATTGTGTTTTAGTCAAAGCCTGTTATTAGCATTAGCACATAAACCCAGATGGTGGTGAACCATAACTGTTAGTACGGTAAATTCTAACTATAAAAACAGACGGTAGGTTTATGCTGTGTGTCGACAATATCGAGAACACTATCCTTTATGTTGCTTGTCGACTAAACAATACAAAATTGATTATGTGTCAAAATAAGCCATGGTTACCAATATTGCAAAAACCTATTGCTGAAATAAATTTTGCATGAAGCAAGAGGAAAAAAACCAAAAGGAGCTGTTTGCTTTGGAATTCCGGCCGGCAGTTTTCCATTGTTGTGGTTCCTGTCAGGGATGGATGGGTGGTAAACGTTTTAGGGATGCTGGCGCAGGCATCGTGGGCTCAGCACATTTAATGTCCTGTATTTGTTTGCTTGCTTGTTTGTTTCTGTGTGTGGACATGTGGTTCAGAGGCCAGCCAGGGGGGCTACAGGCCCCCTGGGAAGGTCAAGACTGACCGTCTTTTGCCAAATACGTGTCAGCCGCAGTCATTTCCCACCTCTGACGTGTCTTACTCTGTATCTGTCCTGTTTCACACAGCTGTCTCTCATGTATCACACTGCTGTCTGTCCTATCTATCCTACACACCTGTCCTGCCCTGAAACTGTAAGAATATACTGTAAGTATTTAGAAATAGGATAATAAAACTTGAACCCTGAAACTTGAACGGAGAACCTCCAGAAGAAGCTGTGGTCTTATACAGGAACAGATATGATCTAAAAGTATGGGGGCATGTGGTGTCCCAGGTCAAAGACACCCCTGATTGACGCTCATGCATAATGACAAACATACTGACAAATTAATAAACCAATTGCAGAAATGAATTGATTATAGGTGATCCCAACTGCATTAGCATAAAGGGACACTCTCTGTTTGTTTTCCCATTTCCGTTCTTGTCATTGATTTTTCTCGTGCTAAATTCACTTTAAATGGTCAATGCTCTTCTGCAATACAAATGTCTAACGAAATATTTGACAAATCGATTAAAGTAATTTAGGGAGTAAATGATGAAAAGATCGTTAGGTGAAGTCTCGACCATGTTCGCTATGGCTCTTCGTGGAGGGCTTCTGAGTGTCCAGCAGCATGTCTGTCCCTACTGCTGTTACAACCTAGTGCAGGGGTCGAGAACCTTTTTAAAGCAAAGAGCCATTTTTCCTAAATGTCTGACCCACCATTTACAAAGAGCCGCAAAGGGCAGAGACGGGGGTTTGAGATACGATTTTTTAATTTCACTCGGACACGTAACACCGCAAAGGTGACTAATATTGCAACACGTTTTAGGTCTGCAGCGATAGTCTTCACTCTCATCCCTTCTTTCGTTCAGTTCCGCAGTCGCCAGCCCTTCACTCTCCACTTCACTACTGCTGTGCTGACGAGCAGTGCAAATGTAGTCACAACTCAGCTGGATATAATATGTAAATCGGAGAAAATATATTTTTTATGGAAACATGGGATGGCCTGGTGACGATTTACTGCAAAAAGTATATGGAAGAATTAGGAATCCCAATAATCGTTGAAGCGTACATCCAGCCTCAGGTACTGAAGAAAACTGAAAGCACACCATTTGACTGGAGATGTAATCTCGTCGTAGAGAATGACTTCGAGAAAGATTATTGTAAATTATACAGTTAAGACATCACAGAAGCACGCGACGGACCGCCTCATTCACATAAAGCTAAAGAAATATCTAAATGGAAAATAATATTAACCCATAAATAATTCATTTATATTTACGAAAGCATTATCATAATATGTTAAGACATGAAAATGTGAACGCGCTTATTGTTCTGAGAGCCGCGGTCACGTGATCAAAGAGCCGCATATGGCTCGCCAGCCGCAGGTTGCCGACCTCTGACCTAGTGCATAAGTTTGGCAAATATTTAAACACTCAGAAAATCATAAATTTATTAAGTTAAAAAAAATAAATCTTGCCAAAGACGCAGGTTGCTACTGATGACTAAAATTACTGAATTACTTTAGTTAGCTCTTCTCTGACTCTTTTCTAAACCAACACACATTTTGAGAAGGCAGGATCAGAAAGGCCCTGGGGCAATTAGGGGTTAAGGACCTTGCTCAGGGGCCCAGCAGAGAAATCACACTGCTGACCTGGGGACTTGAACCACCAACCTTCTGATCACAGGTACTGCATCCTGACCTACAAAATGCCAGATTCATCCTACTCTAAATTCCAGATGTAGATATAAATTCAGGCATGTCTCCCCAGATCTGTTAAGATTGTCAGGAATTTTAGGCTCCCACTGTTTGATATTTACTGCTAATGCTAACCTGGATTATTCTGGATCAGTCTGGAAAATTCTGCTTGCTGAGGCGCAGTGAGTCACAGCATTACAAGCAGCTTGACCCCTCTCATCTGCCTCCCGGTGCTGAAGTGTGCTGGGCTCGCACGTTTTCCCGTGGAGACAGACTTTAGCTTTTTACTAAGCTCCTCGCGTTACTCGTGTCCTCGTCCTCCATACTGAAGCCGGGGGGTGGGTAAATAAAGGCACATCGGGATGGAGTGCAGCTGTAAGTAAGTCGATCGATCAATTAATTTCGATACTCCTGCTCGGGTGAGATTATTTGAGAGTTCATTTTGCTGCTCATCCCGGTGTGAGTTTATCACAAATAGGAAGACTCCGCTGGAGACTCTGTGCCGCGTCAGAACACTGATTACGGAAGCTGTCTCTCTGTTCTCACCTAAGATGAATCCTTAAGGTACACCGCCAGGTGCTTTGTTCTGCATGCAGCAAACGGCCGGGTTCAAATTGCCAATCAATTACCCAATTAAGACTGACAGGAAATTGCCTCGTGATTCCATCCTCACGGCTGCGGCTCCCTGTCGGAACGTGATTGGATGAACGTAATCAAACCCCACTCGCCGTTCCAGAAGAAAGGGGCTTGAAAAAATACAGTCTGTGTCTATCGGCACTGTCTTTCCAGAACTTTCTATGCAAACTTTTTTAAGGTACAGGAGTACACAATGCAAAGTCACAAGAAAAGTCAGTAAATAAACTAAATGAATCCCCCAATTAAGTACTAGCATGTCCCTGTTCCTGCCTTTTTCATAACTAAAACAATAGGTTGGCGTTGATATTGATCTCCCTTGCCTCGTCTTGCTCCTTTGTCTGTAACGTGTACTGAACTGTGCTGCATTTTAGTTTTAGGTTGTGAATAAATCATATTCCTGGATGGTGCTGGCCGGGTTTCTCCTTCAGGATAGCAGCAGCACAGCAGCAAGATCCAGGCCATAATGCACAGCTAATCGGCTGGCCCGACTCTCTGCTGCTGGTCCTCTCTGGCCGGCTTCCGCCAGGGGCCTTGGGGCCCCTGAGCAGGTTACAGTGCTGTTTCCAGCGGGAACACTGATGCCTACACCTTGTTCAGACATGCAAATGAACAAATTAAAGGCCAACGTAATTAACAACTACACCCTGGGATGGTGTGAAGAGGCTCACAACTGAGTTTTGTGTATGTGTGGTCCAGGTATACCTTACCTTGTGGGGACCAAATATTTCCACAACATGATGAATACCTGTTTTTTTTTTGGGTAGGGGTTAAGGTTGTCAAAGTTAGCATTAGAATTTTTCCCATAGAAATGAGAAATGTGCGGTCCCCAAAAAGATATGATTACATGACTCTGTGTGTGTGTGTGTGTGTGTGTGTGTGTGTGTGTGTGTGTGTGTGTGTGTGTGTGGGGAGCAGGCACAGATTCCTTCACTCAATACCCGTCTGTCTGGTTTTAGGGGTACAGTCAATGTTCTTAGATAGTCCTGTAACTTTCCTGTAAAGTAAATGATTATTTCCTTGCGTATCGAAACTGTAAGTATGAATCTAACATATAAAACAGGAGAGACGGGGGGGCCGCTAGCAGCTGTGTTTACTGCCACTCAAACCACACATTTGTGTGGGGCCCCCGAGGTTTGGGCCCCCTGTTGGCTACAAACAGTCACTACATGAGGAGGGTGTGGTTCCTGAAGTGTACTTTTGAGTGGGACGCCAGAAATAATAAATCCAACCTTGGGGAAGGGCTGTAACTGCATGTAACCACCAGCATTTTCTGAAGCCCCCACAATCCGCCCAGTTGGGCCCATTTAAACCCTAACCAGGTGACTGGCTTCACCAGGTGCAGCTAGGTGTCATTTTGAGAGGCCTGGTAATCTATTGCCATTGGCTTTAATGTATCATAAACTTTACGATACCCGGCAATGCGTACACTATTTATTCCGATGTTTCTTTCCCTCCAAATGCCAAACTGTTTATGCAAACAAAATAACTCAATTCATTTACATGTTTAATTTGATTTAATATGGTAAATGAAGTTAAATAAGCTCACATTAAGGAAAATAAACCAGATGTTACATTGTATTTTTTTCCCCGTTAGATATGTTGGTGGGGAACATTTACCTTTAAATGAAATAAATGGAAACGGTAATGCCATGAATCTTCAAAGGTCAATAGCGGAGCTGATGTTTATTATGGCTGATCCAGGAACAGTGTTGGAGCAGGCAGCTTACTGGCGAGAAGGGCTCTGAATTGAGACCTTTCGTATTTTCCACTGGGTATTTAAAACGTGATGCTGTTGAACTGCCACTGATGTAAAAAGATGCAACGAATCAAGATTTGTTTTTGTACTCCTCAAGTGGAGACTTAAGGATCGCCATGAACAGCTACACCCTGTTCATTTCTAAGCTCTGGGTGATTAGTGCTCGTTGACCTTTACCATGTGACCTTGACTATGTGATCTTGACCATGTGACCTTGCTGAAGCCGGATTACCATTCTGACCCAGAAAACAGCCAAGATGCCTGAAAATATGCTGCATTTTTCATGTGTGTAAGACAGGAAGAGGGTTAAAAAATAACTCCGCCACGTTGTAATTCCTGATAATTTGAGAGGAAGTTTTAATAGGCCAAATATTGATGTTACAAGACTACAAAAATATTTGGTCAATCTGCAAAACATTCTGTGAATTTGTCTATTCTACAAGTAATTCGTTACAAAAAAAATTCTCAAAGTTATTTTGAAATGTAGGAAATTGGAAATGTACAGAAATGTATTATATAATGATTTTAACACAATCTAAAAGATCCTCTGCTGAAATCACTCAGATCACATGCAGACAGATACCACACGTGACATAAAGACAGCTGAGCAACAACATAGGAAGGTGGTGTAGCAGCATATCATGCATATTGGGAGAGACGGGTAAAGATACATCAAAATGTATTTTGATACAAAATACCCTGTTTGTAAGTGTATAAAACAAACTAGAAAATATAGCCACCAAACAAAGTATCAAAATAAATTAAGCAAAATAAACAGTAGTTTATATCCTACAGATACATTTCACATTCTTCTGTTCTATATCAGCCTGTTCCTTTAGAAGCAAACTGACTCAAATGGCCAAGCATAAGAGCAGCTCTTTGTAACAGTTTACTTAAGACCATGTTTTTAGGAATTTATAAACACATTTGCAATGCATTATAATGGATTCATAAAGCATTATAAAATGGATATAAATATGTATAAAAAGGCATAACACATTATAGCCATGTTCATTATGCATTATGAATGCCTTTTGAAGCTCTCATCTATAATGCACTTTAGATACCCTTATAATGCAGTTATAAAGTGTCCTTAATGCTTAATCCAACCATTATTATGCACTGTAAAGGTGTCTGTAGTGCATTATAGATAGGAGTCTCGTAAAGCAGTCATATTGCGTAATAAACATGCCTATAATGTGTTATGCCTTTTGATAAATATTTATAACCATGTTTATAATGCGAACTGCAATTTGTTGGGGCCCCATCCTGGGTTGTTCCCTGCCTTGCACCTGTAGCCTCCGGGATATACTCCGGATCCCCCAACCCTGAATAGGACAAGTGGTTTCAGAAAATGAATGGATGGATGTTTATAATGCTTTATGAATGCATTGTCATATGTTATAAATGTGTTTATTAATTATTAAAAACATTACCTTAAGCAAAGTGTTAATATTTTTTCATTGCTTAAGAAGACTCAATATAATTGTGAATCCAAACAAAAGATCAAATATTCTGAAGTGTCATAAATATATCTCAACTACTCATATGAGTGTTCAGATAAAGTCAATCGAAAGAAAAAGTAATATTAACAAACATAAAGATTTTCTTTTTTTTGTAATTTAATGGACAAAACTACTTACTTTTTTGCACCACAGATGCAAATAACTCAAACACCAAAATGAAAAACGACAAATACAAGTTAAACCTTTTCACTCTGCAACATCTTACAAACTTTAAACATGAATAGGCCTGAATGGAGCTGGTAAGTGATCAACAATTGGCTGTAATGTCTATTCATTAAAATGTATGAGAAAATTAAACTTCCTCCTTGTGTATGCATATATCATGGAGAAAGTATTTCCTGTATTTTGAAAATACATTTTGAATGCCCATCCCTGGGCACATTTTTATTTGTGACTGCAAGGCAGCATGACACGAGGCCAGAGCGTAGTTAGTGGGCATAACAAACGGCGTTATATTAGCGAGAACCCGCCCACTCGTGGCTGATTAATTAACATGTCGTCACAGGTTATACAGCCGGTCTTCTTACAAACCACAGCTCTACAATTAGAAACCAAGATGGCTGCCAGGCCCGCAGTTGTTCTGTCATTGTGTCCCAGCCCTCAAAGTCATTGTTTGAGCATAAAATAGCCAGAGACCCAAATCCTCAGCCTTGAAATGAGGCTTTAATCCCAGCTAGGAGCCTTGTTTTTCCCTCTGTGGGCATTCATGCACAGTCTTGCTACATGACATGAGGCCGCAGGAAATTAATATGAAATGCAAATTGCGCAGACGGCCATTATGCTGCAGGAATCTGGCTGCGCTTAATTACATTTTCAGTTACTGCGTGGAGGGTATTAACGGCCGTGTTTCCTGCATGCTCGCATTCCCAATTATTTAGTATTAAAGGCAATGATAACAACAGTAGTTGTACATAGCTGTTGCTGGTCTAATCAGGCCCTGCGATAGCTACTCCTAGCCCAGGCGTGTCAAATATTCACTTGCTCATTTATAAATCATTAGCTGCTGAACTCATTATATCTTAGCACCTGCATAGAGTACAATACAATTTACCAGCATCGTACAATCACTACCTTTATAAAAGCTGAGTAAATGTCTATGGAATAATTACAAATGAGATTGCAAACATTTATTACTTACTGATAAATTTTTTATAAACCTTTTATAGATAATAAAGTTTCACCAAAATATTTTTAAAAAGAAAAAACATGTTTTAGTTATACCTATCTGACTTGTCCTCAACAACCTCACTCTAAAATTCTTTAATGGATGCGTAGCATAAAATATTGCACGTAGGTCTCAGACTACAATCATTCTGTTTAATGGCTTCATAGTGGCCTGAAAATAAAGTATTCATGAAGATCGAGGAAGATGATCCAATGAACTTCAATTTAATTGGTGCAAATTAAAGCAATACGTCTCCCACAGCTGTCCATCTCTTTGCCACATACCCGTCACTGCTGGCCTCTACCTTGATTACAATTATTTTTTAATAGCAAAACTTGTCAGCAATTCTACCCCCTTGCCCTGATTTATGTTTGTCCTCAGTGTTGAAGGTACTGACGTTGCTCGCTCCCCTGGCAGAAAACTTATGCTACATTCTCCCACAATGCAATGTGACTCCCATTGCATGATAGGTACAACACCACCTCCATTTCTCTTTCCCTCCAAAAGCTGGTCCTTACAGAAATACACTAAGAGGCTTTCAGTAGATACTTTTTTAAAGTGCAAATTCAGATGGTTTTCCTTTTTTCTGCTCGAATAACATCTCCAAGCAATTAGAGAGCAGAATGACATTTCTGACTTTTAATTTGGCACGGAATGATCTGTCTTTGATGCTGACACCTTATCCAGCCACTAGAGATGCTGAGCTAAGGGCCGCATGTTTCAGTATCATTGTTATTTAGCCGTGGAAAGGGTCACGTTATCTCCGCGCTTCATGCTGACAGCGTTTAGCGGCCCGGGAAGAAAGCAGAATTGATCTGAGTCCATTTTAAAATGGTTCAAATGTTCTTTCCTGGATAGTTTACATTTTTCCCCTTTTGTATCCGTAGACTGAGGATAACATCAATCAACGGCCGGCTCATTTGAGATGTCAGCTTCTTGAAATTTCAGCGGCGTGGGAGTGAAGTGGCACTGAAAAGCCGGATGTGGAAAAAATGACTTGGCAGCGATATTCATTATGACCGCATTAAGGTGTTTTCTCTGTCTCTGCGCCGTGTTTTATGACAAAGGTGACTACAGTGGTGGATTAACAATGTTATCCTTTAGTGGTGAAGCCCAACTTGAAGTGAAGGGATCTTCAGGAATTTCCACACATTCTTAGCGATCTTTTTTCCAAACACGACGTAACGTGTAAACCAGCCGCTTGATGTTAGTGCTTTCGTGCTGGACACAGTCACTGTCTTAATCATTAAGCTACAATCGCAGGGCTTGTTTTACAATTAGTTCTGAGCACTTACTCAAGTCGTTCTCTTTATTTATTTGCATTTTCATTTTTCCCTCCATGAAATATCAGCAACGGATTCGCTTGGATCCAGCTCACCGAGCACTGATAAAGCTCGGCAAACCAACGCACACAATGCGAGAAGCGGAGCATGTTGTCAAATGGGCCGTGCGTGGGTAATTATGGCAGCCCCGCCCGCTAGGGGAACATTGCACGCCAGCTGAATCGGAGGGAGCGGCCCGTCCAGAACATCCGTGGGGGGGAGGGGGGGGGGGTACCACTCACCTCGTTGCAGATAATGAGTCAGCCCTTCTCGGACGCACTGTTGGGGGGCTTGGGGATTTCTGGCGTATGATGAGAATAAACTCTGTCATGAAGCTTATGATTTTCAGCAGACCTGACTCTCCAGACAAGCGGGGGCCCCTCGGGGAAGGTTCCGGAAAGCTCTTCACACTGGCCACTGCACCCCAGGACGTGGCTTTACAGCCAGTGATCTTTCCAAACACAATTAAGCACGGGGGGTTTGTAGGCCTCAGCACAAATAGACCCACGCTGCATGAAAAGGTACGAAATTTCCAGAAGGAAAGATAAAATAATAATTTGGGCTGCTTCCAGAGTCAGCTTCCTAATTGGTGGGTTTGCCTGATGTCCCCCTGGCTGGCTGCGGCAGGAGGCCTGCCAGTACCACATCAGCTGGCTGCCTTCTTTAGTCCAAGGGTCTCAGGCATCGGGGTGGGGGGGTAGGGACAGAGCACCACTGGTTCCACTCTGCCCCAAATAAACTTGGATATTCTCCATCCATCAGGTGACTGCATGGAGATCTGACCTGTCATAAATTCAGTCGGCGGGGTTGGTGACAGCACTGAAGCCAATCTCCACAAGAGAATAAAAAGCCGGTGATGGAGCAACCCCCCCCCACCCACACCCACGTGTTCCAGGCCCCTCAAGATCCCGAGCTCGCCCTTTACCCTCACACCTCGCAGCTCCTCTTTCTCTGGGTCTGCCCCCCCCCTCTCTCCATGGGTAAGCAGGTAATCATGAGCTGTCACAGAAAGGTGACCCATTAATGTGATGGATACGGTGAGAAAAACAAATGGTGTGAATCGTGTGGATTGCTGTCCTTACTGTGTACCTTGGCCTTTTGTTCTGTCATATCAATATCCACACCGGGCCTCATTACACAGGCACTCTGCGGCGTGAGCAGCCCGCTGGGGTCACGGCCGACCCCGCTGGCCCTATGCCTGGCTGGGAGCGAGCTCCTCGACGCGACCCTGCCCCCACCAGGCACACCAGGGAGGAGGTGGGGGGCCATGAGGGAGGAGGGACAGGGGACAGAGGGGTGGCAGCAGCCAGCAGTGAGCAGGGGACGGTAGGGTCTTTGTCGATCTCCACCGGGAACAGCCAGCTGCCCGTTCTTGTATATTATTATTACTAGTAATAGTAGTATTTTATCTACTGCAGGAATTTCTGGGAAATTTTGCCTAAATGAAACTATTTACCTACAAAATCTTCAGGCATTATTTTAGCCTTAATGTGCTGAAGTGGGGTCCAGCACGTCTGTATACGCAATTCAATTTCATTTCATTTCATTTCTTATGTGTTGTGTTGTTACTGTGTGAGGACTTTATGGTGTTAGGGTGTGGGTGTGCGGCTGCTTCTGCCTTCATTCATCATTGGCAGCCCTGGTGCATTTCTGTACCTGTTTGTGTTTATGGCTTGTTTTCTTATTGTAGGTCACCTCTGACCTGTAAGGGGCATTCTGCAGAAACGTCTACTTAGTCAATATATGTAAATTACTACTAGGTCTCCCACTGGCGTCACGTTCCAAGACAGTGAGAGGATGAGGGGGGGTGGAAGGGGGGTTCATGAGTCACAGATCTATTTTGGAAACTGTGTTAGCAAAAAAGTAAAGATCAGGAAATGTGACACTGACCCATCCCCATCACTCCCACCCCCCCGCCACGCACAGCGGATGCTTAGTGTGATACAATGTTTCTCAACTCAGTTTACAGGGACCCCACACAGTCCACATTTTTGCTCCCTCCCAGAAGACTGGTCTCTACCACTTTTTTGACTTTATTTTGACTCAGTCTTGGCTCGGTCTCGGACATAGAGGACTCGAGGTTTTATATCAGTCATAACCACTCATCAAAACGCCGCAATATGTATCACAATGTCTTAATCTTCATCTGTATCTTAACCCTTAGAACCGGACAAACACAAAATGTGTTTTTTTTTTTGCACCCGTTAATCTCGGGCTGCTCACTATGGATAGGTATAACGCTCAGACATGAATTGCATATCTTTGCAATCGAGAGAACTTACTCGATCTGGTTGTCCGAGTTACAATGTTGTGTGCTAAAATATTGCAGACTCCAGCGTAATCCTGTGCGCAATGAGGCATATAGTTTAAACATTTTCCACGAAAAAGCATCTCTAATAATCCATAAAACATCGATATTATTCACATTAAATGTGGAACAAAGTGCGTATTTGCTTCCGCAATTTTCCCCTTCTGGGAAAAAAAATATATTTTATAATTTATTTATTATAAACCTATAAATAAATGGATAGAAAAAGACTCAAAAATGGGCTAGGGTTCTACTATAAATAGCAACAAAATGCAGCATTCTATTTATTAGGAAGGCAATTGCTTGAAATTTTCTCAATATTTATCCACAAAAGTTTGTATATGTATGTTTAATGTCAGGCTCCGTGAAAAGTAGACAATAGAACGCGCCCATCGTGTAATTGGAACACCTCCTACATCTAAACACCATGACGTGCTACAGCATTGGTTTGGTGTTTGAGACTAAAATGCCGACTAAAACTCTTCTCAAATTTCACTTTACCAATCATAGCGTATTTAAGCGGAACAATAACAGCGATAAACATTTAGCATTAGACTCTAAAACCGTCTGTTGTGGTTGTATTTATTCAGTGGATCATAAACTAAACGATGCTTTTCTATTTCAGTTTCTTTCAGATGTTATAAAGTAATAAATTAAAAATATAAAACCATGCATTGCTGTCTATCAGATAACTTCAACAGGTTACTAAATGGATGCAAAATCAAAGATACCCATTTCCGCCTGGCACTAACCATGTATTCCTTCACAATACTAAACCATAAAAAGGTCCCCAATGACTCTAATCTCAACATGTATAAGATTATATTTGTAGCACCTGCAAATTTTTATATTAGATGAGACTACAAATTGAGAAATTTCAATAGGCACAAGTAGTTTTTCCACATAAAATGATGATATCCAGACTGTGCATTTACACATCAAATTATGAGATATCTGAGTTATCTGGAAAACAAAACACACAGGATATGTCACTCAACTCCTGTACATACGATGTAATAAGCCTAAAATGAAAAGGATAGAAAAATACTCAAAAATTGATAGGGTTGAAAGGGTTAACACAGTACTGCGATTTGGTGTAAAACGTCCTGCTTCAAAATTCAAATACAACCAATAGCCTAAGGTGTTTCTTATTTGAAAAAAATAGAAGTATTTATATTTAAAATTTAAGAAAAAATGTCCATGGTTCAGATTATACTGTAACAGAAATTTTTGGCCATACTGCTAGCCCCTAGATCAGGGGTGCCCAACTCCAGTCCTGGAGGGCCGGAGCCCTGTGTAGCTTAGTTCTTTTCCTGTTTCACCACAAATGATTCAGCTTAAGAGCTGTATGGTAATTAGCACAAGGAGTTGAATCAGGTGTGTTAAATGAGGGGAAACCCAAAAATGTGCAGGGCTCTGGCCCTCCAGGACTGGAGTTGGGCACCCTGCCTTAGATGGTCCCTGTGCTCCACATTATATAGTGTGTTGTGTTCTGTGGATTCAAACATTAGTCTCTTTCTGACCTTGACATGGTCTATCTCTCCCTTGCTCTTGGTTATGTCTTGGTCTGCACTGAGTTGGTCTCGGTCTTGTCTCAGTCTCAGCCTGCCTTGGTCTTGGTTTTATCTCATTCCCACCCTGCCTTGATCTTGGTCTTGTCTCGGTCTCACCCTGCCTTGGTCTTCGTATTTTCTCAGTCTCGCCCTGCCTTGGTCTTTTCTTAGTCTCACCCTGCCTCGGTCTTATCTTGGTTTTGCCCTCCCTTGGTCTTGGTCTGATCTCGGTCTAGCCCTGCCTTGGTCTTGGTTTTGTCTTAGTCTCGGCCTGCCTTGGTATTGGTCTTGTCTTGGTCTCAAATTACTCTGGTCTTGGTAATGACTTGGTCTTGGTTTAGGTGGTCTTGACTACAATCACTAGCTCCTAGCCAATCAAGAACACTGAATACCTGGTACAGGTGTGATGGGAGGGAGCAAAAATGTGAACTTAATGAGGGTTTCCAAGGACTGGGTAGAGAAACATAAGTGTATGAACTTAGACTAGTGTTAAAAGTAGTTCCTGGTTTACCTCTACATGTCTATGTCATATTGTTGCTTTGTGTCACATGACCACCAAAAATCTGCTACAGACCTGTCGGATGTGATCATGTGACTGAGGTTTAGGAAATATGACAATGTCTATCTGGACTTGGTTATCCAGCCTAATGACTGTGCATAGGGGTGCTGCTAGAAATTTTCCATGAAAGCATATAATATAGGGCCTTCAACCCAAACTAATCCAATTATGTTTCAGATTTTTTAAGGCCCCAGATGTCCTAACTTTACCCCCCTTGATGGTGCCCCTGACCGCACGCCACAGTCACGAAGACTAGACACATGCTCAGCTCTCATCCCCTTCTCCCTTTTCTTATCATCCACATTCTATCAGCAGTAAAGATTTAAATACTGCTTTGGTGGTTTAGTCACTGAGTTTAGTTTTCCCTTATCAGGTAGAAAATTACACAGTGGTAACTGATACCTTTGGTACTTTGCTGCTAAAAGTGTAGCTGTTGAGGGGCCTGCGGTGAGCGATATGGAGAGGGAAAAGTTTGCCCTGGAGTCCCCGTCCATTGTCCATGGTACCTACTCTGTCATTGTTGAAATACACTGCTCCGCAAAGTAGTTGTTCATCAACGATTAAGAGATGCTATGGATTATAATCAATTGGCTCTACCTGCTCAGTGTAGCCCCAGGCCCCCATAGAAGGGAAAGCCGATGGCCTCCAACATCCCAAAACATGCTGCAAGTTAGCGCAAGCTGTGTTCGCTATTGGCAAGCAATCACAGCAAAAAATGATTTCTATAGCATTTATTTATTATGCAATTCATATAGTTCACTGTAGCATCTTTCAAATGCTTCAGCACAGAAGACTAGAGAAATGAACAAACAATTGAACTTTGGAAGTTCACACATCAATATTTTTTGCCGCTTTGTAAAATGTGTCGATATGTTCGGACAATCAGTGTTATTGACCCTGAGTACTGATTTTTGAGGTGTCTGAGGAGCATGAGCTAGATGGATAGTATTAGATATTTTATTATTTCTGTTGGTGCTGGGTAAACCAAAAGTTTCACAAGAACAGTCCATGTGCCGGTGTGCCTGCCGGCATTTCACACATCTCGGTGCTCTTTGATCTGCACCAGTGGTCCGGTGGTCATCTCCCAACAAAACTCTGTAGACTCTGTTAAGGACAGCAGTTACCGAGTGCAGACTGATGTACTATGACAAACTGTAGGTGTCCTCGTTACTTCCAGTTTTGATGATAAATAGACGAGCTGTAGGCTCCCCATGCAGCCACATCAGACTGGAAACAAAACAGATTGAGAGTCCAAAAGTGGCAGATGGAAAGAATGTAACAGCCCCTCCCCCCGCCCAACGGAATCAAACCATTAGCAATACCTTCCATTTGGCTCTTACTGTACCTCACCCAGTCACCAGATGCAACAAGCCCATCGATTCATTTGTTTGTTTTTGGTTTTACAGATGCATGTTTGTTTTACAGATGCATGTTTGTTTTACAGATGCATGTTTTAAAGATGCAGCTAGGTGTCATCAAAGTCACCTGGGGGGTCATAACGGAATGCTGAAACCATAGAATTTTGGGACTTGTGGTCTAGCTTAGTCAGACCTGTACAGCCATGAACTTCATGACATGAACTTGCCCCAAACTCTTAACAATGATGCAGATTACTGACAATCCCCAGTTCAGGGAAACAGCGGTATAAATCTATAGCAAATAAAAGTCAGAACATGATAGTGGAGAGAAAACAAAACTCCATAGTTTGAAACAAGAGAAAAAAAAAAATACCTGTGGTGACTCAAGGTCAGTCGCCCTCCTAGCTGGTATGCTAAGAACAAACTGACCAGAAAGTGGTTTGTGTGTGTGCCTGTATGTGTGTGTCTGTGTGTGTAGAGCTATCTTCTGTCACAGTGTCTGTGGGTCATCACACCATCTGTAGGTCATCTCTCTCTTTCCAGACCAGTCTTCATCTGAAATAGGCAATATACCATCAGAGTATGCACCACACATCTAAATCACTGCTGTTTTTCGATTCAAACAGATCCTGCAAGGATTTTCTTTGGTATGGCCTCTACCAAATTTTACTGCTCAAAAATGTCTTCCTTATTGACTTGAAGAAGCACAGGATATTTCTCATGAATATCTCAAATTATCCCTCCAGATATTGCTGAAAAAATAAACAGCATGCATTAGACATTTAAAACAACTTACAGGAGCAACATCTGGGAGTAAAGATATATTAGTGTCAGCGAAGTTCAGTAGAAAAATCATACCTGGAGTGGCAATAAAATAGGACTCCTTCAAGACCTCACTGAGATCTATTTTTTAGATTCAGCTGTGCTCACAGTGAGTTAATAATGATGAGAAGAGTCAGATAAAAGAAAGTCTAAACTGTAGGTCTCATTTTGTGTTATACAAACCTTGATTTTATTGATGGAACCAGTGATGGGCCAACAGGTTTGGTAACATTCCTGGGCATTTCTGTGATCTCTCTCATCCCTGGGCATTTCTATGCTCACTTTCCCGGACCATCAGACCCCCAGCAGTTCTTGTCAGGCATGTTACAGAGACGGCAGTAATGGCTCCATGTGACCATAATGAGTTTATTAGTGCCCCCACCCCCAATTTTCACAACAGTGATCTCATGATGACATCATGCGCTTATGTGTCCTGCCATATAATTGGGCAACATGCTCGTTAAAGAATAAATAATGGTGACTGGACGGGGATAGTGCATATAATGCTTGGAATTTCGATATGTGAGATCAAATAGCAAGATCATGCATGTATGGACATAGTTACGTATCTATTTGTGTATGTTATATGTATGTATGTATGTAGGTGTTTATTTTTGGTCCAAACACTCTGGGGTCTAATGGCAGCGATGAAGATGATGACAGCTTCTATAGCCAGGCCTAAGCCCCCCTC
>JAODJW010000040.1:2322498-2333307 GCA_026777045.1 Hyperopisus bebe | reverse complement strand
GGGCCCCCCCCCCCCCCCCCCCCCCCAGGGTCTTCCCAGCTGCCTCCCCTGTGCTTCCTGGCACAGGCTCCATGCTGACTGTGGTTCCACATCAGATAAGTGGACGGATGGACGGATTATGAAGATGTATCGATTGGTAATAAGTAGGCTAATTAATTAATGAGCAGATTATTAAAAGCTCCCATCTATGACAGACTGACATGATGATGACTTTCCCAAGCAGAGCAGATGGCCCTCGGCATGTGGAGCCCAGCAGACTCATAAAACCAGTTTGGGAAGTGGTTTAAAGGCCTCCGTCCTTGGACACAAACCCCTTAGCATTCAGATTTGGCTTTTCTGCTTAAAAATCACAGCAACTCAGAAACAGGTGCTCACATTTGACTGGCAAAAATACGGGCTGGATTCAGCTGCCATGTTTACATCACAGACGTGAGGGAGGGAGTGTGCTAAAGACACGCCACACGGCTACCGGTGTGCTGCCGTCACGGTCACATGGCACACATCTGGCCTTTCATTCTGCTGATATAACAGCTTTGCACTTGGGGAGGGCTTCAGCTGACACTCCCCATCAGGGAGACCCTTGCTGCACACCAACAGGTTCTCTGCACCAGGTCATCACGTTTATCAATAAGATTTATTTTTGCTGCTTCTATTTTGCAGAACTGGTGCATGAGAACGAAGGGAGGACTAAGCAGGAGTGACAGAGCAGTGGTGATGTTTACC
Source organism: Hyperopisus bebe (assembly GCA_026777045.1). NCBI lineage: Eukaryota > Metazoa > Chordata > Actinopteri > Osteoglossiformes > Mormyridae > Hyperopisus > Hyperopisus bebe. The sequence continues at coordinate 2,332,584 of JAODJW010000040.1, read as the reverse complement.
GCCACTCAAACCACGCATTTGTGTGGGGCCCCAAGGTTTGGGAGCCCCCTATTGGCCACAAACGATCGCTGCACTACATGTTAAACATATCACTAATTTAGGAGATGCTGAAGCAGTGTGTTTTGCTAATCAGCTTACTAGCCACAATCTTCTGATGCTACTTGCTGGCTATTTATTTTGTTTTTGAAACATCTGTGGGGGAAAGGGGGTCACAAAGTGACTTTTTGAGTGTAGCTTCTGGGGAAGAAAGGACATTCACAAATTGTTTTGGACTCATTCTCAGAGGAGAGTAACTGGTCAGTTGAGGCCCCCTGAACCCAGGCAATGGGTGTCTCTTCCAAACGCCCGACTGAGGCCAAGGAGCAGAGACCTGCAGGAAGGACCAGCTAGTCCTGGCTGTACAGTCATTAGCAGAGGCCGCAGGGGACATCTGCGTTTCCTGTTGGGGGGGACACGGAGTAAATAGTGTGCTGCTGGCTTGTCCCCAGATTATACGATAAGACCAGTAACACCGCAGCGTGTTACGCCTCTGAATTAGCGGCTCACTTTAAAAGGAGCCTGCAGATGCTAGCGTGTGTTCAGAGGAGCTCAACAGCTCAATCAGGCCAAAATAATGGGGCATGATTTCACTCAGAGAGCGAGGTGCGTGATGGATGTTCGCTGTGTCCGTGTCACCACACTTCATATACATTTAAATTGTATGTGTGCTTTGCACATCATGTGCATTTTCGCTAGCATTTCAGCTTGCTGGAGAAGGCTGTGGTGAGTCTGAAGACTGGGGACTGGGGACTGGGGACTGGGGACTGAGGACTGAGGACTGAGGACTGCTCTTCAATGAGATACCTCACATTTCCACCATAAATATCTGCCTGCATACACAGGAAAAATGGGAATGTCATGTAAATGGTGTTTGCTAAATAAAATGATAACAATAAGCAGTTTCTCAAAGTGCTGTTTTGTATAAGGAAAAGCTTAGTTATTTTAATATGTGGCTCAGTTCTTTAATTTATTAGTCATAGAAAAAAGTGAAGAGAATTTTAATTCATTTAGAATGGTACCCATTAAATTTAAGTAGCTGGAGCAAAACAATTAGATTATCCAACACTTGCCACACTATTGGCTTAAACACAGCAGAATTGCTCTCTGGAGAATGTAGTTTATGTAGTCCTGTACTATCTGTAGTCCTGTACTATCTGTCTTGAAAGGTTTCTAGACTAAGGTTCTGCACCTGCATGCAGTTGCCCTCCCCCACCACCACCTATGTCTTAGATTATAACCAAACCAACCCCAATCATTTGTGCCATGTTTGCATGCACTATAAGGACACAGTATTGCGATGTGCCTGTTAATCACTGAATTCAGGTGTTTAATTCAGACTCATTGCCGCAGGTGTATAAAATCAAGCCCCTAGTCATGCAGTCAGGTTTACAAACATTTGTGAAAGAATGGGTCATTCTGGAGAGCTCAGTGAATTAAAGCGTGGTACTGTCATAGGATGCCACCTTTGCAATGAGTTACTTCATTAAACTTCTTCCCTGCTAGATATTCCTTGGTAAAATATAAGTCGTATTATTGCCAAGTGGAAGCCTTAGGAACAACAGAAATTCAGCCATGAAGTTGCAAACCATGTAAAGTAACAGAGCGGGTCACCGAGTGCTGAAGCACATAGTGTGTAAAAGTCACCAACACTCTGTTGACTCAGTAACTGCAGAGTTCCAAACTTCCTCTGGCATTAACCTCAGCACAAAAACTGTGCACTGGGAGCTTCATGGAATGAGCTTCCATGACTAAGCAGCTGCATGCAAGCCTCACATCATTGAGCACAATGCCATAAGATGGAGTGGTGTAAGGCATGCCACCACTGAACTCTAGAGCAGTGGAAACGTGTTCTGTGGAGTGACGAATAACGCTTCACTCTCTGGCAGTCTGATGGACGAGCCTGGGTTTGGCGGATGCCAGGAGAACGTTATCAGCTTGACTGCACTGTGCCAACTGTAAAGTTTGGTGGAGGAGGGATAATGGTGTGGGGTTCTTTTTCAGGGGAGGGACTTATTCCCCATGTTTCAGCATGCCAAAAGGTTCTGGACAATTCTATGCTTCCAACAGTTTGGGGAAGGTGCTTTTCTGTTCCAGCATGACTATGCTGTCGTGCACAAAGCAAGGTCTATAAAGACATGGTTGGGTGAGTTTGGTGTGGAAGAACTTATCTGGCCCACACAGAGCCCTGACCTCAACCCCATCAAACACTTTTGCGATGAACTAGAACGGTGATTGTCAGCCAGGCCTTCATGTCCAACATCAGTGCATAACCTCTTCTGGATGAATAGGCAACAATTCCTATAGACATACTCCAAAATCTCATGGATAGCCTTCCCAGAAGAGTGGCAGCTGCAAAGGGGGGCATTAACTCCATATTGATGCCTGTGGAATTAGAATGGGATGTTTTAAAAGTTCCTGTAGGTGTAATGGCCAGGTGTCCCAATACTTTTGTCCATATGGTATATTTTAAAGATATTTGTGCTGTAATTGTTTCTGAGTTATACCTCTTGGTTAAAATCTGAAACATAGGAGTGGCTAACTTCACGCAGTAAAACTCTGCCTGTTCATGACATTTTTAATTTGGTGCCTGGAGCTCAGGAGATGACCTCTGTTGACCTCTGGCCAGAAATCAGGATGAAGGAAACAAACTGCTTTTTGAAGTTCAGATCCTGTAACTCAATTATGCATTGGTTCTCCACAGCTAAAGCAAATCTGAAAGGTTATGTAGTAATAGGCCTGAATTTCTGAGGGATGTACAGAAGATGTGTTATGGTCCAGATGTCCATGTTGGTATAGAAGCATCCGCTGCCTTTCCCATGTCATGCAGAATTGAAGCGGTAGGGAAGATTAAAAATGTCTCCCCCAGTGAAGCGTTTCAATGTAGCCCATAGTCCTGGGGAAGAGACTCACTCTGAGCTGGGAGGGCTGAGCAGCTTCAGCATGCGTGACAGAGGCTCCATTACGACATCGATTAAACTTGGTTATCCTTGATTAGAACCGTAAGGTCTGGCCAGTGTGGGATAGAGAAGAGAAACATGGGACTTGGGGGTGGGAGAGTAGAATGGGGGCTTTATTGGGGTGTACAGATGGGTTTAACAAAATGGTGGGGAGGAAAACAAGGTGGACCTTGGGAGTGATCTGGCTGAGGCAAAAAAAGACTACAGAAGTCAGAAGCATTATATGATCGATGTGTGGCTTCTTTGGTTATTCCATCGTGCTTCTGATTACAAAGTTGTTGGTTCAAATCCCAAGGTCAATAATGTCATTGTTGTGTCCCTGAGTAAGGATCTGAACTCCCTGCCCTTATAGTTCCAGAGACAGTCTAACTCTACTTCTTGAAAATGAACCGATGTGGAAAAGTGTCTCCTAAAGAAAAGCTAGCAAGGCACAGGGCAGGGGAATGAATGCACTTGTCACCTGACTTTACAAAATAATTTTGGGCTGCAGGAGAATTTCTGAGATGCGCCAAATGGCTTGATAGACGCACGGTGCTTCAGAGATGGAGAGGGCGGCTCAGGAGGTCTGGAGTAGCTGCCGTGGTCTGAGGCAGTGGATGAAAGTCAGCCCCCTGGATGGGTGACATTTTGCGTAGTCACTTTGGGGAAGCTCCTTGTCACGCATCGATCCAGCCAGCCATATGTCAAATCAATAAGACTCTTGACTTTTTTTCTGGATTCAAGAATAAGGGATGTTTTTATACCGTGAAAAGGAATGCGTTTGCTCTGAGAGTTACGGGCAATCAAACGCCAAACTCAAAATGGCCATCCCGAAAGCGCCCTCCTGCTTTTCTGCCGCATCTGACGTTCTGTTCAGTCGTTCTCAACAGCTCGTCAGCTAACGAGCCCCCCAAGCCCCCCCACCCGCAGCTCCAGATCTACAAAGACATCTTAGCCTTAGCCTGAGACGTGTTGGAAATAAGAAACGCTCTATTATTGAAGACATTGGCTGTTTTTGGAGGCTGTAAGTATCTTTTAAACCCACAGAGTCATTATCCGAGCTCAGATAGATAGACCCCTGGACGTGAGCAGAACCTTAAGAATCTAAAATCAAACTTTTCTCATTACCTGGCTAGGCACACAAACTTTCAAAATTCCAGCATTTGGACCATTACAGAAAAAAAGCAAATTCCTGGTATTAAAGAGATCACATATTCCAGGGTGGCATATTTCAAATGTATCTCAGATTAATGATATATCACTGAAAGGGATCTACAAAAACCATTAGTAAGTCTGACACTTTGACGTCAGATTTTTAAAAATTCCCAAGTAATCTTTTTGATTTATGAAAGTGTGTCCAGGTCCATCGAGAGTGATTCCAGATTTATCACACCCTGGTTAGAATTATTAATGATTTTCAATTTGTAAATCTGATGTTGCGGGGTCTGTGAGAGCCTCACACGCATAAGCGACGACTGACACCGGCCTCAGCAGCGTGTTCCGGAAGCCGCGATTACTTTATCAAAATATCGCTGCCTTTTGATTTACATTTCACTTATTTTTTCTCTCTCGTTCTTGCTCTTCCTGCCTCCTCCTCCCCCCCCGTCTCTTGCTCACTATTCCTCCTCTGTCCTGTCGTTTTTTTTTTTTTTCCCTCAGACGGTGGTGTGCCTACAGAATTCAAAACCGGAAAAACAGCCCATTTAGTTTCCCGGTTCACCTTGGCTCGTAAATATTTATGGTGTTCCTTCTGTTCAGCAGGTGACTTTAGTAAAGTTCCTTCTTATTCTTTACCGCCTGCTGCAGGTGGGCTTGCCACAGACGACTTCGGGAAGAGTGTCCCCCCCAACCCCAAGTGGCCCTCCCTGAAACTTGGGGCACACACCAAGGGATACCACCAACACCTCCATCCTTGCCTCTGTCCTAAAAATGCCACCTGATTCTTACACCTGACATTTCCTCATCACCCTGACATTCCCATTCTGCTTCCAGGGTGCTGTTTCCTCCCTCAATGCTGGTCCTCTATCTGTTTATTCCTCAGACCCCCCAGTCCCTGCCTGCATGAGTATCACTCAGGTCCCTCCCCTTGCCATACAACGCACACTCCTCCCACACCAGCCCCTGTATCACTGGCCCTCGAATCACTGGCCTCCAGATCACCGGCTCCCAGATCACTGGCCCCCAAATCACTGGCTCCCAGATCACTGGCCCTCGAATCACTGGCCCTCAGATCACTGGCCCCCAAATCACTGGCTCCCAGATCACTGGCACTCGAATCACTGGCCCTCAAATCACTGGCCCTCAGATCACTGTCCCCCAAATCACTGCCTCCCAGATCACTACCCCCAGATACAGGCCGCTGAATGAAAAATCGAACCCCTGACCAGTTGTAGTTCGATTGGCATGGAGCCCCTTAATTCCAGTGCACCCATGCTATCTGACACCAGCTTCCTTGAACAATAATAAAAATAAAAATGCAATAATTTATTGAAGTTCTGTCCAGAACACCTGCATGTGCACCAGCGGATCCTGTCATGAGACTCGAACCTCAGACCACTGGGTACTGCGAGTGCTATGCTACATGCTGGCATCAGAATCACATGCAAAGAGGCCTGATGCTGGTGTGCTGCAGTGCACACACACGTTGCATTAAGCAGCAAGTCTGCTTCCGAGGCTGGCTGGGCTCTGACGTCCACGACAGGTCCAGTCCTGTCAGCCGTCCCTGGCTTCCCCAGGATGAGTCAGCAATGTTCCGGGCCGCGCCCGGGGACCTTTAGGTGGCGGTTTGCGATGTCCTGCTGAAGACGGGGACCAAGCTGACACCGTGTTATTTTCTAAACCTTGCTCTGTTTTGACACCTCATCCCAGACAGGGAGCCCCCCCCCCCCCCCACACACACACACACACACACACACACACACACAAAGAGATTTCACAAGTGGATCAAGGCTGAAGGCCGCACTTACACTCTCCCATTGGCACAGAAGAAGCAGACTGGCATTTCCAAACCCCACCTTCTCCACAAACACAATAAATAATCAAATATTATTTACCCCTCCACCCCACCCAAAGCATCATACATCTTTTATGTTAATATATTATGGATTTGATTGGAATAAAGCTTTATTCGTGAATGCGTTTTTGGCCTGAAAATTTAAGCCGAAGTATTTGTCATTCTTTAGTGTTCTTCACAGCTCCGGAGGGGGGGAGGGGGGTTGTGGGGAATCTTTGGCAAAGTCGATCCGGCTCAAACCCCCCCCCCCCCACAAAGAAATACACCCCTTCTTCCTCTCTCCATGATTCATGAGGGTTCACTCTGAACATAAATATCTTACTAATACTGTCTCTTTACTTATTCAAAGGGGACCTCATCGTCAGCACTGCCCCCCCCCCGTTCAGAAAGAAAGAAACAAATGTAAAGAGGAAAAACACCAAAAGGAGAAAAGGATGCTGGCTTTTCTGCTTATTATTATTATTATTATTATTATTATTATTTTACATGCAAAAAGTACCTGTTCCTCCCACAAGCAGACCTGCACATCTGTATAAATATCCCCCACGCCCGTTTCCGTGGAGTTCCGTGGAGTTCCGTGGAACGTGCCTCGCTTTAGGTCCAAACATTCCAGATTCTCAGGAGCCCTACTAACTTTTTAAATATCCAATGGCCAGAAAGATTAACTATACTTTACCTGAAGCTATTTACCGATACTGGAGTCGATACTTGTGCATGAAAGTTTCAGGTCAGGATTAAGGTTTCCTGGAGCTAATTGCTATGTTCAGCTCTATTTTGGATCCATTCATGGCTCGATTATCACGGCATCCTGGTTAGGGCATTCCTGATTAGTAGGGCAAACAGAATCGAGTGACGGGCTCTTGGCAGGAGAGGAACAGGTCTATTTACGGGACTTTCCCTTTGCAGGATTAAGGAGGAGTTGGGGACAGAGTAACACAATGGAGTCGAGGAGCTGGGTTCACTGGAAAAGCATTAAACAACCAAAGCTCAGCAGCCAGATGGAAGCAGCCAAATCGATGCATTGGGAGGGGCCTGCGATCCATGGGACTGATGTCCAGTTGGCTTCCAGTTTACTGTGAGTGAAAATAAACACAATGTGGCAATATGTATTCATTGTTGTCAATGAGAGCCAGGTGGAACAAATGAATATGCAGAAAGCAGGTCACCTGACCCTTCTGTAATGAGCGCTGGCCACGCCCGCCACCCCCTTCCCTCCCTCACTTGCCTGCACTGATCCAATAATGAGCACAATGTGCCTGAGGAGACCATAAGCCCAGCAAGTGTGGGTCAGTTGGCAGCACTGCGTAAGCAGGTAATCAGCCTAGACCAGATTAGTGGATTGCCGATCGATCTGACAGACAAAGCAATGTGAAAACAATTCCAGATTTAATGCTGCATAGAGCAAACGATTACAGGGACGATCACTTCGGGCGATGTCACACTCGAGCTCATGCAGAAACCTGGAAAAACGAGCATAAAATTAATGACAGCAAAACTAATCAACAGTTATTGGAGCTCAGTCAATTAGTCCTCAAATCATTCTGTGTTTCATATTCTTGGGATTATTTATAAAATGCAGCAATATTCTTGAGTTGAAAAACACATAATAAAATATTTTAATAGACGCAGGTGTCTGGTGAGGCCCAGCTACTTGCCTTTGTGTTGTATCCTTTTGCCGAATTAAAACGCAGAAATGCATCCAGTGCTGCTTCAGGCTGTCACATCAGTAACAGAGCAGAATGACATTTACAGTCCTATGGACTGAGCGGCTTTGACTCAGCTGTAGAGGGACGGACAGCTTGCGCACTCTCCCCCAGCGTCGGTCGGAACACGAATATTCAGAAATCGGAACGTCGGTGGGGAATGTGGGAGTGTCACCTGTAGACCTCACTGTCTGCACAGGAGACAGTGGTAAATGGACTTCTCTATTTAATTGCTTGATTTTTTATCCTGCTCCCCCCTCACCCTTCCACGTCGCCCCCTTGCAGCAATTTACCAGTCCGTGTGTCGGCGAGAGACATGGCTGTTTATTGCGGTTCTTTTGTTGGTGCTGAGCCCAGGGGAGATACGGCGTCCTTGTGGAGGTAATTAACAGAGATGGAAGGGTGCCGGCAATTACTGTAAAAATTAGCACCCAAAGAGCCCATGGCTCCTTGTTACAACCCGATAACCCCCCTCCCTTCTTGTGTATTCATTCATTTTATTTTATCTTATTCTGAGAGGTTGGAGCACACGTTAAAACAAATTACTCATTACTGAATCATATTGTCCTGCGTTGGGAGCTCAATCCTTCACGAGTTTAACCTTAAATAAACCCCTGGAGGCACCATCTGTCTGTCTAATTAGGCATCCAAAGTATATGTAGAAGTAAATGTCTAATTAGGCACGTGAAGCGTCCAAAATAAACCTACGTTCGCCGAGAGCTGAAGTTTGGTGTGTACGCCTGTGGAGCAGTGCATTCTGGGACTTAAAATAAATGCATTTTTGGAGGAATGTTCTGTTTTTGAGACAGGTTTGGGGTTTCTGTCTTGCGCATCTGCCTTTACTTAATGGTTATGGGACTTAAATTCTTCTGGAATCTCCAGCAGATTACCCCCCCCCCCCCCCCCGCACGCTTTTCACAGCCGTAACAAAACTTGGCAGATTCCGCCCGGTATGGTGGAGGAGGAAATTTATACGGCACAAACACCCGCTAAATGCTCAGAAGCGTGTGGCTGAGGTTTACGCACCCGTTCACGCGCGTGCGTGCGTGCGAGGGAGACAGGAGGAGAGAGGGCGAACCTTCCACATTCACGTGGAATCCCTCGGAAATTATATTTTGTATTCCTAATTACAGCAAAAAATATTCAATGCCTGTCAGGCCTCTGTGCTCTTTGCAGGGAGCGGAATTAAATATTAATCCCTGCTTTAAAGAAGACGCCTTCAAAGGCAGCTGCTGGTGTGGTTTTCTTATTTACGTGTGCAGAGCAAACGGCAATGTGCAGGCAGCCCTCGCCAAGCTGCACCGATGCTGCTAATCAATAGCCAGTCTGCTGGTGCATGGAGCAGGGAACCCGTGCGGCTGGTAAAGAGCTGTTTGCAGCGAGGAGGGGGGGCAGCGTGGAAAAGCAGTTGGCTTTGTAAGCATTTTGAGATCTGACTGCCAGTGAAAACAGGGCTCTCTCTTGCGGGCAAAGCGACCGGCTCTTTGCTGCTTTTTGCTTACATGACGAATGTGGCAGCGGCTGTTTGTCGGCCCGCTCCGGCACGCACCTCGCAGGAAACCGAGGACCCGATTCCATGCCACGGGAAACGGGCATTGTGCCTCGGAAATCCTGCAGGCTGAAAGCGAAGCCGGGCCCTCACGCTTTGGTAATGCGCCCCCCACGAAGTGCGGCCCCCACGCTTTGGTAATGCGCTCCATGAACTTAAATATTTATGATGGTCATTTGTAATTCGTGGAGACTGTCCATACACAAGGGCAGCTGTAACATTTAGGTGCGTAAATAAATCCATTACGGCCACACCCCTGCTCTATAGAGCGTGTCATGCTACCATTCAAGCTAATGCCACAGGTCGCCAGTAGGGGGCGTGCGACCCTGCCCAAAGGCCTCCCCCCCATGTGCTGTTACAGTCTGGGGGGCAGGAAGGGTGTATTCCCCAGCCTCTCTTTCCCAGGCCAGTTCTTCTCTCTCCCTCTTGCCTGGGGACTCAAGTTCATTAACCTTCCAGAACATTCTCTGTGCTCCATTAATGAGGTCCCGGTAATGTGTGTGACAGGGCGGGTTCATATTTCTTCTCTCTTTGGCAACATGTAGAGGTGGCCGGAGAAATGTGCGCAGAAATGGGCTCTCTGATAAAATCCGGCACCTTCCACTGCAATCGCACATCCAGGGGGGAGGAGAGAGCCTACAAAGGCAGGGCTGCCCGCTCGCTCCGGGGTGGTGTGGGGTCCTGAGGAGCATCAGCCACACAGCTCGTGTTTGAGGACGACTCCGTAATGCGGCAAGATCGGCACTCGTGTGAAACCCAGCCTCACCCGCTTCTCATTCCGAGACATACGAGTTATTTTCTGGAAGGGAAATCGATACTTGGGGGGGAGGCACCGGCAAATGGGGA
>JAODJW010000040.1:2300290-2317756 GCA_026777045.1 Hyperopisus bebe | reverse complement strand
CCCCCCCCCCTCCTCCACCCCCCCTTTCTGTTATTTTGCGCCTTGATGTCAGAGTACTTTAGCTGTACAAAGGCATGCCATACCGGCTGACATGCTTCTGCTGAGAGTTAAGCAGAACATCTGTCTCCTGTCAGAAGCCTTCACAGAGCTGCCATTACCCAGCAAGGTAAGATAAGCCACCATCGCATGGGGGGGGGGGGGTGCATTCATGTTTTCCTTCCCTGACGTCTGATCGGTGTGATACAGATAGAGTCGGCCACACCTCTGCAAGTATGGAATGACCAGGATGCCCAACCTTAACCGGAAACACTTACGATTTAAGGTTTAGGCCAAACCTCAACCAGAAGCAATTACAATTTGAGGTTTAGGCAGAACTGGAACTGGTTATGGTTTAAGGTTTTGGCCAAGACGACCTTCTGGTCATGAGGTGCAGCATGTCCTACGCCCATGTTTATTAAAGTGAGGAATTGAGGGAAGAGGAACACTTGAACAGATGTAAAGATCGGAGCATCTTTCCGGTCACATGGCCACGGATCGTCAGCCTTGCGTGTCCCCGTCTATCTGTCCACGCATGTTCACGTGTTTGGTCGGCCAGGTGAGGTCTGCCTCATCTCTATTAATCATCCCGTGACGTTTTGTAATTGTGAGCAAAGTGTGAATGGAAGTATAGTGCAAAACTTCAAAGCTCCAGTTTAACTGCTGGCCCCAAAGTATACTTAATTTGACAAAGTACGTGCAATAAATCACACACTCATTTTAAAATAACTGGTCCATTTATATTCACGTATTAAAAACCGGGACATTGCTCCTTGCGAGTCTGATGTGGAATTCACCATGGTCCTGGGATAAGGAGTGGTATAATGACTTTCAGATAGCTGTACTTTCCAAAAGAGTCATATATCTTACTTTAACAAGCACCAATCAACATATTTCTGTATGCCCTCATATTTCTTTATTTCAGCTCACTGCTGAGAAGAATAGGACCGGGATTCAATCCGCCTGAAAATGGATATTAAAGTTAGAACTGTATTCAGTCGTTAAATTAAGGCACCTCCGTTAGATGAGGTAAGTCTGGGGGTTACGGCAGATTCGGTCACCCTACACGCAGCAGACTCATTATGTAGGTCCCCACCAGGAACCTTCCAGCTAATAGCTGAAGCCTTTGACGACCTGAAGCATGTGACCTCATGGAGATCTCAATGGAACTTCTGACCACCCACCCCCCAAGGGCCGAGAGAATGGTTGTCAAGCCTGATTGGACAGCATTCCCACAATCAATCGTGGATGGAATGTCAGCCCACCACAATATTGCACATATATGCACCTCATGCGTGTCCCTGTATAGCTGTCCACGCATGTTCACATGTTTGGTCGGCCAGGTGAGGTCTGCCTCATTGTCGCATCTCCATTAATCATCCCGTGACGTTTTGTAATTGTGAGCAAAGTGTGAATGGAAGTATAGTGCAAAACTTCAAAGCTCCAGTTTAACTGCTGGCCCCAAATCAATCATGGGTATTTCAATTTGGGTATTTCAGAGGCACCAATTAACCTGATAGCATATCTGTCAACTATGAGAAGGAACCGAAACGATTTCAGGAGAACGATTCAAGATTCGAACCCCCAACCCTGGAGGTGAGGCACCAGAAATACCTACTTAGCTACAAAAACAGGAATAATTATTCTGGCAATTATGTAGCTAATTATAAGGTTATTTTACACTGCAGCTAAGGTTTGCTTATGCTGATTAAGTCAGGGAGTGGTATGATAATTAGCGAGATCATAATAATTATTATCAGTATTTTTTGGCAAAGCTGATTGCATTTAAAAGCAATGAACTTTCATTTGCTTTTTACTGAGACTTTTTGGTGTTAAGCTCTTCATGCCGCCTTTACAACATCACAACCAAAGGCGGCAATACAAATTCCACGCGAATGTGAAGTACTCGGCATGATAAACCTGCTTCTGAGTCTATAAAAAACAGGAAATTTAGCACCACTCTGCCCGTGTCTATAGTCAGTCACCTGCTAAATCTGCGTTCTTTCACACGTATTTCACACTTTGCGGACATCAGTGCACCGTGTAATGCCGAACACCCCCGCTATATCCCTCTGTAAGCCGTTGCACGCCGAGTTCCGGTCCTAGCGCTCGGTGCTACCCATTTCTACACATAACAAGGTATGGAGCAGTCGGCTCTGGATTAAACCTATGCGCAAATGGGAATTGGAGATTTTAGAAAAACCACCATGAATCCGGTTTTTCTCGAACTGAATCCGAGCCTGGGGCAAGAAGTCCTTAGCGTTTGCCTCTACTGAGTACTGATCCATTTTTTAAACCGATCAGCGACTGTAAAAATGCATGCCGGTTTGGCGCACTCTGTGCACATGGGAAGCAATCTATAAACGGCTTGAAGACGGACGGGATCCGAGGTTAATAGGCATTGCAGAAGGAGCGCTGGCGATCTCATGAGGCCGGGGGGATCGCGGCGCCCCGCACCAGGCTTGCCTCTCTCTGCCATATTCTCAGCGCAATGAAAATAGTTTTTGGTGACGAGAAAATAAAAATAGCATAACGTTATCGCAGCGGCTTCCATGGGCGATCCGTTTTGCGGCAGTGTCAGGCTGCTGGAGATGAAGCCGGTACCTGAGATCACGATGAGATTCTCCACAGGCGTCCGGGAGGCCCGGGCCAGCGCTGCGTTAAGCACACGGGGGAATGCATGAAATATTAAAGGATCTGTGTGAAAAATAGCAGCTTCGGCTCCCTCTTTGCACCCCAAATGTGTTTATTAATTTATGTTTTAAATCATAAGACTTTCATTTGGTGTGAGCACTGCCAGGCAATAAGCGCGGTTTAAAAATTTAATGCATAAACAATATTTTTCTATTGAAATGTAACATGGCTCTTTGAACAATCCACCACTGGCAATAAATCAAAAACGGGCGAAAATTACATTTTGTATTTAACAGAATATGAACTCGGCCCTAATAAATGATATCTTCTTTTTATTTAATTGGCGTCAGCTAAGATCTAGCAGATTGCTAATAAAATTCAGGATTTCCATATTTAATGATGCATGCTTTTCATGGTGAATTTTACATTGGGAAATGTTGTCTTTAATGAACCTTAGAGAGCTGTCTAATAGGCGTCTCTTTTAACAAATGTAACTTCTCTCATTCTAAAGGTCTTTTGGTCAAATTTGCTGATTTAGACATATTTGCCCAATTAGTCTCTGCGGTTAGCAGACGACTGGCGAGTGGCTTGTTCACAGAGTCCATTTGTGAGTTTATTTTCACATTGTGTGTTTGTAATGCTCATATGGAAGCCTAATCTCCACTCTAATGTTCTTCCAATAAGAATCTTTTAGTGTCGCTTTTAAAATGCACATAAAATGGAAGAAGCCATTAAACGTTTATTGTTTCTTTTTTCTCTTCGGTATTGTGTTTTATAAATATCACATATTCACAAACATATTAAAATTATGAATTTATTTAAATATATGTACATATAAACGAATAAAGTCATGTCCTTCCATGAGAATTCACAGCACATTTCAATAACAGTGCTACCTTTTCCCGGCGTATATAAACAAGGCCGCTTCTCCCTCCTCTGGGAAAAATCTCAGTGTGGCTGTTTTCCCAAGAGGTTCACAGAGAAACGGGGAATCATGACTGTCAGCTTCTATCTCACATCAGTAGCCAATGACTTTCCGGTACAGACGCTTGGGTAACGAGACTTAGGAACGGCTGACATTTCGGCTAATTGTGCTAGACCCTCTGGTTTCCCCCTTGCCCCCAGACTGGATTTGGTATAGTTTCTGTCTCTGCAGTCACGCCTTAAAACCCAAATGGCAGCCTACCTGAGCTTACAGACTTCTCAGGACCGTAGCACAGTCAAATAAATGAATCGGACCTTTATGAAATTGCTGGTACAAGTATGAAATAATACCATAGAGGATGAATACGAATGATTGTCAATATAAAGGAAAATGAATCCTATTATTATGACAATTCAAACCTGATCATGTCTTTAAAATGAGAATTACCTTTATAATATAAAAAACATGGTCTACTTCCCATTTACTTAGAGTGCAGCATGTAAACGATCTGTGTGGATTTATATTGCATATAATGGGAACAAAAACCACCCCTTTGGGAAAAACAAAAATATATATCTGTGGGGGGAGGGGCTGTCTGGGATGATCAGGGGGCTGCTGTTGTCGGTATCGATTGTTCTACCTGCCCCCAGTGTGGGTGTGCACATTAGTGTGGTCTCTTTTGTTACCGTAGCTACCTGGAAGAATTATGTCAAAGCTAGTGTGCCTACAGCTTTTGAACGACTCCAAACAGAACGCGCCATTATTCTGTGGTACCAGATCAGGAACAGAGGATACATCCCGCAGGAAAATGGTGAACACAAGCTTCGGGGCCAGCGCTTTGGTGAGCCGGCTTTCTGTTATGTTTGTATAAAAGGGACCAGTTCGAGGTGGACGCCCCCATCCATCATAATCATAAATATTCCCTCCTTATCTGTCCTCCAGGAGACCTGTTCCCGCCAAAAACCGGAGCAGGTCTCGGCTGGGGATGAGGAGCGTGTGGAGAACTGCCCAGTCATCGGCGCTCTTTATAAGGGACAGAACCGGGCTTTGGCAGCTAAAACTGCAGCTCACGGCTGTCTGCCACGAAAACAGTGTGAAAAACGTGGCAAGAATTGATGGTGCTGAAATCGTTGTATTCCGCGTCTTTTTGCCAAGACGGGACATGGCCGACACACGTGTAATTCCAGCTTCTCTTTGCTCCCGTTTGAATGCACTGCGGTATTTACTCGCCCGGCCCCCCATGATGTTGTTTCCGTGGTATTTCTGTTACAGTAGCATATATACGTTCAGTAGGGAACATGCGCTCCCGTAATCGTCAGGCACAGGAGGCAGCTAATGCACTTCCTGGCTATTTGACTCATCTGAACCTTGTGGGCTAAGGAAGGTCACTGGGGGGGGGGGTCTCTTTACCAAGGTTATTGGATTTCATGGCCATTTGAAATTCCGCCTTTTAGCATGAACACTCCTGCACTGTTTCTTCATGAATGCTACGGCGGCGAGTACCAGCACTGCGGTGTTTTGGTTAAAGGTCAAATGCCAGCATTACAGGGTCGTCATTCTGCTGTGTTTTACAGTTTCCTTGTTCTTGTCTCCAGTTTACCCTTTATCCCTCATCACACTGGTATTTCTAAGAGCTACGGGGGCATTCTGTGGCTCAGTGGGTCCGGGCACTGTGCCCGGGATCAGAAGGTCACCAGTTCCAATCCCATGATCAATAGAGCGGTTTAACCACTGGGCCCTTAAGCGAGGACCTTAACCCCCCAGTCGCTCCATGGACTGTCTGACCCTTCTTTCTTAAAAATCTACATTGTTTTGGATATAAATCTGATGTAATGTTCTTAATATAGTTTGTGGGTTTGATGCAGAACAGCACGGTGCTGCAGTCAGGCATTGTGTATTTTGTCAGTTCACTTGCAGGTTAGTGGGTTTCTTCCTGTGGCTCCAAAACCCAGACTGACTATGACCCTGTGCTGGAGATTTTGCCTGTTTATGCTGAGAGCGCCGTGCGGCTCAGCGGCTCAGGATGCTGCGTCCGTCATCAGAAAGTCGTCGGTTCACATCCCAAGCTGGGCTGAGCAAGGTCCCCATCCCCAATCCCCCCAGGGACTGTCTGACCCCTCAAGTGTACCTTGCTGTTGATAAGTTTGTCAAATGCAAAATTTCCAGTTTACTAGTCACTCATTTCCTTACATGCATACAAGTTCTTTTTCGTAAAATAGGAAAGTAGGCATGTTAACAAGTTTGGTGAATATATCCAAAGATATATTATGTATCTCTGCCGCGAACCCGAAGCAGGGAGGCCCAGCATGATGACCGAAAGGAATTTTATAATACAATTATTAACAGCTAAGGGGAGAAAAATATATGTTCAGGAAAATATATAGTGAAGAGTGACCCTGCTGCTCGGCTCCTACGTGATTTTAAGCCAGGATGCTAACTGAGGAGGTAAAATATTCAACTTGTGGATAAGGAGATGCAGTAAGCATGCGACAGAGGACGGCACTGCAAGGTCCACCCTGCCAGTGCACCTTTCTGGTGTCTCTGGTTCTGGACAAAAAGACACAATGACATCGATTCTGAGTGTGCGAGAACGGCAGTCCCAGGAGGGGGAGCAGACTGCAGTAAACACGTTTTCTATGAAAAATTCATACGTGTGACATGTGTAACAGAAAAGGCAAAGCGCTGACGTGAAATACCGATAACACTTTACGTAAGTATGCAAAGTGCCCTGGCAGCATTCGCACCGCGCTGATGGAAAGTCACACGTTTCCCGGTAATTTAACCTCGATTAGATGATTCTCCTGAGTCGGCTAATCCACAGTCACCGATGTGCCGGCTCATTACCGGAGTCCCTGCGTCTCTTTCCAGTTATATGTCTGTGGAGCACAAAGTTCCCTTTGGAAGGCAAAGCCATTGTGACGCGTGAGGATGCCCATCGGCCCAGGGCTCTCCAGTGCTAACAGAGTTGACTTGCTTAGACACGTCCAGTGGCCTGTGCTTAGAATTCTGCTCAGCTCTTCTGACTATTTTTTCTTTGGGCTTGGCTCCTGTTGGTATATTCTTTTGTTTTTTGACAGAATTATATTACTTTGGTCTTCCTTGGCTGCTTTAATTCTTAGCTTTGGTCCACCAAGCGAACGGTTTGAGGTCACTGGAGTACTGGAGGCCCACCATAACTGACAGGATCAAGAAAAGATGTAATGATCTCAATTTGCCCCGAGGGATTCATAACGTGTATCTGTCTATAACCTGATCACTACCCGGCCTTTGTCTCCATTCCAATAAAATTGCAGGTGATGGAACTGGAAATTTGGTAGGAATAAAACAAAACTAAATGACTCATTTAACAAAATCCTAAACACAGCATACCAGACACCTAAAATCTCACAGAATCCTCTAGGCTGACCCTAGTTAACCCTAACAAGCTCATTAGTCCATTCAGGGTCACCTGGGTTTCATTATCTTGAGGCATGTGTGGGCACGGTGCTGGTGATCAATCGCCATGGCAACGTGGGAGCACACCCAACCCTCCCCAAAGCCATTACCGTACTGCCTGACACCACCTCGCGTGCTGCTTTTACAGATGCACACACTAGGTTGATCATTCCATGACACATCGTGGTTGTGGCTGGTCCCCAAATTCCTCTGGTCTCTCCTCTGCGTTCTGGGGTGACTTTTATCACCCTCCTGAACTCCAGGGTGCTCAGGTTGCCGTCAGCAGCTGTGATAGAGGAATATTCAGCCATCCAAAGAAATGACTGCAGCTTCTTTCTTTAGGATAATCCACAATTTAGGATCAGCACAGATCCATGCTGATCCCAGCAGTTCAGTTACATGCGACGAGTGATTTGGTAGCATTTGTCAGAAGGCTCACGCTGCCTTCGGCGCGATCAGTGCCGTCCTGTCACGGGCCGTCTGTGCGTGACAGGTCACTCCCGCTGATTCAGCCGGGTCCTCACACCCCTGAACACAGCCAGAGAACAACCTCCGTGTTGCACGTTGTGCGAGGGGTAGATTGCTGATGATTGCCGAGGCAGGTCTTATGTCAAACGTGGATATGAATGCTTGTCATCTAACACCCGTTTGCCGATCCGATATCAGGTAAGCGACTTCGGTGCGGCCTGTGATAAGACGTGATCATGTGACTGTCGGCCAGCTCTTGCAGCGACTTATGTTTTATAATAAACAGCAGCTGCGTGTGACAGCCATCCGAATGCGTTTCTGCGTGTGAATGTTTGTTGCAACCTTCAGCAAGGAATTCCAGGACGCGGTGTTCATGAAAGCAAGAAGTTTATTCATGTTTGAAACTACATATAACTACTACAAGGAAGACTTCTCAGTCCAGGGTGTAGTTTGGTTAAAAAGTAACACGAAACATTTTTAATACATTAGAATCACTGCCACAAATAATCTTTCCATGACTTTATCAGTTTTAGAATCACATACAATACAAAAAAAAGCAAAATTGGACCCTGTCAGACAGAGCTTGAATGTACATTTCTGAATACTGAAAACTCTATGCATTACAGCTGTTTTTTGTTACGTTTTTTTCTTATTTTTTGCATGAATTAGTAACAAGATGAGCAACATTCAAAATGTTTGTCCATATGTACAACAGTTTAACTGTTTGGTGTTAATTCGTGGGCACCACTCACCCCTCCCCCAGCCACACATACTCTTTATCATCATCATCATCATCATAATCATTATTTTTTAATATTTTTTAAAAGTTGCAAGAAAGCAACTTAGTTTTCTTAAAAGATTAAAATATACATTAGATTACAGGAAGGGAAAGGAGGAGTTTATTACAAGATGCAATCAAATAAACTAAATAAAATACAAAGTAAGAATTCCCAAAAAAAAACGACATGGTAGTGATATTGTTCAGAGGTAGTAAGTGAGCACTCTAAGCTATAGAACACGCTGGAATTCTATTGGTTTCTATGAGTTTGCATGAGGTAATAAAGCTGTGTTTTGATTGGTGGAATGGATAAATACTCTTACGCTACATTATTTACAATATGTGTGGATGTTTTACGTGGGTGGCCGGTGTTGCCAGCAGGCAAAAAGTACCACAAGGACTGGCATTAGACACGCAGCTGTTTCCAGACATGGCCTCAAAGACATATAATGTTTAATATATTCACTTCATTCATTTTGTTTTTTGTTAAACCGTGTCCAATTTAGAGCGTTTTTCTGACAATGAAATGCATGTATGTTTCACTCAGTGCCACCGCAAAGGGTCCGTAATGCATCAGAAACTGTTGGGTGTGAGCTAATACAAATAAAGAAAGAGGACCTGCCCTCTAAGCTGGCAGTAAATGTGATATTAGCCCTGTTAAACATGTGAATTAGCACACAATGATCAGAAGCTGAGCTGTGAGTGCTGCTGTTGTATAACGGGGGCCGGGGAACAAAGAATGATGGAAATGGACCTCAAAAAAAGAAACAACAACCAACATGTATGTAACGGGTTTACCAGCACTTCTGTCTTTTTGTCGTCCCATTCTTGTAGTGATCGCACAGACGTGATCCATAAGGTGGTGCCTGTGGCTGTGCATTTGCCCATCTTCAGGAAGGGTGGGACGTGTTTTGGATGCGGGTGTCCTTCTCAGTGGGTGTAAAAGGGGCCGCTGGAGAGCCAAGCAACAGCCTGGCCAAGGAGGGAGGTAATGGAGCTGCTCCTGGGGGCGTTCCAGGCTGCAGAAGAAATTTCCGGAACATAGACTCCACTGGGCGGTGGCCTCCTTAACCCATTCTTCATGAAAATAAACGTCAGGAGGAAACACGCCTGACAATGTTCTGCTTTATATTATTTACATATATATACTGTATATATGTATGTTTGAGAAGCTGTCCTGGACGATGGAGGATGACTCCACCGTGAGAAGGTGAAGGCCTTGCCCATGACCAAGAAATCCTGCATGATGGTTGCCGTTTGTTGTCTGCATGTCTTAAGGGGGGTGGCAGGGGAGCGGCGATGACAACAGGAAAAAAGGTGAGCAACGCCGCGAATGATTGGCTCCCGCCGAGTTTGTCCTGCCTCTCTGGTTGGCCAGTCAGTGCTAGTAGGGGCTCTATAGCATAGGGATGGGGAGCGTTGGTGGGGAGATCAATTCGAGGTATCCGAGTGGACGCTCCCCGGCCCCTCTGTGGGAGAAATCACGGAGGACGGAGTGCCCGCATCCTGCCACCCTCCATTAGCCTGGCATGGGGAAGAGAAAGACACACAAGACTTAATTACTGCAGGTGTGCCAGGAATTAAGATCTGACTGGAAACCGCGGCTATGTGAGAAAGGTTCCGCGTAGCCTGGGTTAACTGCTGCTACGCAGGAGACAAACTGGTGTTTGTGGAGATCAGAGAGAGCTGTGCAAGGCTACACAGCGGTTCACTCACCAACAAACAACCAAATGCCAAAGTCCCAAGAGGAACCGTGCTATTAAAATGAAGGTACATCCATATAAATGGGTTAGCCGCATGTGGGAAGCGATTAAACAAAAAAGAAACATAACAGCACAAATGAGTAATAAATAAAACAATGATAAACATTAAAAGTCAGAATCCAAATGAAAATCCAACAGACACCAAAAAGAAAAAAAAAAAAACGTGGCTAGGGATGATCTAAAGTGACAAAGTCTGCAGTTTCCCCCACATCTGTGTGTGTGTTCATGCACGCGCCCGTGTGTGAGATCATCTGTATATTAATAGTTTAAAAATAAATAATGGAAAGGTGAATTCCCCCTGAAGCAGTATTTGCCACACTGCCAGCTCCTCTGAATTACACTCGCATCGCCAATGAGAGACTCTCTGAAACAAATTTGCCTGATGTCCGGGCCGATGGAAGCGATTGCTGAATCAATGTCTAATCAGATTTCTGCCGTGGCAGACAGCTTGTCGCTACATATTTTTATGTCAGTCAAGAGGAGAGAAGGCGTGGGGGGGCCCTGGCCAGGGAGCACTGAGTGGATGTGACGGGCTGTGCCTTTCCCAGGGAGCGGGTATCAGCTGGGCCCGAGCCCCCCCCGCACCTCGCCGACCTGGAAGGGCTGGCTCGCCTTCTGCCCGCACCAAAGTAAAAGGTTAGCATATGCTAATTTATTTATGCTACGGCTTCTCTATGGAAACAATCGGTCTGCGTTAATGGGGGGTGTTGGGGGGGCTCATGCAGGTATTTATGCTACTGCTCCCTATGGAAACAACTGGTCTGCGTTAACGGGGGATGGGAGGGGGGGGGCGCTTGGGCAGGTATTTATGGTACGGCTCGCTATGGAGGCAATCAGTCTGCGTTAACGGAGGGGGGGTGCGGTGGTTGGGCTGGGGGGTGGAACTAGGGCAGGTAATGGGTGGAATTAGTATTTCGCTGATTTAGGATTCCAGTCCAGGTCAATAAGTAGATGAATCTGGTTTCCAAGGCTGCACTGTGTCCGCCTCGGGGAATTATGGGTAACCAGAAATCCGTCTCCCAACCGCCTTTGTATTTCCTAGCTTCCTCCCTCTTGTCCATGTCCTTTATATTCATGCCTTTTTCTCCCTCTCTCTCTTTTACAGATGCCACCAGGTGCTGTTTTGCTAACAAGTGTGATTTTTATTTTTGAGACTCGCCTCGCCTCGTTGCTCGGTAACAATCTGCGGCACGTGGCAGAGGGAGAGCGACGTGCCACGGCGGCGCGGAGTTGCCGGCGGCAGGCACACCGTCACCATGACGGCCCTCGGCAAAGCGCGAGCGGCACCTCGCCGCACATACATGCTAATTACTGCCACGGCCTGCTCTTTGAATTCACTCGTCTGCTTTAACGGGAAGGGACGGTCCCTTCTGAGTATCTGAACGCACTTCGCTGTGATTACACAGCTTTCAGTCATCTCAGGATTCTTCTAGGTTTTTTTAGACCAGGTAACGACAGCTGACAGGATGCGGTGTGACGAGGTCAGTGTAGAATCTGATAAAATTATTTATGGCAGAGTCACAAATGTGTCACGCGCCTGCTGTATGCATAACAAGGGCGCAGCCACGTACTAAAGCTGGATTTACAAAGAATATGTAAAATATATGAAATTAATATTTCCAAGGAACAGCTTTTATACCCGACAGACGTGAAACCTTTGAGTAGCATGAATTTTTAAATCAATTGTTAATGGTATTTAATCATATAATAAACATAAATTCAAAGCTCAGCAATCTTACTTTTATTCAGTCCAAGTATGAATATAAAAGTACATAAAAGTATATATATAATTTCTTAGGACATGGAACAGTCATGAAATATTTAAAAAATCTTTTATGAAAAACCTATTATTTTTTCAATATGTACTAGTTTAAAGATAAATCCAGGTAAGGATATAAAAAAGTTGCACAAAGTCTGAACAGAGGACAGATACAAAAATGTATCCCTCAGGAAAGAAAAATTATCAGTAATTTACAATAAAATTATATATATATATATATATATATATATATATATATATATATGTAGATTAATATTCTAATGCTAATAAGAGTTGTGTTAATTAGTGGTCAAGTAGATTCATAGAGAATTTTATTTTCTTCATTCCTTCTGCTTCTCGGCACTGCATTTTTTAACTGTAAAAATATAATTAAATTTTCATTAGTCTGCTTTTGATTTTAATTTGAATCTGCTGGTTAAGCCATTTGTATTCGCACTCTCTTCGGATTTTCCGATTACTTACTAATTTGAGAACTAAAATGTGTAAATCATAAACTGAATGGTTTTTGGCTCCAGGATTTTTAACAGCAGGATTTTATACAACCTTTGCAAAATGTTATTTGTTTTTAACTTATAGAAAATCATATCGAAAGATGCAATAAACAACAGTTTCCGAAAAGCACCTCCTGGGGAATTTGGACAGTAGCCGCGACTCCTGAGATGTTTCTTAGCGCCTGGCGCTGCTGAGGCCTCTTCCTGTGGGCTTAGTAACGCTCTCCCGACATGAAGGGTAATTCCTGCCGTTAAGCACACCGCCGGTAAATTGAGGAAGGTGTCGCACACAGCAGAGACGTGCCGGTCAGGTAACCTGCAGCAGAGCGCCTGACATGCGATGATGAATTGCCGTTGAGATTAATCTGGCTTACTATTAACTTGTTAGGGCATAACCAAAAAATGGCATGACTTTTCAAATTAAGCCCGGGAGTATGGCGGTGAGAATCGGAGCCGTCTTCCCCAGGATACGGCCCGGGGGGGGCTCCATTGCCACCGTTCATCATGGGGGAGGCCCCTGACAGCAATCTCCCATCCAATAGGCTGTCCCCTTGGTTCTGTATCCCATCGCAATGCACCAAGTCATCTTCCATCAAAACCCCGCTGTCTGACAATCCGGTGGTGTGCCCGGATGTGCCCCTTCACCTGCCTATAGTGGGCGCTGCTGAAGTGGCCACCCTCCTAGATGAATAGGCAGCACATGGCCTGCGGATGACGCAGAAAACGGGCACGCAAGAAAAAAAATGACCTGCGCTTGCACTGCAGCATTTTAAGTGGGTTGATGCAGGAAACGCATACAGCGAATGCTAAGCTGCATGCTAGCACGGCGATATCTGCTCGGTTCCCGTTCCCCAGTGTGTGTCTCTAACACCTTAAGGAAACTATCTATTAGAAAAAGAAAAAAAAATCAAACAGAAGCAGAGCAAAGCCCTTAAGTCACGGCAGAGCCGCACACTGTCACTGAAGACGCCAGACACTGACGTATTACCCTCTGATAATGCTGATGGAAAGATGTCAGCATGTATTCCCATCCTGCCCCCACGCTGCCCCCCCCCAGATAAATTAATCTGCACTCTAGTGGTTTCTGATTATGCACCGTTTTATGAAGAAGTGAGCGGGCGAGCGGCGGTGAGGGAGCGGCTTGGCGCCTCTTAGTGGCTGCGGGCCATCGCATCATCGCGGCTCTGCTTTTCATTGGCACTGATAAAAATGGGGCAAATTCTATGAGACGCTTCAAAACGGCGACATGAAAGCAGAGACGCGCCACTAAAAGGACTTTCATGGCATCTCGCTATAGGTGCGACGGCGATGAGCGTGAAGAGGCGGTGTGCACACCCTTCATGTTGCCTGTACGTGCTCACGCTAAATGCCGCTGTCATCCTCGCATCAAGCTGCTCTGCCTTCAGGGCCATGGTGTGTGTGGCGACTTTTGTCACCATGACGACCATATGGGCCAGGGCCTCTCGCCCCGGTGGGCCCTGTGGGGTGGAGCAGAGCCCCAACGCCTCCCCCAGCACCATAGTCGGGCGGAGAACGATGTGGTGAAGTAATCTTTCACTTGTTCTTTTATTTGATCTAGATAAACGACTAGCTAGCAGAGGAAGCAGCCAGGCCCGTAACGCAGAGGGGGCTGGATCAAAGCCGTCCCCCACTAAGGGGGCAGTGGGTGCCCCTGTGGGCCATCGGAAGGTCACCCTGTAATAATGGCTGAGCCTGTGCTCAGACCCCAAGCTTCACTCTCACCTGTATGTGTGCGAGTCTTAAAAAAAGGAGAGCATGATGGGATACGCAGAGAGAAACATTCCGGAGTATCTGTACAAATGGCAAATAAAGCTGCACTTCAAGAAATATAATCTGAGTGAAATCATCCCAAAAATCTACTCTATATTCATATATCCATCCACCCATTTTCATGGCCACTTCTCCTGTGCAAGGTCACTATGTTTCTGGTCATGCGATGACAGCAGCAGGGCGGACTTACGTTCAGGCCATGTGGACTGTACAGAGAGTTCCCCCCGAGGCTGTCATTGTATCCTGCCGTCTGACTGATAACATGACGCAGGGTATCCACCTGGAAGGAGAGAGAAGCCCCGGTCAGCCCTGACAGGCCGCCCCCACGCCCACCACCACAGAACACCTCCTGGGACGCGACGTGGAGCACAAGCGATGAGAGACGAGACCACATGGGGACTGCTGGGATGGGGATGGAAGTCTCCACTCGGCCCCATGCACCCGGTGCACCTTCTATGTTCCCTGGCTCTGGACAAGGGTGGAGCCAAGCCTCCAGGGGCCAGGCCTGAGCCAGGCTCCTCCCTTTTTTAGCATGGGACCCAGGCAGACAAACCTTTCTTTGGAAACCTGTGATCTAGAAACATATAATCCATTCCTCGACACTTCACAGACACTCAAACCGACAGACACACATACAGACACACATAGACCGATGAAGGCACACAGACACAGGCACACACACAGGCAGACAGCTAAACAAAGACATACATACAGACAAAGGTAGACAGGGAGATACAAGTAGACAGACAGACATGACTATACGTACAAATACAGGTAAATAGACAGATAGGTAAACAGACTGATAGACAAACACATAGAGACAGGCAGACAGACAGATACAGGTGGACAGACTGGCAGACAGACAGAGGACAATAACCAGTTACCAATTTTTAACCCCATTCCAACGGTTAACCTGAACTGGGACTTTTTAAAACAGAAAATGAAGTTACTTAAAAAGGGGCAATATCCCCTCAATATTACATTTTATTGTCTTTTGTAAAATCAGTGCCCACAAAGACAGCAGCAATTACACAGAAACTCACACACACACACACCGACAAACTCACATACATAAACACTAATACACACAACAGCACACACATACACCGACAAACACACACACACACCGACAAACACACACATATATGTACCGACACACGCACACACACACCGACACACACGCCAATACCCGCACATGGACACACGCACACACCAATACACGCAGACACACATGGAGACAGGCACACACTGACACATGCACACACCAATACACGCACACGGACACGCACACACACTGACATATGCACAAACGCCGGACATTTCCCTACGTGGGGTCATAGCTTAACAGTCATTCACACTGAATAACCAGGCACAGGCACATACATGTACACAGACATGTATAAACATGCCATTATACATACATGCAGGGGTGGGAGCACACACAAACACACACGGTTGCACATTCACGCAGAAACACGCAAATGGCCGCACACACACGCAGAATGATGCGAGCGGCATGATGTGAGGAAAGGCCACACGCATGACGGGCAGTGATGGGCATGTCACATGGAGGCTGCTGGGCCGGTCCCCGGGAAAACCCCCACGAGCATTTCCGCCAGCTACCTCCAGGGGGCCTAACTGAGCTCATTTTTACATTGTGCCATCTTTGTTTGGTTTTTACTAATTTGCCCCCACCCCCCCCCATCCCACTTAAAAATATTACATTTCCAATCTGCCCATCACTGGGCGCTCCCTCTGAATCGGAGCTGACTGTGAAATGGAGGAGGGACAACAGCGAGGAGGGAAACACGACCCGGATGGATAAGGAGGGAGGGGGAGGGGCAGGAGGATGGCTCAGAGAGTTTGGGGAAACACCGCACACCCGATTCCAACCCGAGAGCTCAAGTCAGAGCCAGACGCTATCACAGCATAGTCTGAACCAACACTGCAGAAGTAAGATGCCAGCACTCACAAAGTGTTTTATACTCTGCTTCCTCCAATGAAGAGTTTCCATGCCGAACTGGACAGATTTTCACTGCTTTACAGTGATTTTTAAAGTTTAAAGTTTTAAGTCTTAAAACGGGCCGAGGCAATTTGGGGTGAACCAGATTTGGACTATCTGTCGTGGCCAATGAGAGTCTTCAACAGCGGACTGGCGTGATAAGCGGCCAATGGTCCGCGTTCTGAGGCGGGGCTATTCCCGGACGTGGACGGCCCCCGGGGTTTGCTCTTTGCTCCGGACTGCATTGTCAATGGCTCAGCAATGGCAAGGCTTGGGGGGGGTCTCCGTCCGTGTCTCCTACCTGTGACTGCACATTGGCGCCAACTTGTGCCCCCTGGTAAGAATCCCCATTCAGATTCTGCATGCTCATGAACATGTCCCCCGAGTTCGGCAGGTTAAACGAACCCGAAGAACCTGCAAGGGAAAGGGGGCTGAATAACGACAGAAGGCAGAGACAGACAGGACAGAGGTGCGGCGCGGTGCGGAGCGGACCGGAGGCGGCAGGCGCCCACAAGGGCGAAAACAAACAGAGAGAACACTGGAGAGAGAAGGAAAGCACCATGGGAACATCCCAACAGAGATTACACAGGTCCTCCACAAAGAAAGGAACAGGAACCAACACAACGCAAATCACATGACAGGCACAGAGATCCGACACGGCCTCAAGGCTCAAGCTGTGAAGTGTTGCACACCACCACCAATTCCATATCTAACGTCAGAGGCTGTGGGGTGGGGGGGGAGGTGGGGGTATCGTATGCCAATGACACGGACAGTAAGAAGCTTATTAAAAGTCCAGTACCAGTGAACATGTTGGTTAAAAGAGTGTTTTTGCTCTCTGCGGAGTCCAGCTGAAATTCTTCATCTTTCATCTGGAATCCTGGGCACAAGAGAAGGGGGAGCACTTCAAAGAGCCGGACAGGTCGCCTGTACCGACACGCCGCGTCCACCGGCGCCACGCACACATCCTCCCGCCCATCCCACACACCACTAGCCTGGGCTCTGTCCTGCCGGCTGGGCCCGAACGAGGCGGGGGTTACCGTGAGGGTCAGGTGGGGCGGGGGGGGAGGGGTTTCAGGAGAGAGACTGCTTGCTGTCACTTTGTGATTCTCCTTCTCTCTGTTCTTTGGCCCACGAGCACTAAATGTGAGCTTATCCATGTTGGGGGGGCATGGATATCTATTCTCTCTGAGAACTTTTACTTGTGTGGTGCATGATGTGGGTGGGGGGCAACAAGGCTGCTGGAATGTAGGGAGCTCCATCAGGGAGTGTCATTTTTTTTTTTGGGGGGGGGGGGGAGTGGGAGGCGGGGCTAGCATGTGGAACGGGAAGGCCCAGCCTACCGGAGTTGGGGGTGGTGGGCGAG
>JAODJW010000040.1:2209190-2227274 GCA_026777045.1 Hyperopisus bebe | reverse complement strand
CATTCCCCCCCCCCCCTCCTCCTCCCCCCCCCAGACCGCAAATGGGGCCTGGTTTTACAAATGTGGCTTTTGATACAAAATTGTAACCGAGCACCAAACCTTGTGTCGGGGCCAGACAGGGACCCTGTGTCAGTGGGGGAGGTGGGTTGGTTTTTCCTCTATCATGAACATTCTGGTTCTGGGAGAGACCATGGGGGCTGAACAAATCAGCAGGAGCTGAGAAACAGGCCACTCACACCCCCGCCCCTGTGCCTCCTGTCATTACCAATAAAGTCCTTTGGGGGCCGGGCAGATTGGTAACCCCATCCGGACTCCTCAGGAATGTAAAGAGAGGACGACTCGTCACCCCTTCAAATTGATATTGTAGTTTCCGTGGTGACAGCCGAGGAGAACCACAGGTGTCACGGCGATGCAGTTACTGTGTTGTCATATTTCATTTAGGCATTCTTCTGCAAAGTAATTGCATAATTAGCTTGTTAATTAGGAGATTAGCATTTACTGATAGGATGACTTGCTCCGCGGCGACAGGGACATGGGTTAAGTGAGGGGCTTAGCGCCGAATTTCCCTTCAAACACATCTCTTTTACTTGCTCTCTTCTGGGGGGGTTGGGGCGTGGCAGCAAGGTTTGTGTATAAGAATTCCGATAAAGAATAAGTAGAAACATCAATGCAGACAGAAATAAATAAACTGTGGCAGAATTGTGTCTAATCATTTTCCATGCGAAATGAGCCTAGTCACCTTGTCCTGGTAGCCTCAGAGCAGGTGGGCCTGTATTACCCATAATTCATCAGCCCACCCCCCCTATCGATACATGGTATGTTTTACTCTAAATCCCTCCATGAATAAACAAATCACTGGATAAATCACTCTCGCTGACAATAATCTTATTTTCTAGTACCTGTTAACAGCACAGGTAGCTTTGTTTTACGTGTGTGTGTGTGTGTGTACATATGTGCGTCTGTTTGGCGTGTGTAGGCACACACACATGTGTTTGGTGTGTGTCCTCACTCCTGACCTCCCACGGCAGCAGCAGACGGACGGCCCTCGCTGTCCCCGTCCGCACGTCGCCTGCCTGATCTCCTGCTGCTGACGGAGATTCGAGGAAACGAGACGAGTGGCAGCCCCACAGACTTTTCTAACCGAGTTACGCGCTGCCCCTCTGCCGGTTGACGCGCTCCTTTATTTACTTTCCAGTATTCCATCCGTGTGCTGTCCATCGTCATTACAGGGCTCACGCGGGGCTCTCAATGGGAGGAGACAAGGCACATGTGGTCGGGACCCCCCCACCCCCCCCAGCGGTTGCTAGGCGTGCTTTCACTTAAGAACCTGACTTACTGGCTAAAAGATAGCTGGTTCAAGTTCAGTGATAGCTTTTCCAACAAGGTAAGAACCTGTGACCGTTCAGTCACGACTGTAGTTTGCTGTGTTGGACTAACTGTTTCAGGGCAGCATAAATAACTTTCAAGACCCCAAAATGTGTTTCTTCTGTAAGGTTGACCTGCCAGGTTCCAGCGTAGAGTTTACGGTTCCCTCCGTGCTCTTCAGGGCTTTCTATGATCCCAAGGCAGGAATGAATCTATTTTAGGCTCTTATGGCAAAGGTTGAGGATCAATAAAAGACACTAGATCTGTTACATGCTATCAGTTTTCTTTTTAGCTGTTATTTTCAGAGTGACCATTGCACAGTTAGAGTGCCAGTGTCCACTTGATACATTCCTTTAGCAATGCTAATTCCTGCCATGTTCTTTCCTTCAGTCCATCAAACCAGTGGGGACCTGAGTAATTAGACTACATGTCAAAGAATTGAAGAAATACAGTACTATCAAAATGTACTTAAAGGCAGGGGTCCGTTTGCTCTTTCTGGGGGCCCACTCAAAAAGTCACTTTGGGACCCCTCTAGATATTTCACAAACTAAATAGAAATCTAGTGAGTAAAGCCTGCTGATCGTAGCTTACTAGCGGAATATGCTGTTTCAGCCTCTCCTAAATAATCTATTTAATATTTAATCTAGTGACTGTTTGTGGCCAACAGGGGGCCCCAAAGCCTTGGGGGTCCCAAGAAAATGCCTGGTTTGAATGGTAGTAAACGCCAACAGTGCTTCAAGGTTAGATGATTTAATGTTCATTGTTGCCATTGTTAGAGTATCATGCACCTTAGTCCAGCTGAGGTTCTGGTGAAAAAACCCGAAGGCACAAGTATAGCATTGTTGTTTAATTACTTAAGATGCCTCGTTTTGCGTGATTAATGGACAAATAATGGCCCCGTTTGGTCCTTCGGCTGTGATTGAGGCCGCTAAAGCATAGCACTAATCGGACGGCAAGCGGGCTGGACAGACAGTACGGGATCTCGCAGGAGTTCCCTGTGGAATGTGATATGCAAAAGAGCATAAGCTAGACTCTCCGAGCACGTAACAGGTGGCTGCACAAGCTACAGCTTCAAGGAAAGAGGTGAAGGAAGAACACATGGAGAGGATGAGAACTTCTGTTTCCAGAAAAGACTCCATGTTGAGATCAAATGACAGAGACAATATGGCAGTCATAGGAAATCCCGCTATGATCCGTAGGCACATCCTGCCACCATATTTGATCAACGATGACATGGGCATGTCAGAGATGCTCCTGATTAACAGTGACATCCAGCTGGAGCAGTGCCAGTGAAAAGGAGGAGGGAGTTCAGTTCATCTCACTCTTCTGAGTGCGGTGAGGAGGTCCAGGCCGCAACCTTCTCCAGCCATTGTAATCAGAGACACTCCAGCATCTGGGAAGTCCAGCTGATTCCAGTCAGGGGCAGACAGACCCTCTTTGCCCAACAAGGTTTCCGAATCTGCATTTAAAAATTCTGTTTATCTTCTGCAGCGGGGAAAATAAAAGCTGCCCCGTCCGCGTTTGAGCATGTCCCAGCACAGCAGAGGGCTGCCCTTTCATTTACCTGTTCTTCTTGCCATGGATCATTCCCATCAAATGAGGTTTTGAGCAGCTTAAAGGAATGTGAAAAATAAGCTACAGGAGCAGACCTACTGTCCTTTGATTTATTTTTCCATTTGCCCAAAGCAACTCAGCTTTCCACTGAAGAATTTCAATACCTCTCTCAGGGCCATAGTAGCAGGGAGCCCCCCCAACCGGCATAGATCCCCATCAGATTTAACCGGAGTTCTGCCCACAAGCCGTCCAACAAACCCCGTTATTTGTGAGACACAATGAACA
Source organism: Hyperopisus bebe (assembly GCA_026777045.1). Lineage (NCBI taxonomy): Eukaryota > Metazoa > Chordata > Actinopteri > Osteoglossiformes > Mormyridae > Hyperopisus > Hyperopisus bebe. The sequence continues at coordinate 2,224,070 of JAODJW010000040.1, read as the reverse complement.
AAACAATCAGTACAGGTTATAATATGAGATGTATTCCTTGAAGTCTGTCCATTACATAATCTTCTATTTCCTGTTTTTAGAAGGACTCTTTACTTGTTGACTGTTTTGCTGCAATCATATTAATTGTACACAGCCAGTTATCTGCTGTGCTAGTTATAATATCCATTGTTATCTTTGAGTTATTCCCGTGCTCCAAACGGTTAACCACTTCAACCGTAAAAAGAATTTCAAAGGTTATTTAAAACAAAAAAAAAGGAACAACATATATTTCTGGAGAAAACCCCCAGGGCAGAAAAACAGTGTGTTTTCATCTGAAATACTGCCTTTTATTGCGACTCTTTTAAGGCAGAAAATGGCTTGGTGTCACCAAGCCTGCAGGACTCTGAGAAGGGGCCATACAATAACGGGCACTTTATGGGGGGGGGAGGGGGAGTGATGGGGGCACAGCCCAGCTGCCCTTGCGGTAGAGACTGCCGCCTTGGAGCCGTTTTATCCATTAGGGTGTTATTTATGTCCTGGGTCATGCTACGATGACCGTTCCTTCAGTGTGTATCCACGTTATACGGCTGGACTGTTTGCAGGAGCCATTAAGGGGGTTTTGAGGGTAACAGCGATGCTGCACCTAGATCTTCTACCAAGACAGGCTTACATCTTGGGAACCCGAATGTCTACACAGCACACTGTGATCCTATGGCAGTAATTGCTCTAATTAACCCAATGGTGCTCTGGGTGTGAGATGTAATGAGCCCTGCTTTTTTAGGCCCAGGCTGGCCCGCTCCTCCAGGGCCCCGTGGCTGACTTTCGGTTCCTCCCTGAACCGCCAGGAGAGACCGGGGACCCGAGGCTGAGAGGCACCCAGAGCGGCTGCTTCTCTGGAAAGTCGAGACATACGGGAGAGATCAGGGACAGCCGGTAAGCAAGAGGTGAAGGTGAGAGGTACGCGGCTAAAATACTCACCGCGATCCATCATAGTCACGGCGTGCCGTCCCCAGACTCCGGCTGTTACCTCCTTTCCGTGAATGTGCTTCCCTTACCCTGGATAGCTGCACACTGTCTGAACCCGGGGTGAAGTGTCCTCCTAATATGTGCTTATGCAGTGGTTGCACTGACCTTTAAAATTAGCCTGTGGGCTAACACAGTTGCATAGCCCAACTCCAACAGGCTACAGACAAACAGGTAGCGCCGTCAAGCTCTTTGCAGATTAAGGCCATGGTTTATACAGTGGGGTGTGCATAGGATGGACTTGTCCCTTTCCTGCTGCCCACTGTGTGCTGAGTGCCTTGCCAAGCTTAAATATTACCCGTACACACAGCTGGTATTTACCGAAGCACTTCAAGTTAAGTACCCTTCTTGAGGGTACAACAGTAATTCCCCTCATGAGATTTTGGCCCAAGGACTCCTCAGCCACATCACATATGCAGGTTCAGTCCACGAACACCAGCCTCTGTAATCCGGTGGGGGGGGCAGAAGAGGATTCCTTTGTTGAATCGCTTAGTTCCATCCTTGTGAGCTTGTAAGTGGGCTTCACCTTAAGTGCAGCATTAAAAGGCCAACCCGGCAGCAGCGGACGACCTGCTGACCTCCAATGGGGTGTAATTGTCTTCGCGTATATGGCAGGTGCTCGAGCGACAAAGGCTGAGGAAATTAATAATGTGTCACGACACTTCGTCTCGCCGGTAAAGCCATCCTGAGGATGGAAGGGGGAAGAAAAAAAAAAGCAAAGTCGTTCCGGAAAAAGGCACCGAGGGAAGGGACGGATTCGGGGAGGGATGCTGCCGCGGGTGGGAGCCCTACAAGAAGATCGCTCAGGGTCTCTGTCAGCGCCCATTTGCAGCTTCACTGCTGCAGGTGCCATGGAGAAACAGACTGCTGAGCGGCGGAAGGACGGCAGAAGACCCTCTGATTCATTCTTCACCACGTCCTCAGCAAGCGCACGACGATAGCTTGGGGATCTCTGTGTCTCTGGACGCAGACTTCCAGGCCAGGAAGAGCCTTGTGCTTCTAGAACGATCTAGGGTGCATTTGGACAGCTGTGGACTGGGTACATTCATTTCATTAGATGGTAGACTTTAAATTAGAGCTGGCAGAAATAAGGCTTTGAAAAAAAAAATCGGTGGTAATGCAATTATTGTGGGCTGTCAATCACCGATGATTTAACCCACTTCCCACTGGCTACTTAATTGGTTCTTATTGGGTTAAATTAGGCAGTGATTGACACAGTTCAGCCCACTGCTGCTTTTCAAGCGTCGTTTTTCTCATCATTGGGTTCATATGGCATCACACCTGTCGACGATTACCGTGTCAGATATGCTCTCGATTGGCCAATGACGCTGCCTTGCGAGTCATTTCTGGAACAATCTTCAGTCTGGAGCCTTTCGCTCTTTCACACTGTAATTTTAGGAATGCGAAGGAGATGTTGCTCACTAGCTATGGGTGTGCCACCTGACAGACTCTCGATGCTACCCGGGACAATGACTTCACCACTCAGTTGGATAACGTCCTCGTGAAAATAATAATTGAGCATTCTTTCTGTGAAGCTCCAAGCCCTTGACGGCCACCTTCGGCGGGTATGTAATCATAGCGGCTTGTTAGCCCTCAGCTCTCTGTGACACGTTGCTGTTCCACGTCTCCTCCCTTCCAGCACGTGCCTGTGTGTATTTCAAAGTGGTTACTCCCCGTGGTCCATTGTTTGTCAAGCTGAGATGGAGATGGTGACAGATTATTGATCGGGTTATAGTTGCCTTTCAAGGTGCAGTTAAGTAATCCGTTCTTAGCCAGGAATCATCTTACAATATCCCTGTCAAAATATCCTGCGTGATGAATACAGATGGTTGGCTCCTCTCCCGCCTGGAGGACCTCGTGTGACGGCAGAAGGTGGGGTGCTGGCCAGACGAGGAAACTCATCCCACTCAGCACCTCCAAGCACTGCATTCTTCTGTCACTCTCACATTTTCTGGCTCGGCCACAAATAACGACTACAACTTTTTATAAAACAAGATTCCTTCGATCCGCTACATCTGCCAGGTGCTTGCAGATGAGTGATCCCTGGTTTCTGACAACTCTTCCCTGTCATGCCCCGTGTGGTCGGGGCTCCCTCTTCGTCTACCGCAGCTAATGTCCTTGCCCAGCCTCCTCAGGATATCAGCATGGGTAGTGTTCCTTATATTTGACACTTGACTGTACTTACGTTTGAGCTAATAGCACATGCGACACAGCCTGAATATATTATTCTTGGCCTATATATATATTTCTTTCCCCAGAAATGTAGGTTCAACTGGGAAGCCGTGGAGGTCGCTCCCTGACGTGAGAGGTGATTAGTGTTCCAGCATCTCCATTGTTGCCACGGGAACCTTGTGGAGTCTGGCTGGTGCGGCCCTGGCAGAGACCCAGCCTGAGAACATCTTATTTGATCAGTACATGCCCAGAGCCGGTGCTCCCTCCCTGCCAGCTCACGTCACTCTCCTACGCAAGCCCTGTGTCCTGAGTCACAAACGCTACCTTTCTCTGAAGGAGGCTTCAGAAATTTCAGATTTCTATGAATATGAGACTACGCTCATACAAATGTGGCAAATACATGAAATTATTCAGGATATCACCCATTATGAAATTATACTGGGTGTCTGGCCTTGTTAAATTTGTGACAGCATTAAAGTACTTGGCTGAAATCTGATTTATCTTTCTGTGGAATTTATTTCATTCACAAGAGGGATAATAAAATCGAAATTTCACGGCGTATCAATAAAACCGAAAATATTTACTGGAGTTTCTATATATATGTTTCATTGTTATTTTTGTTATAAATCTGTATTTTATCTCTTCAGTGTCATAACGGTACACTCAAGTACTCAGAAGGATATGAGAATCTTTTAATGGTCTCAACAAACATTATATCGCAGCTCTATGAGGTAAAAATAAGGAACCAAGTCATGGAGCATTATAATCGCACTGGTAGACTTGCAGGCTATCCTGACACTGATTCATGCACATATCACGTGCTGCCAGCCTCTTCCCCACCGAATATTTGTCTTTTGCATGAATTAAACATTGTGCAAAGGTCACGGCTGTTTGTGTCTAAATCACAGCAGGCCGGCTGGCCTGAGCCGTTTGGCTTGGTCCTATTGACATAATGCCAAATATGACACCATAACTCAGTGGACCGCGATGGTCAATTGATAAATAGTACTATAAATTGTTGACAAAACAATTTGTGATATATTATGTTACAGATGGGTTGTACTACTTATCAAATCAAGTAATCTGGCAGCACACTCCATTTATCAGTGAGGCATCAGCCTCCAGATGACTGTCTCTATGTGGGGAGGGTCCCAGGGTACCCCAGAGGATCCTGGGAGTGTCACCGTGGGGCACATGACGGAGGCGCTTGTCTTGGGGTTATCCGAATCAAAGTTCAGTCAAACAAAAATTCCTTAGTGTTTTCGTTCGGTCTATTGGTTCAGCCTCTGAGCTTGATGGGCCACTCCCACCCCAGGAAGTTTCCACGTTATTTGTGCTGCATCTTACATGGTATCTTCATGGTAACTTGGAAAAAAAAAAACTGACAAAACTCAGAGCGACAGAACAGCCTTCCTGTGATGTAAACCCCATGATCAATAGAGGCCTTTAAGTGCAATCTCTGTTCAGATGTGTGTGACGTATCAGCGTATCCTCCTCTTAAATGGTGCTCTTCCCATAAGTTAATATAATTTTATTTATTGATGAAAATTTTCATTTGACTTTGCCTCACATTAGCATTTTTCAACAACCATTAATACTGATTTATTCCTGCAGAAGCAGATTCATCACTGAAGAGTTTACATTTTAATATTCTCCCCCGTGTTAATATTGTTTTTATGATACCTTGCGATGCTTTATGATTTATAAATTATGCGGTACAAAAATATAAAATGTGAAACGAGGATGATGATGTTTACAGAGAGATTGCATTTACTACTGCTATTGCCGAAGGAGACGCAGAAAGCTTGTGTTTAGTCTTTATTTTCTGCTTATTTTGCAGTTATTGTTGTATCGCTAGTTATTCATTATACTATTGTTATTATCTTGTTTATTGTTTTCTTGTATTTCCTTTTGTTTTTTATCAGCTTCATTCGTCGTATTCAGGTTTTTTTTTTCTCACACTGCACTGCCTGAGCCATTTGCTAATAAGTCCAGTAGGTATCTTTGTTACACAGCACCTGCTCCTTTAAGTCAAACATCATCTATCAGTAGAATCTGTTTATTTTTAGTGTCAAAGTTTTAATTTATTCGGCCCTCATTAACAGGTCTGCAGAGAGTAATCAGTGGATTCTCTTTTTTTGTTGTTTTGCTATTTTTTCAGTATTTGGATTTAGATTCCTGTGCTGAACAATGTTCCTCTGTGTCAACCAGCTACGCGGGTGTCCTTCTGGACCGGGAGGGTGAGAGGCCCTTCAGCACACTCCTGCGGCCTCCCAGTCAATGCCGATCATGGCCTTTTGAGATTCTGCCATGCTGCTCTGTCAAGAGGTTCAGATTAAGGAGAGAGGACTGGGCACTAAGATGGGAGAACTCTGGGAAGAGCGCCGCCCTGCTGGCCCATTTTGCCGGGACACCTGTCATTCTGCATACCTGTCACCTTGCTGTCTGCAAATTGCAGCCTCTGGAGGAATTAGAATTGATCACTATTAGTGAAGATGAGGAGGGATGGGGATCAAGAAAAAAAAACTCAGGTATTTTTTGGTGAGGTAAGCTGAGGTATTTTTAGTGAAAAACATGCAGTTCATAACAGTGAAACAATGCATGCTGTTACGGGGGACAGCGGGCACTACCCCTCCTACCCTGTAGAGGGCACCCACTAGTTATTCTCTCAGTAACTATACAGGAAGTTGTGGAAAGCAAGAAAGGGGTTTTTGTCTTTCAATATAAACCTAAACTGACCTCATTCCAGTGCCATTGCTAAATGGAGGGATTTAAATTTACCCAGATCCATTAAGATTTAGGCTTAATGAGTTGTTAGAACTGTTAGTTGCTTGTGCTTTTTTAAGCATAAACTTTTAGAAAGAGGGAGAGAGAGAGAGAGAGAGAGAGAGAGAGGGACAGAGAGAGAGAGAGAGAGAGAATGCCTTAAGAGATCCCGTTTCAGTCTGCATATTCCCTCATGCTCTCCTGTGTGATACACACAGACATTTACAGGTAAGAGTGATTTTTTCAGTCAGAGCTCCAGGTCAGTCATTTTTTTCGTGTCCCTGGAGCATTTGGGGTTAAGGGTCTTGCCAAAGGCCCCAAAGGAGATGTGACTATTCAACCATCCATCGATGCACAAACTTTCAATGAACAAACCAGGTACAGTAACTGTTTTAATATAGCAAGTCAGTTTCGCCTGGCATTGTACCATCACGTTACTGAAGGTTAGTGGTGTGAAGAAAAGAGTGCCAGAGGGAGGCATCAGACTTCTTGCTAACCATGTCCAGGGGTGGAGGTTACAGAGCAGGGCCCAGTGTGAGCCACCAGGACTGCCAACACTGATAGCTGGTTTTTTGTAAACCTTATGGATAGCCATACACTGCCTTTTACAAACCCAGGGGCAAGTGCAGTGACACCCAGGAGTTCTGCAGAATTCATGGACCTAGACTTCACAGCAGGGCCATTTGTCACAAGCCATGAACCTCATCAGAAGGTGGCTGACTCCCACAATCAGCTATGCCTAGAGAGTGGATCTGGATCTAAGAGATAGGGAGACAAAACCAGATCCATTCCCAAGGGACAATCAAGCTCCTCCCCCTGAACCTAATGATTTAAACTTACTGTGCCATATGCAGAAGTTAGATAAGTAATATACCCCTTTAGAACAGCAATTCCATTCATCTCATTGATCAACAACTTTTTGAACTGAGACTAGGCACCCTAAAATTGTGACTCCATTATACACCGGCAAGAAGACCATTTGCATTTGAAGGAGTAGGGATCCTCTACTGTTGACTACCTTAAAGGACGTGACAAGTACAGAAAAAGACAGGTTCATCAAACTCCAGCTCCACACCCCAATACTCTGAAAACATTGTGCTTTTTGCACAACCTACTAGTTCAGCTCATACACCACAACGTCTAGCCAACCGGATGCGAGGGACTATCAGGACAGTGGATGAATTGGTAAGGATGCTGCTAAGGGGGAAATCAGGCCCTGCCCAGCCTGACATTATCATTGCCAATGTGGAGGTCATCAGGGTCATGATACTTCTTGTTTTCATTTCATCACTTCATCTCTGCACTTGTGGACTCTGGACAGTCTTCCTAATAAGGGAATCATTGAGCCAACAAAATGGGATCTCTAAAGGCAAGGATTACAATAAATACCATCAAATTTTGCTACTGTCCGATGGCCACATTTAAAGAGCCATGGAATGGCTCCATAGGATCAGTGCTTTTGATCCTCCCTCACTAACTGCTGAGGATCTCAGACCACTGATAGGTCTGAGAGGGGAATGGATGAGTCCACTAGAATGACATTTAGGTTCAAAAATGATACTGCCTCTTTCCTGATGGAGATTGTTCTTCTGCACCTAAAAGACAGATGTTGTTTTGTGCATATTGACAATGTGGAGGCCTTTTCCTTCAAGGTAGATGCCCATCTGCATCATCTGTCAATGGAACTGTCTACACAATGTGGGTCTGATATTCGATCAAAAGAAATGTGACATCTGGCGTATTTCTCTCAATTAGCCCTAATGGGATTCAAACCAATGCAGAAAAGACCTGGGTCATGAATGACTTTCCCACTCCTGTGGTCTACCAGCAATACAAACTAACATTCTCTACTTGCCAGTAAGCTACAGTCAACACCCATAAGTCAACATGGATACAAGATAGGAGTTGAGCTGATGGGACCTCAACCTATAATCACAAAAAAAGCACAAGTATTTTCTGGTCTTGGCTGACTATTGCTTTGACCACTCTGTACAGTTGAAGTTCCACAAATTATCATAATCCTAGGTAATGGTATCTTCACTAGGTGGGAGAACACCTTCAGCAGTGAAGTATATACACCACAGAGTTCCGGTGTGCACTCAACCTAGCTTAGCTCCACAAGATATTCTACAGAAATTCTGCAGGGATAAATATTCAAAGGGTTACTGGATTGGCCGCAACCCGATTTGCCATTTCCCAACCAAGACACCTATCCCCCTATCCAAAGGCAACAGCAACTTGCCTGGTAGGTCCTGTCCAATATAGCTAAAGCACAAGTGATCTAGGAGAACAAGTTTGAGAATTGACACATCCCAGTTCCACAGCCAAACTGAGAGAAACTTAAGGTGGAGAGGCTCTTACACTACCCAAAAACAACTGGGTTATGGAAAATCAGAAATGATCTGTATATCAACCCTTAAAGCATACTCTCTGCACCTTAACTGTCTTTCTAAAGGTTATGTGTGTAATGGTTCATACCATTATTGGGGGTAGCAGGCACTGCACCTCCTCCCCTGTAGAGAGCACCGACTCATTTTTATCTTAGTGGCAAGGAAGTTGAGGAAAACAAGAAGAAACAAGAAGTTTGGATTTCCTCATACAATTGTTTGATGGAGGAAATGAAATGTGCCATGCTCCATTAAGGGGTTTAGGGTTTGTACCCATGAATTGATAGTAATTTAATATGTTTATTGTGTGTATTGGTGGCACTGCTGAAACAGCCTAACACTGTGAACTTGGGATGTGGTGGGATCAGGCCAAGGCAGACGGCAAACTCAAGATGCACCATCATTACTGCTTACCAATGGTGTTCTGCTAATGTGACAAAGAGACTCATATTATGAAAGTGTTTGACTTTGATCAATGTATGTATTGTGTGGTATGTCTACAAGGGAGTATGTGTTCATGGTGTTGTGTGTTAGGGTTTTGTTGACTGTTCATGTCATACAGTGGTTTTTGTGACCATGGTGGGTTGTGTGTGAAAACAGGTACACTTCCATTCCAACTAAACATACGATTTCTTGCTAACGGCTTCCAAAGGAGGGGGTCACACAGGGATCTGAATGCTTGCGTGATAAAATCATCTCCCTTCATTTTGAGTCTGTGTCCAGCGAACGGCAAAGCAGCCCAAGAAGCTGCTTGCCGTCATCTCACTCCGACAGCTGTTACTCCGCACAGCACAGTCGCATCAGCGCCGGCGCCTCCGCGATTTCTTTGAGAGCCCCTCATTAGCGCGAGCGCCATCGGCAGGCGAGGCACAATCCCGCAGCTGACTGAGTAGCCCACCGCAGTGTGTGATGCCTCCCGATGACCGTGAATCTCTAGCAAATTCCGCGCCCAGGTATCTACACCCGCAGTCTGTGGTGCATGTTTATCTCGTTACCTTTTGAGCGATTGGCGCTCATGTAGCTATAGTAGTGCAGAAGAAATTCAGCTGAGATTCAGTGTTTTTCCTAAAGGCCCAGGATGTTCTGCTTAGTGCCTGATGCGCCGTCCACTCTATTTTGCTCCTTATCTCTTGCCCCTCGACACCCCTGGACCCCTTCGGCCCACTGGACTTGGTCTCTCTATTTGATTAGGTCTCGCTGCAAAGGGAGCAGAATGACACTAGGCAGACCAGGCACCGTTCGTGACTGGAATTTCATCTCCAGAAGCTAGACAACCTCTGGGAATCAGGCTATGTACCTCAGTGAGGCGTTAGACGAGGCCCTGGCCAGCAGGGGGCTCCCGACCAAACTTTACATTCTATATTGGCAATCCCCCACCAGTTCACCACAATGCATAAGTTTTCAGAATGATACCAAAATCTGCCCTTCCCTGTCAGAAAATATATATATGCTTCCATTGTTTTAATGCAGTTTTACCTGAAAAGTGACCAGACAGCCCTCGGCTCTCCGTTAATTAGCATCCTCTAAGGCTAGCAGGGAGATTTATGAAGGGAGGCATCCAGACAAGCATAAGTCTCACTTAGGATCCGAGTTATATGCGTGCAACCTTGAAAGCCGGGCGAAACAAATTGGCAAAAAAAGCCGTTTGCATGGCGCGCTCCGTAAAGATTAATTAAAAAGGCAATTACTATACATATTTTTAAGACAAATATAAATTGAAATCCAGAGAGATATGCTCCGTCGTCTGTCGTGAACATTAAGCAAATTTCCACTTTGGTTGTTCAAAAAAATACCTTTAATTTGTTAGCCTCCAATGCTATCCAGACTATTCTTATTTTTCTTCCTCTGTTACACGGATGAGGGGAAATTGCTGATTTCAAAGCTTTGCGGCTATCCGGTGCGAGCGCCTTTAAAACGCAGTAATTAAGACCGGCTGTCAGTCTCAGATGGAGGCTTGTGTGGGGTGGGGGTGGGTGGATGGATTGGGGGATGGGAGGGGCGTCTAGGGTGTGGACGTCGGGGGGGCGCAGTGGGTGCTGGGGAGCACGTGTGCAACAGAAAGGCCCGGCTGTGGCTGGCGAGCTCGTGCTTTACTGAGACAGCGTGATTTCTAGGAGCACGGCAGTCCGGCTGGTCTGATCTGTGTCGAACTGGGCATTGCATCAGAGTACTAAATATTACACTCTGTCTTCTGTCTGTTCACCTCTGCAGAGGTACCCCCTAGGTTTATACAGTGATGCAATGCCCGAGCATGCACACAGAGCAGGACTTTGGATGCACAGCGCAACAGTCGAGTGTTCCTTTTCAATTAACATCCACCTATCCGTTCATTTTCCCTGGACTCGATTACAGATGATTACATGAGACACAGGCACACACATGATCACTCTAACGGCACTGCAAAGAAACATGTCAAAATGTAATTCATTAACATTTCATTTTATACATAAAAGCCGATACTGAGTACACGAGGTCATCTGACTAAAACTGAGCCTTTTCGTGATGTATGTGACGGCACGGCGAACCGGGGTATTTCTAGCGATTATCGGTGCGTCTATTGCCGATCGTTGAAATATCTGGCGAGAAGCAATGCTTAATTTTTAGTTAACGGGCACCTTTTATTACTAACAAAAATGAAACTCCAATCAATATATATATATATATATATATAAATAAACTTAAAAAATAAATCAAATGAGGCAGATTTGCGATACAGTGTTACTCGATGGTATAGCAAACTGCGCAAAAAAATAAAGAAAAATAAAACATAAACTCTGTCATAAAACTACTCATTTGCTGTGATTTTCTACTCCCCAGGTATACGTTAGATTCCAGCGTAGAAAACCCAGTTTTATCTGCTGAAAATGGCTTTTGCTAAATGAGTTTTCCTGTGTATAACTACATTATTCTCAGTTGGCTTCACGATTAACCGGTATTATCTCTATATTACAGCGGTGGCTGCCGCACCGGTTCTGTCTTGCGGTTCCCCGTCAGCAGGACCCCCGCGCCCCCCAGACCAGTCTGCCGTGCGCCCCCCACGGCTCCTCATTTCTGTGACTCCTGAAGTCTTGAGAGACACGGAAGCTCCGGTTTCGTGCCCCGATCCAGAGTGCCTGTTCTCCAGGATTCATTCCCGTCCCCCGTCGGGAAGGCTTGATGCCCTTCGTTTGGAGACGCCATTGGCGTGAAAGGACAGCCGTCTTTGTGTATCTCTGAAAACTATTTAAACAACGCCACTATGTTCTTTACAGTGTACGAATGCGGTTTATTTTGCTTTGTTTATTTGTGCTTGTGTGAAGATTCTTCTGCATTTCCTGTCGTCATACTACGTATATATATTGGTGAAAATATCGCGTCTTACAAAAAAAGTCACAAAACACTAAACCAATTGTAAAAAATGATTTTCCCTATACACTGATTTTGGATGTATAGAACACACACACACCAAAAAAAAAAAAGAAAATTCTGTATTTAATCCACTGTGAAAATTCTGAATATATGAATTATCGTATGTTGTTTCACCCATTCATGCTGATGCCCCTGTAGGCGTGTCTGTGCACAATAAGATATAAAACAGTGCGGTTCAGAAACGTAACATGCAGCATGAGGTGGGACACAAGCCATGCGGCCACCGCGGCGTGTGGGGGCGCTCTTCCCGCGTGGGGGCTGGGGCAGGAATACATATATCACTTATTTTAGTACTTACCTTCATTTATGAACTGCTCGTGATACAGCCTGTCACCACACTTCGGATTTGACGAGGGTATTGAAAGGATCTGTGAGGAATGATCCCTGGATAGAGCGCGGAATCGTTAGTTAGCTTTGTAAAAAGCCCCCTCTGTGAGAGAGGGCCTCTGTGTCTGTGACCAAACCGCTTTTCTGTTTTCTTTTTTTTTTTTTTTTAGCTCACTGTAAGACTATGATTTGGAAGAAATAGGGGCGTCCCAGCATCGTCTGTGGGGTAAATGTCACCATGAATAATTCTCTTGCTGGAAAGCCTCTGCGGGCAGGGGTTGGGGGTCAACCCGGATGGGGGGGGCTCTTGTGTAAGCTGAGCCATGGTCTGGTCTGCATGCCTGTAGCACATCGACCCGAATGCATTTTACCACGAAAAGAATAAAACCAGTCAGCAAGAGACATGCGATATGTAACATAAAGATCTAGGAATCTGAACTCAAAACCCACTGTAGTTATAAATAAAATCATATCCATTTAAATAATGCTGCCCCACCCCCATCCTCCTGTGGCCTTTTCAACCCCCTCCACTGGGCTGTTTTGTCTTGCCTCATTCGCAAAAATGGGACATGGGAGAGGCCATGGTGCTGGTTTGACCCGCACACCCATCAAGACACTCGCTGGGTGCAGGTTTCGGCCGGTCTGGGACGCATCACGCCAAGTTAAGAAAGTCAGCAATCAGACGGAGGGCGCTGTATCGTCAATGCCGGATTTAGCGGCATGCTAACGGCCCGGCCCTGCACTGCAGCAGATGCCAGTGTATGGCGCCCACGTTCCAGTAACAGGTAAACAGCACAGCCTGTGGTGAATCACCCTGCAGCCAGACACATTGTAGGTTTCTCGAGCATAGGAGGTTTTTTCGTCCGTGGAGCCGTGCACCACCTCACCGTGCCCTCGGGTAAAGACTCTGACAGGAGTTAAAGCCAGCTAGAGCCGCTTTTTAACGCTAACGCTCACACCCTCACGCTGATTGTCTTCTCGGATGTCTGTTTGTTGCCCCATTGCCATGGCATCCGCTAAAAACTACGACGAGATGTCCCGCGCCTCGAAAAAGTCCATCCATTCGGGGTTTAAGCTCCATGTTGATTCAAAACAAAACGAACAAAAAAACAGCAAAAGTGTGACATTTTCCTAGCTGTTTTGGGGTAAGTGAAATACACCAGACTCAGCTTCCGCGGCCTTTTATCCCCAAGGCCTCAGTGCCGGGAACGCGCCTTAGAGGGGGACCGAAGCGCCGAAAGGGGGGACTGAAGTGCTTGGGCCGGTTTGGGCTGCTTTCTGACAACGAGTAGGTGTCCAAATAGCAGATAGGGAGGCAGGGGGCAGTGAGGGGTGAATCTCCTGCTTGCCTCCCCTTCCTGCGGAGTTCTAGTCAGGAAAGAATATGAGTGATAAAGAGGGAGAATTTGACAGCCGGTTCAATTGTTTGGGGGGGGGGGGGATGTGCAGACGAGGATGTAAAAAGGTTCTTTCAAAGGTGGACATCCTCACTGAAAGGGAGATATTATCCTTGTGAAAGGAGATGCCATAAATAGGTCTGTTGACCATGAATAATTTTTGTCAATTTTGCTACTCTGCCATATCCTTCATTAAGCGTTCAGCATTAAATTAAACCAGAACCAGTTTCCAATAGTAATTAACTTGAGTATATTGGGAGGCCATTACTCACATTAAAGTAACCTTTTAATAGTGCAGCCCTTAACTCCAGTGCAGGTAATGACTTTAAAGAGCGCTTATTAAAAGGGAAATGGTAATGAGCTGTAATAAAGCAGAACAACTTTGAAATTCAGAACCATTTTCCACAGAACAGAGTGTCAGGAAGTGACTCTCACTATTCCATTAATGATACAAATGGTACTTTTCCAAGTCTCTTATGTGTACATGAAGTTAACATTAACAGTGACGGAGCAGGGATAATTGTGAAAAGGAACCCATTGCTCCTTTTTTTAATTTTTAATTTTTCTTTGTATGTTCCAGAGAGAATAGCTGTTAAAAAGAGCTTCTTTTGAAAAAAGGAGGCTTTTAATAACATGTTATATATCTCCTGTACCACCACGAGATTTAATTTAGGAATTCGCTGATGGCTGCTGGGAATGGCAGTGAAGCGACAGGGTGCCGACCCATTCTGCAAGGCGAGTGCAGAGGAAGGCCACCTCATCTGGGATCAAAGAGAAAGTTTTGACCAGGATTTTTGGGAAGGCTGTTTGGGCGTCAAAGTCGAAAACTGCAGTTCATAAGGACTCACCGTCTCTATGAGCAATAATCTGATCAAATATAATCAAGTGATTTTTTGATAAATAGCTCAAACAATAAGTGTCGGTTTATCTGTATCCAAAAAAGTGCCTATAATTTCTACCAATTCACTATCCTCATTTTTTCCTGTAAGCTTATGATTGATATGGTTTGTACCTGGGTCTCATCTGATAGTGCTGTGCAAAAATGCGGCTGCAAAATTTAGGGCCACAGTGTCAGATCTGACTTTGCTACCATGGAAACGTTTGAAATTTTTTGCACGTCCGTGTTCCAGCATCAATGTGCTTTTTTCCTGTCTCTTCTCCCCCTGAAATTCCTCTTTAAAGTACCTTTCTGCAATGTTCTGTGAAGCCTTGTGCGATTCACCGGGGTCACACGTATACATAATTTCAGACACACCTCTCCGTCTGTAATGTTTCTCTGTCACTGATGCTCGTGCAGTGTTTCCATTCGTCACCAAAGTTAACCTTTCACCTTCTGAGAACCTTTCAAATATCTGGATTTCTTTTCCCTGCAAGACCAAATGTATCATTCATTGTACTTGGCTAAATGGCACAGATTTTAA
>JAODJW010000040.1:2180098-2191445 GCA_026777045.1 Hyperopisus bebe | reverse complement strand
CCCCCGATCAGCCTGCAGTCTGTCCCTCTGGCACCTGAAAGGCCGCATAGGCCTGTACCTGAGAAGGTTTGGAAGATCAGCATGCAAAGCTGATTTTCGGGTTATCAGCCTACCTGAACACATTCCAGTCAGTCAGGCGTGACGGCCAGAAGGGGTTTAAGACGCCGAGTGGATATAATTAAGCCATTTAAAGCACACTTTTTCTTAAATCATGAAGAGTTTGGTTCCTTTTTTATCTTGCTGGACTCCAAAGGACTTCCGGTCATTTTTCATAACCTCTTGAGACCAGGTTTTAATAATTAACAGCTCCTTACTTGCACTGACTCTGGTATAATATGACAGCAACGCAAATCATCACAGAAATCCGGTCATTGCGGGTCTGTTAGGATTATATGCAGTCCCCCTTTCAGCATTCCTCGTGAATTCTGAGCCGGTCCAAACCGCAACAGACCAGGCCAGACCGGGTGACCACTAGCTCTGGGGTGGGGGGCGAGGGGGAGGAACTAAGCAGTGGTCGTTCTGCAGCTGCGGAAGATAAACGTTTTCCGTTGCCGTTCTCAGCTCGCCAGGAAGCTGCCATCTTTACAGATGGTCCTCCTCTGTTCTTCACGTCTGCAGTTTCTTCCAGGTCCGTGTGAATATGGAGGCTCACATGGAGGGGGGCGGGGGCATGGTGGCTTTGGCGGTCTGCTGTAACAGCTGGGAGTCCACCCGGGGGCCCGGTGTTGACCGCGTCGGCATCATTAAGACGAGCGACGCAGCGGCACTCCCATGGAGCGCTGCCCTGGACCACAAGCCCGCCTCTGTCTCTGTTTGATCTCTGCTTTGATCCCCAACTGGCTTGACTCCGATGCTCGTTATGCTGAGGTTTCACGTTCCCCGTCAAAAAGCTTGAGGAGATGTAAAGGTGACTTCCTCCTTGATTAAGTTCAGCTTTGGTAGCAGCAGGTCATCCATGATGGAAGTATCCCAGCATGACCCAGAGCTGAGCAGGGATCTGGTCCTGATTGGTCCTCAGGGGTCTGGGAACGTAAAGCACCTCCCGTCTGTCCTGTGGTTCTGGCCTGGTTTTGCTACGGCTGGGCTCAGTGACCCATTACTGCTCTGTGTAGATGCATATTGCCTGTGAAATGAACCAACCAAAATGTGATATTTGGAAACAGCTTCTCCGGTAATGTACCAGAACACGCCAGACCAACAATCCAGCCTGGTTTTAATGCCCCAGACCAAAAACTACCAATAGTACATAATGGAAAACGAGGCCCAGGTTTAGCTATATGCTGAGAGGCCTGCTATGGAGGCGATGAATTATAAGGCCAGCCTTCAAATCAGTTATGCCGTGGAGAGCAATTATAAGAGGACTGCAGAATACTAAAGGTAATAAAATCATGTTTTTGAAACATCCATTTTCTGATGTCGAAGAAGCAGCAGTATCAGTACAGGTCCGCAGGTCACAAAGGAGGTGCGGTGCCGAAGTCTGTCTCTAAGTCGAATTTGTAGGTAAGTCAGAAAAACTAATAATGCAGTATATAATTTGTGCATTCCATTTGCCATGGGATCCAATTTTACGATATTACGTCACATCTGCTAAAAACTCGGGGAAACTGAGTCGGATATGTTCCATTTGCCACAGAAGTAGCAATACCATGGACCCATATGAAAAAGCAAGATTTTTTTTGCTTAGCCGGACAACTTGTCGGATTTAAAGTATCTCAGTTTAAATGGCCTTTATCTTTGTTCACTTACAATTAGCCTGAACTACTTTACATCCGACAAATAATCCGACTAATCATGAAATCCAATTCTAGACCGGTTAATTGGTAGCCATTGTTAGCAATATCACTTGATAACACATTACACGTGGTGCTTCACGTATAAAACTCTGTTGCAACACGTCCACAGATAAGTTGGACGGTATAGTGTGTGCGACCGATTTAATGAGCCACAAATGAGAAGTAGTGCTTAAATAGGATAAAACTACAACTTTTCCTTCTGTTGATAAAGGGCACAGCCATCTTGGATTCTGAACTCAGGATCCTCTGTATTGTCCGAGATATTTCTCGGATCTCCGAGAAACGGGAACGCACATGTCGTCACTTTCGGCTTCGAAACTCCGGAATCTGACTCGGAATCTGAGTTCTGAGGGCAAATGGAATGCAGCATAATAATAATGGGCCTCAATCACCAATATTTTCTTAAGAATTCTCTTAAACTTGTTCCTACGAAATTTGTTCAGAACAACCTACGTCGGATTCATGACGTGTTCTTAAGTAGCAGAATTGTTCGCACCTTTGTTCTTAAGAACGATGAATCCCACGTCTTCGTAAGTGAAAGCACGTGCCAGTTTGTCCTAATTAGCATAGGGAAACGCCCTGACATTTGCCATAAAAGGGCATTAGACTGTAGGGCCGTGTGCAAGGAATGGCGAAGTCACACGCAGGCTGTGAGCCACTTGGCACTAAGAGGAAAAAGAAGTAAAAAATAATGCTGAAGTAGAAGTATTAATACAGTAAAATCCCATTATAGTGGACTCGCTTATAACGGAATATTGTCTATAACAGACGAGGTCCGCTGGTCCCGGCCGCACGCCTTTAAGAACATGCAGAAAAAGCATCGGATATAGCGGACTCGCATATAACGGAATTTCGCTTATAACGGACAAACAACTTGGTCCCCAGGGCTGCTTTTAGCTGTTGTTTTGTTTGGCTATAACGGACATGCAGGCTTTGCCGACAAGGCGCGTGGCGTGCCGGTGATATCTAGCGCAAATACGTAGCCGGGATTATTAATAGTCAGGTAAAGTTGGATTACTACATGTACAATATAATAATCTATACCACAAGTTTGGCTGCTGGGATGTGGCATGAGTAAATGGTGTCCTGTAGTTGTGTTCTGGGCATACAGCAACTGTGGATATAACGGTAGCCTACATGGAAAGCTATTACCTCTGTGAGCGCTGTGTGCCAAATAAATCTAAATGATCTTCTAACATGCGTTCCCTTCTCGAGCACAGCACGATTGGCAAGCTCTTCAAGAAGTAACAGAAATGCCATTTTGATAGCAAGGCCAATGCACAGAAACAGACCTATATTTATAATACGCATGATCGCCGTTACTACCATGAAAATAATTTTTACACTTTAATATTATTTTTTTATATTTTACGTTTATAAATTATTCAAATACTACAATATCATTTTATGAACTGTAGAATGAACAAAACTGCTATAACCGATTATTTTTAACAAACTATCATTACTTAAATGTGTGTATGAATGGTCATGAGTGTGCATAGATTCTGTTCTTAGCTAAGAACAAATTCAGATAAGAAAACATTGGTGAATATCAGAATCTTCGTTAAAAAGTGCGTACGTGGGGTTTAAGAACAAATTTGTTCGTAAGAACGGTTGGTGAATAAGGCCCAATATGAATAATAAAATAATAACAATAGTAACAAATAGTAACAATAAAAGTAACTACATAGGGTACTGTACTGTACCTCGAGGTGATGAACCGTCGCGAAGTGGTATGTGCATTTGTTATCAGGAACCATTATATTTAAACCCAAAGTTTTAATATAATAGGCTTTATGGCAGTCCGTTCATAAATATGAGCTGTCCGTAAGTCAGACGTTCTTAACCCAGCGACGGCCGTTCCAGTGGTGTGAAATGCCTTGAAGCATTTTTACATTTATAATATTTTACAGTTATTATCCTTCCCCAGCTGAGGGTGGCGAGTCATTTGTGTTGAATGTACAGTGCAGATTAGTGCATGCAGCAGAGTGGGTGTTTTAAGGGAATCTATTTGCTAAATGTATCGGTAACCCAACATACCAAATAATCAGTTAGGAATGAATTTCTGCCTGCAGTGATTTCAGTCTGGAAAGTCGCTCATTTTTGCACAGTTGGTATTTTTTGAAACAATCATGAATAAGACCAAATTTTCTTTTTTTTTTTTAAATGGCTCTGGGCAGTAAATTTACATAAGGCCTTTGGTCCGGTCCTGCTGCTTTTCTTGTGAGTTCGGAGCTTTAAAAATGATTACCGGCCCCCGAACCCAAAATTCAGCATGCTTTATAAAATGAGAAATATCTCTTGTCATTAGCGGCTAATGCGAGACAGGAAGCTTGTGTGCCGCCACTCCTGTAAACATCCATCACTCGGAACGGGATTATGAAAGTCCACATGCCTGTCAGGAGCAAATATATATGTTGGATTACAGTTTAAATTTCTAAATTCTGACTTGGTTTCCTTTTTGGCAGAGTTGTATGTCTGGAAATGAGCGTTCCCCGCCCCCCCCCCCAAATGTGTTCTGTAGAAATCGTGATTCTTATTTAAGACTTTAAACTGTGGCAGAAGGCTGGACTACCTGTGACAGGGAATGTGAGTTGTACGTAGAGGTGTCCAAGGAGCAAGAGAGATGTTTGACAGAAAGGGCACACCGCAGGGTGAGTAAGGGTACATGACAGGGCAAGTAAGGGTATGTTACAGGGTGAATACAATATACAATTGTATACAATTTGTGTATACATTGAGGCAAGTAAGTTTGTGCTGCAAGGCAAATAAGAGTATACTGCAGAGCGAGTAAGGGTACATGACGGGCTGAGTAAGGGTATGTCACGGTGAGTAAGGGCACACCTCGGGGTGAGTAAGGGAATACTGCAGGGCAAGTACGGGTTCACCACGGGATGAGTAAGGGCATATGATGAGGCGAATGAGGTTATGCTGTAGGACGAGAAAGGATATGCTGCAGTGTGAGTAATGGCACACCATGGGGTGAGTAAGGGTATGCTGTAGACTGAGTAAGGTACATCATGTAGCGAGTAAGGGTATGTCACAGGGCGAGTAAGGATACACCTCAAGACAAGTAAGGATACATGACGAGGCAAGTAAGGGTATGTCACAGGGTGAGTAAGGGTACACTGCTGGATGAGTAAGAGTACACAACGTGGCAAGTAAGGGTAAGTTATGGGGTCAAGTAAGGGTACATCATGGGGTTGAGTTAAGGAACACCGCAGGGTGAGTAAGGGTATGCTGCAGGGCGAGTAAGGGTGCACAACATGGTGAGTAAGGGTATGTCACAGGGCAAGTAAGGGTGCACCGTAGATGAGTAAGGGTACACAGTGTGGCAAGTAAGAGTATGCTGCAGAATGAGTAAGGGTATGCCTCTAGGCGAGTAAGGGTACGCTGCTGAGAGAGTAAGGGTACATGATGAAGCGAGTAAGGGTATGCTGCGGGGTGAGTAAGGTCGTGCTATGGGTGAGTAGGATATGCCATAGAGCAAGTAAATCAATGCCTCGTAAAGAGTACAGGTACGCTACAGGGAAAGTAACGGTACCCCAGAGGGCTAGATTACAACATCATTAAGAGAGAATAAAAAAACAGGGAAAAGAAAACACAAAGAAATTAAATAAAGAATGTCAGAAGACAATGGAGGAGAGGAACCAAAAACCAAGTAGGGAGGAAAAAACCCTCTGGGGGTCCAAGGTCAACTGACTGCCCAACCCCCCTCGACATACTAACACTATAGGAAGTAAGGAGCAGGAGTAAGGGAATGCTGAGGAGAGAGAAAGGGTATGCCGCGGAAAGAGTATGCGTACACTGTGGGACAAGTAAGGGTACACTGTCAGGCGAGTAAGGGTACACCTCAGGGAGAGTAAGGATACGCTGTAGGGCAGTAAAAGTATACTGTGGGCTGAGTAAGGGTACGTTATGGGGCGAGGAAGGGTACACTGCAGAGAAAGTAAGAGTACCCTGCAGGGCAAGTAGGAAATTCCATAGAATAAGTAAGGCAACGCTGGGTAGAGAGCAATAGTATGCCACAGGACAAGTAAGGGTATGCCACAGAGCAAGTAAGAGTACATGGTGGGGCAAGTAGGATATGCTATGGCATGAGTAAGGCAACACTTCATAGAGAGTAAAGGTAGCCACAGGACAAGTAAATGTAAACAAAAGAGTTAGGGTACACCACAGAGAGAGTAAAGTTACACCACGGACCCAGTAAGGGTGCACCATGGGGCAAGCAAGAGTGCTTTGCGGGGTGAGTAAGGGTACCTTACATAGAGAATAAGGGTACACTGTGAGGCGAGTAAGGGAATCCCACAGACAGAATAAGGATTCACCATGAGACGAGTTAGGGTACACCACAGAGAAAGTAAGGTTACATGACAGGCCGAGTATGGGTGTGCCACGGGGCAAGCAAGAGTGTGTTACGGGGAGAGTAAGGGTACCCCACAGAGAGAATAAGGGTACACCATAAGGCGAGTAAGGGTACCCCACAGAGAGAGTGACTATGAAGACATTATCAGGCTGTAGTGGGATTAATCCCTTGGTTCCCTCTGGGCAGAGATAGGGACAATCCTTATGTAAATGATTATATCTGACATCTTTGGTACCCTGCCTGGCATTTGTTGTTGACACCTCCTCCAACAACCCCCCCCCCCCAACTTATGCACTGAGACCACCTTCACCACGGCCTTGTCATGTCAGTCCACACGGAGACGAGAAGGTCTGTTTCGGGAGTTCTTATTCAGCACTTGACGTATGTGTGTGGGGGGGTGGGAGGGGGCAGGGGGGTTAGGGGGAACCACCATCATACCAATATAAACGGCGGGCGATGCTCCCAGGGTGCCAGCCAGGATCCAAGTGACTCTTCATACTGACTGGAGGTGGAGGTGGTGGGATGGGGGCGGGGGGGACTTGCCTTTTGGTTGTCACAACCAGTGAGGAATTGACTTTGAGCACGGACAGCTCCCTAATTATCCCCCACCTGTGCCCAGCTGCGGAGCACGGGTCCGGATGAAGCCATTAGCTGTCGCTCCACTGGCACCACCAAGAGTTTGTATACATCTGTGTCTTATTTTGTCTTCTGGCACAATCAGTCGAGAGAGCTAAGCAGGCATGACTGGATTTGGCTGGTCCTGAAGACTTTGGCAAAGTTTTGCAAGGAAAAAGCCCAGAAGACTGTGTGTTTGAGACCGGAGGCAAGGTGGGGGGTGGATGCAGTTCTGGGGGCTTGGGGCATCTGCACACGTGTGTCTGTGTGTGTTTGTGTGTGTCTATATGTGTTTCTGTGTTTGTGTGTGTGTGTGTACGTGCGTCTGTGTATGTGAGTGTCTGTGTGTGTTTGTGAGTGTGTGTCTATGTGTGTTTCTGTGTGTATTTCCTCTTCCTGTTACTTCGATGAGCCGGTTACTGGGAGACGCAGGTTACTGGGTGACCCTGGTTACTAGGAGACCCCAGTTACTGGGAACCGCTGCTGTTTAGATGAAAATAATCATCAGAGGAGTGGCGACGGGCGATGGGAGAGCAGGAAGCTGCACCCTGCCCCCAGCCTGAACAGCACCTGGTGCCCCCCCCGTGGGTGGACAGGTGGGTGGGAGACACGATGACACACCCCTACCTAAGCTTGCTAAGGACCTTCCTGTTACAGCCTGTTAAAATAGACCACTGGAAGAAAAGGCAAGATGGGAAGTTATGACATGAAAAAGAATAATTCCTGCTACAGCTGAACTATGGCTGAGTAGAACATATCAGACATAATAATGTTTAAGGTTTAATCTGTTATGGAATGAGACCTCCCCAAGAAAGGGAGGTGATGGGTGGGTTAGGGCACTATGGCCATGATCGGAATGTTGTCAGTTCAAATCCCATGAACAGCAGAGTGACTGTCGAGCCCCTGAGCAAGACCCTTAACCCCAATTGCTCCAGGGACTGGCCGACCCTGTTTTCTCAAAAATGTAGGTTGCTTTGGATAAAAGAGTCAGACGATGTATACCAAGAATACACAGGTTCATAAGGCCTGTGTTCAGTATTTCATTGATGCAATTTATTGTGAAATGGATGTAGAAATCTGGATCACCAAAGAGTCTTGGGAATGGATCCATGCTTTGGAAAGACCTGGATCTTACACACAAGGCCCCTCTCCATCCTGCGCTGTCTGGCCATGATCACTTACCCTCGTCTCACGTCCCTCACGCTCCAGACACTTATTTGTGTGCCCTTTGCCTTCCTATCTGTAATCTCTGCTTGCATTTGTAATTTATAGGTGCTATTTGCTAGGAGGGCTACTCGTCAGAGCTGTCAGGCTAAGTTTTTCCCAACATCGCCATTTTCTTTATTTATTAATGTCTTTTCATCTACCTCAGGAAAATTACAGTAAGTCACTGTGAAAGACTTTGTGACACCGTGTTTGTAGATACTAAGTGCTAAATAAAATGTGATTGATTGATTGGTTGATTGATTCTTGTTTACAGAAATGACTTCATAGCGAGTGACATCATGTGAAGTTTATAACCCCAGTTTCCGCAATTACAGCCCAGGACGTATTTATAGCTTATGCCAGATTCACACGTATTTCAGTGGGAATGTCTTATGTCTGTAAGGTGGGTGTTTTGGTTTGTCGTACTTGTCTGAGGTGAGCGTAACATGACTGCGTTTCCCTCCAGACTAACTCCAGCCGCACCAGCATTGGATCCGAGCTCCGGGTGGGACGACACCTCCCACCCCCCAAAACAAAACTGAGAGAAAAAGTGACAGAGAACTTGTGACATGCTGTGATCTGTTAACAGCAAATCCCTGAGTGACATGTGTTATTATAACTTTGTTGTTGTTATTATTATTATTATTATTATTATTATTATTATTATTATTATTCTTGCAAGACTTATGCTGCATTGGATAGGCTCCAGGCTCCAATGTCCAACAAACAAGAAATTGGCTGGATGGATGGATGGATGGATGGATGGATGGATGGGCAGATTACTAAACCCAGCTTGTAAAAAGCAGACTTTAACCATAGTCATCATCTGGAAGCTTACCCATTCATTGTTTAAAAATATGTGTTGGTTTTAAGAGATCCTTGTCTTCATGAAAATATGAGTGACCTCGTCTAGTTTTGCTGTCCTCTCTTTCAGAGAATGATCCGGAAAGCAGAGCAGCTCAATGGAGCATGTGCCCAGAACAGTGGTGAGGCAACTTTAAAATCGGATAAATGCGTTTCAGGCCTCTTCCCACCATTTCAGTGTTTCCCGATTGTAGAACATTCCTCACACCGCTAATAGCTGCCCATCTCCCATGGCGACAAGCCTCAGCTTCCACTGGGTGGCGCTGGTGAGGCCACACCCCTGCCCCCACCTTTATTTCTTTTATTTGGCGAGCATGTGCACGCCTCCTTTGGTTTTGGACGCGGGAAAGCCAGGCTACTCGGCTGTGACACGCCGGCCGTAAGCGAAGACGGAGAGGCGAGCGGGGCCAGAATGATCACTATCATTAACATTCACAGGAGCGTCACTTATCATCGCTGACTGCAGGGACACGGCGGCCATTACCAGACGTCCGCAGGTGTACAGCCGTGATACATATTGCATCGTGCCACAATGGATTTATGTATTCGGTAACAAAAGAAAAGTCTAATGAAAAAATACAGAAGGCAATCCTTTATGGCCGGCTCGGCCCCGGCGCTAACATCATGCTGCCATGAGGCGTTCCGGGGAATTCCGCAGCCCCCCTGCTCCCAGCTTGTCACTCAGGCCGCCAGTGCTGAGGCGTTTATGGCCAATGGGGGGGCAGTTTGCCCGGTGAAGTGTCACTGGGAGGGAGTCGTAAACCCAAGCTCGGCAGGCGGCTAAATCCTCGCAGAGCGCCGGGAATCTCCATGGACCACGGCGAGGTGCGATGCGCTGCTTGGCATGCGGCTAACGGCGTCCACCTATCGCTCTCCTCCATGTTTTTTTTTTTTGGTGGAATTCCATGAAAGGAAATGATCAGGAAACAACATTGTAACACGCTGCCGGTCGAACCTCCCGGCCCCCGGTTCTGACTGTGAGGCCCCGTCACAGCAAAATCCCCCTCGTCTGCCTGCGTAATTTAAAACACTGTCGATCCTCGCCTTTAATTCTGAAGCCCTTCTCCCAAAACGCCTGTAACCCAGTTCTTAACAAGCCTCTCAAATGTTGTTGCTCTTCTGTGACCCCCTGTATAAATAGCATGCATAATGGCCTACGGTGAGGTGATATCATTCATCTCCTCTCACACACAGACGAGGTTCAAGGCTTCCTCTCATTTTCCTAATGATGCTCTTGTTTTTCGGTGTGTTTTTAGTTTAAGGTTTGCTGGATCTGGCCCTAATGGGCACTATTTATCAAAGGCTTCGTTACCCGAGTCCGGCTCACCCGGTAAACTCGGGAGACAAAATAAATTGCCAAAATAAAAGCATTTTCAAAGAGGGAATTGGCTTATTTTTCAAGCAAATAGGTAAAAGGGAAGCAGCGTCGTGTTGAGGAGTCACATGACAGGATGTGCGATGATTCCAGCTAACTCCTTGTTTGCATAGCGACGCTCTGTGTTTGTTTTGTAGCGGTTCGGGGTTAATAATGGACAATCTGGGAGCAGCTTTGAAGTTAGGCCTAGGAACCGCTCACTGCATTGTTTCTGCCAACATCTGCGGCAGTGAATTCCGGTCTGCTCAACACATCTGCACGAAATTGTCCAGAATCCTGGCAGACTCTCACTCCTCCGCACTGCTCACATTCCCTAGCGACACCCGATCGCGTCCCAAAGCTGCTCGCTCTGGTTCATCAGAGATTAGGAAGTGCACCAATTCCTCTTTCTAAAACTTCCCAAACACACTTTCTTTCTCATCTCTGACTCGTGAGGGACACTCTAACATACACAACTGACGCTCACAGTGGATTCACAATGGAGTTGGGTTACGAAGGTCCCACGAGACACTGTTTAGTTTTGTGCATTTCGACAAAAGCTCAGACCTGTCACCATGGTTGTCAACTCTCTCGCTTTCAGACTCTCATGCTCACGCTAGATATCTTACAGTAAATCTATATTGTTCCATTACAAGCCAAAAATTAGCTTCATCAATAGCAAATAGCAAGGTAATATAACTGTTACATACATGTAAATGCGTGCATGTGTGTGCAGACGGGGGCAGCCCATAGCCCCGGCGGCCTCTCGGTCCTTGTGCACTCACTGATCCCCCCCAACGCCCCACACCTTTGGCTGGCTGATGGGGTTTTGCTGCGTCACTGAAGCCCACGAAGCTGTTTTTTTTTTTTTTTTTAATTGTGATTGTTAATCAGCACCGTTGAGGGTTTATGAGCCAGAAAACAGTGCCACCAAAGGAAAGTTCCCACAAAAGACTTCCCAGGGTGAGAAGAAAGAAGGAAAGAAAGAGAAGAAAAGGCCCCGGGTCCCTGCCCCCCCTTCCGCAATAGATTGCCTCCTGGACCAGGCCCAAGACGGCTGCCTTTTAAGCATATATTTCCATGTTTGCTGTCTGTTTCGCTTTGCACAGATGGGTGGACCTTCTTCTTGAACAGTTGACTGAGTAGTAC
>JAODJW010000040.1:2164020-2176994 GCA_026777045.1 Hyperopisus bebe | reverse complement strand
GGGGGAGGGGTGAAAGGGGGGGAGGGGTGCGGGGGCAGCGGGGAGGTAGTGGAGCGGAAACGCAACACGCATAATGGGGAAAATAATAAATAAGCAAATAAATAATGATGATGATCCAGAGGAGAAACCGGCCGCAGGCTGCAGACGCCCTGAGCACCTCTCCTCGCGATCTGGCCGCCCGCCAGCAGCCATTGCTCACCCTCAGCTGTGCCGGCAACCTCCAGATGTGCTGGCGGCACGCTTTGGGTTTCGCCAGCTGACTGCGCGGTTTGATAGCGCGCTCTCCGGATGCCCATCACCCGCCGCAGAGATAGAATTAAATGATGATGATCTTCCCCGCAAGTTGGGCGAGGAAACAACGCATATAAATCCTGATTTCATCTCAGCGTGAGAAGTCTTTATCCATCATCACTCTTAATGAACAAGTCATTAGCGTCGATGAATGGCACCGGGGCACCGGCTCGCCACCGCCGCGCCCGCCTCGCCGGCTTTCGGGGGGCCACTTTCGTGCCCTTTGGTGGGGGTCAAACTCATTCCCCCAGATGCGGGGGTAACCTTTCCTGCTCCCAGGGGCGTTGTTTGCGCGTGCGCATGCCAAACTGGTTGAAATAAAAAAACAATAATAAACAAATTAAATACAACCAGTGGGGTATTGGTATATTTTTTCCTGTGTTTGCTTTGTTGCTGTTCCTCCCCCCAAGCCCTTAAAGCTAGCTGGTGTAGAAAGGCGCATTAGCTCACTCAGCGGTCCCTATTATGCTAATTTTATGTACACTCTGCCCCTTGCTTGGAACTCGCAAACTGAACGGAGGTTTCCTTTTAAATCGTACTTAAAAACTAGTGAGATGCTCAGGGGGGGCACAAAAAGCCCTCATTAATATGTTAACGCCCCGCTAGCCGCTGCCCGCCACCTCACAGCCAAAATCAATTTGTCATAAATCTCACCTCTTTGTTTATTTAATCGCTTTATTGGAGTCCGACGGATCATTTTTATTGACAGATAGGCACTTTATTTTCTGATCGTCGTCTGCGCCGTGGTTTGAGCTGCAGTCTGCATGTTACGCGTGTGGTTCTGTGAATCGAATTCTTTTAATTTGGGGAGATAATGTAAGAGTCTGTATTTGACCTCTCCCACGAGTATTTCGGCTCTCAGGGTGAATGGAAGCTCTGGTTTTGCTCTCAGTGAGCACAGTCTGACACTAAAACATAGGCTGCTTCCTATGCCTGTGTTATTACTGAGCGCAGCTTAACTAAAAGCCTTCTTAAAGAATTTAATAGCTTGTACGGTGGGCCCTCAGGCAACGGCAGGCAGAATCTCATCCAAACGCATAAAATGTGATTTAAACAGTCATAAGATCATCTCAAGTGAGGTAGAGATGCTTTTTGTTAATACCAGTGCTACAGTAAAACATAATAAACAGAAAAGGCAAAAAATGTCAACTTGCTATAAGCTGTTGAATTATACTGAGAAAATAGGATGGATGATTGATGGTTTGCAAACTGTTTTTGTGGATTCTCGGGTCACACCAGAGCTCTGGGTGCCCATGTCAGTCCATTCATGCTTCAGATAATACGCAGTGTTTTATTCAGTTGAGGTGTGTGATGTATGTGGAGCTGTGTCAGCGACAGAGTTTGAACAAGAATATCATTTTATAGAGTCATAATATATGTTAATATATTAAGATAAATTACCACATATGTGAGCCAGTGTTTATGTGCCTATATGTAACCTATACACACTTCTACAGCCATCATTATAATGCATAACAGCAGATCAATAGAACTATTCAAAGACATTATTGAATTACCACGTTGCTGTGTGTATATTATTTAGTTAAACTGCTGGACATTTAGCACAAGATGTAAGCTGATAATAATTCACATTTTATTTGTTGAAAAACTGTCATTTGCTACTCAGGTAAATTTAAACTGAACCGGTATTACTGATGTAAGACAAGACGTAACTTATGCTACATACCAAGTCACCGCATCAGAGACTATGCACCGGAAAGATTTAGAAACATAAAATTCTGAAAATGAATAAACGTATTGGAGGGAGCAAATGTACTCTTTACATTTCTTGGCTTTTTTAAAATATATAATTTCCCTTTTTTGGGACACATTTTCTGGCTCTCTGGGGTCTTGTATCTGGAGTCATTGAAGAATTAACCACAGATTAAGCACAAATAAATAATTCAGATGATCCCTGAATGAGCCATCACAGTTCTGTGTGTGAGTCTGTCTGTGTGCGTTTGTGATGGTTCAAAACTGTGCTTCTACCAAAGAGACTAACTGTAAAAAATAACCTTTTGCGTTAGATCCATCAGTAAAAACTTAAATTTTTATAAATTTGTTAATATATCTTATTACAGATATATATATATATATATGCGTCTGTGTGTGTGTGTGTGTACACAAGCAACATGTACTGTTTCATTTAAACCTGTTTTGTTCACTTTATTATATAATGTATTATTTTAGTAGATTTTATTATATAAAACCTGTTCTGCAAAAGTAATTTTGCAGAAATGCTGCTCTCATCCGCTGTTTTGACGTAAACGCTGGGTTGCTAAGACAGAGAGGTAAACAGACAGCGGCTGAATGTGTGTGTGCGGCTGTTTCTCTGAACAGATGTCCTGGGAGTCACTAATCAGAAGCAGCGACTCCAGGGACGCTTAAGAGAAGCGCAAACATCAAGCTGAGCTACGATCCTGCTCCCCGTCCAGTCCCAGAATATGAAATAAAATGTGCAACTCATCTAATAATAATCATTAATTCCTCCCGCAATATGTTTGGTCGACTGCCTTCCTCAAGCTATGATTCACCCAACAGTTATTTATTTATCTTTTTTAATAATTGCATTCGTAGAAATGTGTCAAGCTGAGGTTGGAGACTTTTGTATTATATTAGCACTTGTCCTGCATAATGCTCCCCACAGATTTTTACGGTACACAACTGTGAGATGCACGTGACCTGTCTCGCGTTGCCCCAGAAACCTAACAAATATAATGATATCAGTCCAGGCCGTCGCCAACACCCTCATCTTGGAGCTAACTGCAAGGCGAGCACTGAATCCGCTCCTTGTCGTATGTCCGCAGTTATGTCCTCCATCGCCTGAGCACCCTCCTAGCCAACGGTGTTCCGACGTCAGGCAACCGGTCACAAATATAACACAAATAAATTGCACCGGAGGCTGCGCTTGGGGCCTGTGCCGCCGGTTGCCATGTTTACCCGCGGATCCGGGGGCCCTGCTGTTTGTGCACGGAAGGCCAAACACCCATTACGCCGCGTGTCAGCGTCATAAACAATGGCTGCGTGGCCGCGGACAAGAGGCGCCGCGGTAATGGAAGCACTGAATCAATGTTGAGCGCCAGGTCTGCGCCCGCTGGCCGCAGGACGCTACCCTGGACGGCACGGATGGGAGCTGGGTGAGCTGACGGCAGGGAGAGAGGAGGACCAGCACCGTCCTGCAGCCCCGAAGGAGCACACACACGGACACACACCTGATGACTTTGGTACCTTCTGACTGGAATCTCACCACCCAAGTTCTCCTATCGGCCTGTAAGCAGGCGGCTGAGCATTATTAGGTTCGGTAATCATCGTTTTTTGCTTTCAGGCTGTCAAAAGGAGTTACTTGTAGGACACGTGGATCATTGTCCCATGAAGGCCTTTCACTAACATCTCAGGGCCAAAGTAATTGGAAGGCGGTATCATAAACAAGGTCCCGCTGTCGACGAAGGATGTCTTGGATCTTCTCGAAGGCTGTTAGGAAGGAACTTGGTGCCCCAACTTCAAGATGATGCACAAGCCAGTATGTCTGATGCCAAAGGTTTAATCCTGTGGAGAGACAGCAGGGAATCGTCACTAGGGGGCGTGTCAGGTCCACCCTCCCTATGCTCGCATCCCAGTTACATCCGGGGCTCTCTTCCGAGGAAGAATTGGGAGAGAGCAGCCTAATTTTGGTAGCTCGCTCCATGAAATGGCCCCAAAGTCAATCTCTCACGACCAGTAATGTGATAGCACCCCAGGCGATGTTTTCAATTATTTGAAAACACGAGAGCCGCCCACGACGCAGTGTCTGCGGGGAGCGGAGTGCAAATGAGGGGGAGCGCCGTGTATCGCAGGAGGCTGAAGGGCGCCCCCTGTTTCGGGGCGGCGTACTGCGCATGAGAGCGGCGCGCTGTGTGCTCAGATGACATGCGCTTCACCAAAGATGCCGCAGTCACTTCAGTCTTCAACGTTTAAAATCATGCAAAAGTCCGCTTGGATGGTTGGTGGTCGTTGGCGTGATCCCTGCACCCGCAGAAAAAATGTGACATAAAGCAAGCTTGCAAAAAGGTTGATATGCAAAGCAGATAAACGATCTCAGGCTCCGCTGTGCACTACTTAACAGTCTCCTACGGGTGGCTCTTTGTAGCGCTTGCTGTCGTGTGGCACAGGTCTCAGGAAGGTCTTTCAAAGGTCCTTCAAAAGCACGGAAAGCATATAAAAGAGAAAATGAAGTGCAGTGAACACGATGTGGTTCCCGGTTTTGTTTTTTTTATTATTATTATTTTTCCCATCGCTGGCAACCTTCACAGAGCCAGTGTCCTTCAGGGCTCTGTTTGTGTGGGTGGATTTTAAATTTGTCTTCAGGGAATTTCCGCTGTGTCTGGGAGCACCTGCAGGTGGGGCCCTCACTGACCAGGTCACCTTCTTTGAGCGGGGGCAGTTTCAGGATTAAAAAGTAAAATTAATAAATAAAAAGAACTTTTCTGCTTCTCATCACTTCAACGCCACCCATGAAGCCCTGAAAATCAGAGGGAAAGAAATGCATACTTTTGTGCTTGAAAGTTACTATTTACTCTTTTAATTGTTTTCTTAACTTCCCGTGAACAAAACATTTTTGTCTCACAATTATTCGGGGTCCAAACATTCATTCCTATTGCCCTCTTTTGTTGATTCATGAGATGCGGATGCCTTTCCCTCCAAAGCCATGTGCTCAGTCTGAGGGCACTGCGTGAGCAATTTCACACCGTGCTTCAAACTGTGTCCCAAACTGCTTACGGAACCGCTTCCCCGAGTTCATGGCCCTAAAAATGAGCGTAGCTCCACGCTCTTCACTGCACGCTTGGCCCCGAACCACAGTGAAAGCGTTTAAAAGCCCCCTCGGACCATTTCCCTCACGCCTGTCAGTGTGGCTCTGCCTGTATCAGGCAGCACACCATGTGATCAAAATCTCATTTAGACGAATCCTTTAAGAGCGACCCTAGACGTGTGTGTGTGTGTGTGTGTGTGTGTAATTGCTGCACACAGCACACTGTGCTTTTACTGGGAATGGTGTGTGTGTCTCTGCATGAAGGAAATTAGCAAAATCACCCAGAGGAAGAACTTAGAATCAATTGTTCTGTAAAAACAGCTTGAGAGCCATGGGATCAGTCTGTAAACAGATTAAACACACATGCTCACACACATTGACACACGGATGCATGCACACATTTTTGGAAATTAAACCTGCAGTTTGTAGTTGTCTTTTCTCTGTTCAAGTGATGTGATTAATGATCACAAATGGATCAGATTCTCTGCAGTGCGTTCCACGGTAGCCGTTCTGACATTTTCTGGAGTTTGCCAGGAGAGTTGGGTCTTTGGGGGCTCCCAGGGCAAAGCACAGGGGCTCCCTGGGGCTTATTGACTGCATTCCGATCACCGAAAATCCCCATCATCTGCATAGTTTGGTGGTCCACCTTGTGGGCACTGTGGGGCTCCTCCAACCCAGGGCGCAGAAGGACGCCACATGCCTGAGGAGGCATCAGGGGCCTCTCCATCGCAGGGCTGCCTGTAAGTGGGACCATTGCAAGCACCGATGAAAGTCATTACCAAGAGAAGCTTCTGGAAGGATCTGTGCCGCTGTCAGCGGCCCTGTCTATCAGATGCCTCTGTGATCGAGGATCTGCAGAGTGC
The DNA here is from genome assembly GCA_026777045.1 of Hyperopisus bebe. Lineage (NCBI taxonomy): Eukaryota > Metazoa > Chordata > Actinopteri > Osteoglossiformes > Mormyridae > Hyperopisus > Hyperopisus bebe. Next base: position 2,171,054 of record JAODJW010000040.1, on the reverse strand, counting down.
AGGCAGGACTCGAAAATTGAGTTGACAATGCCGGTAACGGGCATCCGCGGCTTGCAGAAATTGATGTTTTGGATGGTGTGTGGCTTGGCCATCAGCGAGCCCCCTGCCATGGGGCAAGCGGGCGAACTGGACACATACCACAAGTGCATTTTCTTTCATCTATTTTTTTCTTGTTGTCCTCGAAGCAGGTAGAGATCAAATCAATACTGGCTCCTGCCTTACACAAGAGAAGAGATAACATCATTTTACTGCTTCTATATGGGTGGGGAGGAGTATTATGGAGAGCTTCAGTGGGTAACTCAAAAAAAAATGGCATTGCTGTGACTCACAGTTCGGGATTTTAAATTCCGGCCTCATTTATTAGAAAGAATTAGTGGATTCTGGTTCCTGAAGGACCAGATTCTGAGCAGGATTCACAGGATCTATTTGTGTTATATGTGTAAACAAGCATAAAAGCCATGTGATCATTATTTTGGATAAGTTTTTGCTAAAGAATTGCACTCTGGGAAATCCTGTATGGAAATTCACAAGCGTGATGTGTTGCTTTTTCACTGTTGGTTTTCTTTCTTTAAATTTATTATTCATTTTCTACAAAAGGCAGAGCGATTAATAACACAGGATTTAAACGAAGCCAGCTGTACACCGCTAACGTCAGGTCGCTGTCACACTGTCAAGATTTCAGGTTTCCTCTATTTGTTTACCCCGCTTCTGCGTGAAGTCGAAGTTTTAAAAGCGGTTCCCTAAAATCATCTGCAAATCTTCTTGAGCGGATTAAAGGCCGGCTGGAGAAAGCAGACTCACTGAAGCCATTTCCCCTGCGAACCAAATAGCTTAGATATGACAGCATCAAAGACGTAAATATTATTTTAAAGACTTTTCCCCCTCGTCTAAGTTTCTTTCACTCGTCATGGCCTGTTTCTTTTATGCCTTCGCCACAAGTGTTTGAAATTATCCAATTCAGGATAATATCCATAATTACCCGTTTAATGCGAAAGAAAATAAGTGAGCGGCCGGGCTTGTCGATGAGCTCTTCTTTGCTGGTGCGAGATGGACAGACACTCGAAAGTAAATGTGCTTAAAAACTGGCACCGTGCCAGCAGAGGCCACCGAGCCACTCACCCCTGTAGGGGGCACTGATGGTGATACGCTGTGGGAATTTCATGCCCCCCCTACCTCTAAATCTCTGGGGTCACTCCACCCCAAAGCACCAATGGCCAGTGGCTTGGCAGTCGACCAAAATGTCAAAGAGTTAACAGAAGCATTTCATGCTTTTTACAGGTATATCTGTTATAGACGGAAAAAAAGAGACTTTCATTATTTGTAACGCTAGACTGACTTTATAAAGAGAGCAATTAATTATAATGGAGGATAATTCTTGGGAAAACAATGGGTTGGGATTTGACTGAAGTCCTCGGCCAAACGGGACCGGCGTTTGATGGGCTAATTGTTTCATCATCTACATCATCGGCGGCAGCGGCTAACATGCAGCAGTCATATATACGCAGCCGTTAAATAAAAAAATCACAACTACCCATGAAAGGAAAAGAGGTTCCTGTTAAAGGTGCATCATTTTAAAAGTATTTATCTTGAAATCACACGTGGACAGATTTTCAGTGGCAGTATTTATGGTCACCACAACCACATCGTCTGCAAATTACCAGCAAATTCAGTGCGTCTGCGACGCAGTATCTGAGACGGTGCCAAGCGGCGAGATCACCCGTTCGACAAGCACTCAAACTTTGAGCCGTGGCCTCTGGCCGCATTCGCTGATTCCTGTGCCGTTCTGAGAAGCTTCTTTCGGCTCATCAGCAGTCAGGCATGATGTACGTGCGCGTGTTTCAGCGGGGACTCGCCAGCGAATCCCCCCTATGCATTTCTGCATGTTTGACAGCTTTGTCTGGAATAACAGGTGTCTGCCTAATCCTGCTGTATGCCTCTCCGCTTCCTCACTGTTTAATAGTGAGTCGGGGGTGCGAGGGGGGGGGGGCACACACAGTCTTTCTGTGCTATAGAAAGTCTGGCAGATGTTGATGCGCATTTGATTTTTTTTTTCTCCCCATTTATTTATTTTTTTAAAGCGTCCGTTCCCGTTCCGATGGGATTCTAATTTGGTACCCTGAAACCTCCTCCTCCGAGTGTCTGTGTCGAGGCGCCGAGGACACGTGATGGAGCTGACAAGTCCCCAGCAGATGGTTCCGGTTGTTGACAGGAATCCAAGCTCGGCAAACTCCCCTTCTTCCCGCCACATTTGCATAGCGGCACCTCGCGCACCTGGATGGCGCACTGCGCGGTTTCGCCTCCGGTTTTCCGGCACCTTCCCGCTCTTACAGGCGGACACCTGACAACCTTTGTTTTCTCTTCATTATTTTATTTCTCCGGAAGATGCGGAGAACTGCGCAGTGCGGGGTGGAAGTCCGACAATGTGTATATTTGAAATTAGCTAAATTCCCATGCATTATGCTTTTGTTTAGGGCGACCTGTACTCTGCAATGCATTGTGAGGCCACTAGGGTGTATCGGTTCAGATTGGTGGCTCTACCCATGATCCTCTATCTACCCATGATCCTCCTTAGCAGAACAATGTCCCACATCTCCTCCTCTGCTGTGAAACTCCAAATGGGCATGTCTGAATGTCAGAAAGACAATGAAGCCTTCAGATCATCCTGGTGGCAAGACCTGAACCCAGAGAAGGAGCAGGAACCTCAACAGTGGACTGGAGCCCCACAGCCGGGAGAGTGGATGCTGGTAAGCTGGGCTTCTGTGTCGCATTCCCCTGAAAATTAGGTAATTTTTATTTAATCCATATCAGCAAGTTTTTAATTGAAGCGAAAGTGCCGGTGTGTGATTGGATTGGAACTTTCATGTGCTATATCAGAGAAGGAGAGGGCATTCTGCAGACCCGCGTGAGTCGTCGTCTCAGAAGGAGAATCTCCTTGCAGTCTGGCCCGGTGGTGTGGCTCTTCGCAGTGGCACTAAAGCTGTAGCTAAATACCGTCGTCCTGTCTGTTCCATTCCCCTCGATTGAAAATTAAAATGATACCAGATGTCTAAACAAGAAACTCAGCGTCGTTTTTTTCCTCCCTCCTCCGCTGTCAAAATATTTACTTGTTGTGTTTTGTTAATATTATTTATTTATTAATTTGCCTGTGTCTGTATAATTGAGGCCTGGGAGACACAGAGTCTCCATCTGTTAGCTTCCTGGCTCCGAACAGTGGGGGCAGCGTGGCTCTGTGCGCCTTCACACTCTGCCTTCTGCAGCCGGCAGCCCCATTTCCCAACCCGCTCTTCCATGGCCCATGACCTTCGTCTTGCCACAAAGCTGTTCATTTTAATCTGCGCGCTGCCTTCCTTTCCTTTCAAGAATTCAATGTAAACTATTAATGCTTTTTAATTCTGTGGCAAATGCTGTTTATATTCCACTTAATTGGATTCCTGTGTGACAGAATGCATTGTTTTTAATCTATTTCTTGTGTGATGTGTACCACATGAATCAAAGCGATTTTGAAAATGTAAAAATGTAAAATTTTCCTAATTATTCTGATTCTAATTGTACTAATTCTTCCAGTCCAGACATTAAAAATAAACGTGTTATCGTACATATAAATATGGAATGAGATTATGCCATTGAATGGTGATGATACCAAATAAAATGAACCAGGAATTCGCTTTTCTTCTGATCTGGCTGATTGGCTTCTGCGATAAGACATATTATACTATCGACACCCTTCAATAAAACATTAAGATATGAAGCAGCAAAGCACGACCAAGGACCTTCCCGAACTTGCCGACTCAGAAACTCTAGGTACCTTTCTGATGGTGGGGACCCACAAATCCCAAGGATGTTCCCGAAGGTGCAGACCCACACACCTTGAGGACATTCCTGAACATGCAGACCTGCAAACTCTGAGAACCTTGCAAGGTGCAGACAAGCAAACCCTGAGGACCTTCCCGAGGGTGCAGACCAACAAACTCCGAGGACCTTCCCAAAGGTGCAGACCTACAAGTCTTGAGGACCTTCCTGAATATGCAGACCTGCACACCCTGAGGACCTTCCTGAAGGTGCAGACCTAAAAACCCTGAGGACCTTCCTGAATAAGTAGACCAGCAAACCCTAATGAACTTCCCAAAGGTGCAGACTCACAAACCCCAAGGACCTTCTGGAAGGTGCAGAATCACAGACCCTGAGGACCTTCCTGAAGGTGCAAACCTGCAAACCCCAAAGACTTTCCCGAAGATGCAGACCCAGAAACCCTAAGGACCTTCCTGAAGGTGCTGACCCGAAAACCCTGAGGACCTTCCAAAAAGTGTAGAACTGCAAGCCTTGAGGACCTTCCTGAAGGTGCAGACCTGCAAACCCCAATGACCTTCCTGAAGATGCAGACCCAAAAACCCTGAGGACCTTCCTGAAGGTGCTAAACCAAAAACCCTGATGACCTTCCAAAAAGTGTAGACCTGCAAACTCCGAGGGCATTCCCAAATATGCAGACCTTCAAACCCTGAGGACCTTCCCAAAGGTGCAGACCCAAAAATCCTGAGGACCTTCCTGAATATGCAGACCTACAAACCCACAAACCCCAATGACCTTCCCAAAGGTGCAGACCTGCAAGCTATGAGGACCTTCCTGAAGGCGCAGGCTCGCAAACCCCAAGGACCACGAGGACTTTTCTGAATGTGCAGATCTGCAAACCCTGGCGAACTCAAAGGTGCATACCCAAAAACCCCAACAACCTTCTGGAAGGTGCAGACCCGAAGGACCAACCTGAAGGTGCAGACCCACAAACTCCAACGACCATACCAAAGGTGCAGACCTGCAAACTCTGAGGACCTTCCCAAAGGTGCAGACCTGCAATCTGTGAGTACCTTCTTGATGGCGCACACCTGCAAACCCTGAGAACCTTCTCAAAGGTGTGAACCCACAAACCCTGAGGGCCTTCATAAATGTGCAGAGCTACAAATCCCAAGGATCTCCTGAAAGGTGCAGACCCACAAACCCCAATGACCTCCCCAAAGGTGCAGACCTGCAAGTCCTAAGGACCTTCCTGAAGGTGCAGGCTCACAAACCCCAATGACCTCCTCAAAGGTGCAGACCTGAAAGCCCTAAGGACCTTCCTGAAGGTGCAGGCTCGCAAACCCCAAGAACTTCCCAAATGTGCTAACCCACAAACCCTGAGGACCTTCTCAAAGGTGCAGACCTGCAAGACTGTGGCCTGAGGGTTTTGTTTTGTTGTTTTTTTTTATCCATTACACTGCAGCTGACTGATGGTGATTTGGTTGAGTCCCTCTGACTCTGTCTGTAGAAAATTGGGTCATTGATAAAAACCCCACTATCAAAGGGGGCTGAATCCTCATTTACATTTAGATGAGTATTGATTATTTATTTACTTGGCGAAGTGGGATTCCTTTCCAATCTTATCTCTCTCGTCTGTGCTTGACACCTGGAAAAGAGAGAAGGAGAGAGAGAGGGAGGGAGAGATAGAGTTCTTGACACTGCTCTAAGATAACAGCATTTTGTAGAACAGATAAAACTTCGAATGCTGTTGTTTTCCCTGCTCTGTTCTCCTCTCCTCTGCTTTTGACAGAAGGAGAAAGTTTGGAAAATTAAAACCGATGGCTCCCGTGTCGAGGGGGCCAGGGGAAGGGCTCTCAATTTACCGCTGTAACACACCAAATTGGGTGTCTGGGAATGGTCAAGTTGCTAGCGACGAGGGGGGGTGCCAGGGTCCGCCTTGGTTAAATTGTATTGGAAATGGTCTGTTTCTATCATTTAAAGAAAGGAATGCCTCAGCACCCCCCCCCCCCAAGTGTGTAATGAGCAGAGCAGTGTCAACACACCTACGAGGTACAGCTTTGTCACAAAAGTGTCACTTAATGCACCTCAATGCTGCATTTGTGGGCCTAATTTAAATTAGTCACATATCCTTCATATTAAAACAGGAAAATTCTGCATTTCTTGAGTGAATAGCATGTGACCCTCATTGCTATGAAATGAGCATTGGTGGGATACATCCATAAACTGGCCATTGTGTTTTATTGATGCACATCCCCTTGGATCATGAAGGCCTGCTTGATGTATTCAGACCCCAGTTCAGGTCCAGATCTGGTGAAGTGCAATGGCTGTATTTTTGGAAAAAAAAATATTTTTGCGTGTCAGTGAGTGTGACAGTGTGACCTCAAGGGTTCAGCACTTGGTGGTGCCGGGGTGGGGGGAGCCTCACCAGGGAAACATTTCTCCTCCTACTCCTGTTGTTTTTTCCAGTTATTGTATTGGGTGTGGTGTGTGACTGCGTGGGTTTGGATGCCTCATCTTTGATCAGATGGTTGCAGGTTCAGATCCCAGTGGTGGTAGAGTGATTTTGGTATCGGGTCCTTACCCTCTCCACAAATTGACCTGGGGGCTGTCTGCTAAATGGGAGAAGCTAAACTAAAAATCCTGTGTTTCAGAAGTAGGTTCAGCACTTGGCAGAATGGGAAAGTCAGCTCATGGTGCCTATGAACACGCCTCCTAAAACACAGAGCTGATCTTTACTGTGGGGTAAACAGGCATCTTACACACCCCACTATACTTGAAGTTTTTTGATACTTTCTTGGTAAATAGAAATGCATATGAACTGGAACAGCAAACATGCAGAACTCGTGTTCAGCTCATGTGCAGGCAGGCAGTCTGTGGACTGACCAATCCAGAATAACTCTGTGAAGGTTCAGGCTTTGCACCTAAACACCTTCTGCAGGTCATCTTCCCTGCCCATTTAGCGCAACATCACAGTCTCGACCTGGAATGTTCCGGATTATCCCTACAGTGCTGCGCCCACCTCTTTGTTCTGACCCGTGAGAAGTCAGCCCCCCCACAGTAACTGCACAGAGTGACTTTGATACTTTGATCTTTGATCCTCGGCGCTGGTGACAGTTGCTTCACAACTTAATAGGTTGTGACCCCCCACCACTCCGTGAATTTTGCTCTCACTTTATCCTTCAGCAACTGCAGATATACATACAGCTCCCTTCAATTTTACACTCTGTATATAAAGATATATACAG
>JAODJW010000040.1:2108324-2119721 GCA_026777045.1 Hyperopisus bebe | reverse complement strand
TGCCCTGTGGTCAGTGTCCCATGTGAGTCAGTGCCCTTTGGTCAGTGTCCCATGCGAGTCAGTGCCCTGTGGTCAGTGTCCTGTGTAGATCAGTGTCCTGTTGGCAGTGTCCCATGCGAGTCAGTGCCCTGTGGTCAGTGTCCCATGCGAGTCAGTGCCCTGTGTGAATCAGTACCCTGTGGTCAGTGTCCCATGTGAGTCAGTGCCCTGTGGTCAGTGTCCCATGCGAGTCAGTGTCCTGTGTGGATCAGTACCCCAAGGACAGTGGCTAACAGAATAAATTTGTGGGTTAGTAATGCAGACCAGAATACTAGACACTAATACACACCACTAAAAAGGATTCCATTTTATTTATTTTTTTTCCTATCAAGGCACAAAAATATCAGGCAGCTCATGAAGTCCATTTAAGTTCTCCCATGAACCAACTGACATGCAGGTCTCAGCCAATGGCAGGATCCACGTTACACAGGCAGACTAATCGGCCTGGTGGCCACCGGGAGATAGCAGCATTAGGGGACAAGCTTTAAATGCCCTGTGAATCTGGAAAGCAGCTTCATCACGAGTTTGTGGGCGGGCGGGGGGGGGTTCTGTGTCGACAGTCCAATGTGGTCGAAAGAGATTCGGACCTTTGCCCAAGCATTGCACCTGGGAATGTTTTCTTCTAGAAATCCCATATCACCCACAGTGCCAACTGAAGCTCCCCCAGCAAGCTTACCCCCCTCCCCCGCCTTCTCATCCTCATGCACCATCTGAGGCAATGTGAAATCGGCTTGCTAAGATGGTGGCCCCCACGTCGCCTAATGGGTTGGCCACCATTCATCGCCCACAGCCAACAATGAGCCGGCGACGTAAGAGGATCTGGCTGTGATGGGTTGAAGACAGCAGTGTGACGGAGACGGCCTCCTTTGAAACCGGCGGCTCAGCCCTTTGCTGAAACGAGGTCTGCTTGTGTAGGAGGGTGAGACACCCGAGGGTGGGTCACGTCAAGAAAGTGGCAGCTTCCGAAATCCACCAAATGGCCCTCTCGCTGCCGGCTGCCCGGGAGGCCCGTGGAAGGTTCCAGTTTCTGCCCGGGTGATTTTAGGGGTCATGAGGAGGAGCGCAGGACCAAAAACAGGTGTGTGTGAGAAAACAACCTGCTGAGAGGAACATGGAGAGCAAGTGAGTGGAGGCCAGACGAAGCGCGGTGAGCCTGCTGTACAAGCATGGATACTGGAACTTTATGCAGCCTTTATGGTGCTAAACATCAAAATCTCTCTGAAAAGACATACATGATAGGATCCTGCTGACCTTCTTCCAAAGGTTCTCACACACGACCTTTGTGTAAACACGCCCTATGCCTTCATCTGTCTGAGTCTTCTCTTCCTGAATGGTCTCCATGACTCCGTCGCGGTATGGTGTGAGGGGGGGCCCAGCTGTCAGTCATTGGAACAGCTCACTCCCCAAGACCTGCCTCTTTTTCCGACGTTCCAATCCTCTCCAGCATCCCTGCTGATTGTTCTCCGGATCCCCTTGTCAGCATCCACGGCATTGTCCAGGGAACGTTGGATTCCTTGACCTTTATTCCTTCTCACTCGATGTTGTGGATGGACTCAGCATCAGGTCAAGCTGCACTAGGGTTCCCCTGAAGCTGTGTGCCTGTGTGCCCCAAGTCCCACTGCTGGGTGGAGGCCAGTTGTCAATGGGGTGTCCGGAGGTGCTGGAAGTTCAGAGCCACCCTCTGAGATGGGAAAGGTCATCCGCTGGATGCCGTCAGCTCCTGTCTGGCTGGCTCGCCAGCCCATGTGCTCGCCTGGATGCTGACACTCCTGGGTGTGAAATACCAGCCCTTTCCAATGTCCAGCTCAGCTTAGACCCTCCAGACACTGAAGCCACATTTCTTTTCCCAGAAGCCTCTGGGCTGTGAATGACTTCTCCCCCCCAGAGTCTAACTTCCTGCAAACTGCTCTCTCCTGACCCTGCCCTGTTAATAGCAGAACAGGCTTCTAACGACTTCTAGAACTTTCTCTTTTTTTGTCACGAGCTAAAGACTCGCCTCTTAACACAGTACCTCTGCCCCAGGAATTCAATTACTCTTCTCCCCCAGTGCTGGCGAGCCGGCATTAAATGCACTGCTGGGAACTGAATTCTGCTTATTACCTTTTACCTTGTTGTACCTTTAACCCGAGGTATATGCAACTACAATATTTTCAGAGAATACAATCAATGATCATACTTCGTAATTGAACTAGGATGTGCTGTTGTTTCAAATTATTATTATTTTGTCATGATAGCTCTGTTAATATTCATTAAAAAAAGATATTAAACAGAAAGAATCCTGACAGAAACTTTCTTCAGTAGCATAAAAAAGTCACAGGCTTGAATCTTGTATATCTACCACAATATCTTGATTAGTCTATTTGCACCTGCTCCAGTTATTTACAGAGGCTGGACATAATAACAGAAACACCAGATGAAAACGGACTTTGACTTTGAAATGAATTACAATTACAAACACGACTACTGAGATGAGTCACGTTAGACTTGATGTCCATCAGTGGCACGTCAACTGTAAAGAAGCAGACTGAGAAAACCCAGCAGTCAATGTTTGAATTGCAGGTGATAATCAGTCATAAAAGCTCTAAAATATTTCCATATGTCAAGGGAAATAGTCTCAAAAATTATGGAAGCATGTGCTAACCAAACTATATCAGCAAAGATGAGTGGTGATCAGCAGTCAGGGCTCATCAACTGGAACAGACAAACATGTCAGAGGATCATCGCTAAACACCACAAAAACGGCAGAGCTAAATCATCACCGCTGAGCTCTGCTCCCAAATAAAACAGTATGTGAGCTTCACAAAGTTGTCATTTGGGTATGTAGTTAGTGAAAAGCCACACGCCTTCGACCACGACATCCGCTGGGATGGACAACCATCATGTGGGAGCATTTTGGTCAGAACCAGCTAAACCATCCGGTGCTAGTGTTATCACTCACAAACACATTCAGGAGTGGTTTTATGAGGACCAGAATGAATCGAATTCCCTTCCACAGACTGCCCCATCATCAGACCTAAACATCAGCGAGGCTGTACAGCATGCTCTGGAATATACTCCATGAAGCAGATTTCCAGCCTCACCATCTCTGAAAGTTCAGGAGCCTCTTCTTCTTGAAAAATGGTCCAATATCCCAATACGTACATCTTAGGAATTATGAGAGCATTCCAAAGAAGGATGGAAGTTCCTCTAAACCCCTGAAGGCCCAAATCCTCATTATGTCCTTGATATTAATATATCATTAAGCATTTTTGCTATCTACCTTCATTTATCCAACTCTTCCATTCGCATGTCTACCCCTGTTCCTCCACCCACTCCATCTGTTTGTCCACTTCTCCAGCTGTCCATCTGTCCATCTTCTGTTACTCCATCTGCTGACCTGACAATCCACATGCTGCTCCATCCTTGAAAAACACGCATCTAGCCCTCCTTTCACAACATGATTCCTCCCCCCCCCCCGGCTGCACCCCACATAAGCAGCTTCTGCCCCCTTGTGGAGACACATCATCAGGTGCACATTCTTCAGACAGCAAGGTCTCTCGGAACCCTGGGGAGTCCTGCTTTGGTTTTGATGTTGTGTCTTTTTGTGTGTGTGGTGTGTCTTCCGAGCTGCATGTGGGACCAAGGCACTCAATGGGTTTGAGCCCAGACATGGGGGCAGCAATTTGACCTCTACATGATGTCTCTGCTTCTGCGACTAAACTAGGGTCACCACAGCGTTCCCAGTGATTTCCATAGGGGACGCAAATCAAATGTCATGCAGATCTTCCAGGATATCCAGAATTCCTGAGTTGTTGACCTGATGTGACATCATTATCAAACAGGACACCACATTCTTACATGAGGCGTGCTGGCGGCATGGTCATCTGGGGTAACCCTCATCCACTGTGGGGCCCAATCTGACACACAGGCCGTGATAAGCTCCATCCACCGCAGAACTGATTCATTTGACATTATCAGACAAATAGTGCATCACAAATGACCAGCTGGGGAGGGAGCCTGAACCTACCATTCGAGGAGAAAACCCGTTGTTGTATCCGTCAACTGCAAAGTGCAGCATTGAAGCGATCATAACAATGATAACCAGCTACGACAGTGTGAATGGAAGAGTTACCTGCTACTCGAGTGTAAGGGAGCTCGCTAAACCTCTAATATGCACAGTAACGGCACATGGGTCGGGGTGGGGGGCTGGGGATCGCACCTGCGCTTGTCAGGCCGCCAAAGTGGACGGGGTAATTGCCAGCTGATTGTCGCCATTAACGTCTGACGGCGAAGTACTTTCCGTTCTTGTTACGCTTTCCACTTCCGAGCCATAATTTGGTGTTGCAGCCCACACCTCCGCACGGGGGTGATTAGACCCGATTATGGCGCCGCCGCCTTCCTCTAACGGAATAAGCCTAAATTAACAAAGCGAGCCACAGATGAGCAAAGGTAATTGACACCTGTACTGTTTAGTATTGACACGAATGACGGAGGCGGGAGAATAAGCTATCACTGTGCAAAATACCCATAATTCCTCTCAGTATGTACATGCAGAAAATATTTTTGAGGTTTTAAGTAAACACATTTTCATGGTGTTTTGTAACTCTTGGAAAGATTCTTTACCAAATGGCCATAGTTGTGCACAAAAGAGAATTTAATACAGTGGTACCTCAGTTCTCGAACTCATTAGAACTCGAATTTCTTTAAAGTTGAACCAACCAGGTCGAAAAAAAATTACCTAGAGCTCGATCTGAATCTCAGAAGTCAAACCGTGAACAGCGACCTAAGATAACTTGTAAGCGCGGGGAAATGAGTCACGCAGCACTTCTCTCAGCGGAAACAAAGGGTAAGGCTTCAGTCTTCAATCGTGCATGTTTACAATAGCTGAATTCATATACTTAGATAGTAAAAATACATTTAAACAATGATATACAGTAACAGTGATTATTATTATATAATAAAATACATTTAAAAATAAAGATTACTTATTCATTATTTTAATATTAATAATAAACCATAAATACATTTAATTATAATAATATTGTCGTGTCGAGCAGGGACAGAACGGAGAAAAAAGGAGCAGACATCAGGGTATTGGGGAATACCGTATACGGGGTTTAATTACAGGTAAGGCGGGCAAAACGCAGACGGACAATACAATGACCGGACTGGGGAAACAAACTGAAACTGTAAGCTCCCCCTTCCCCTCTACGGCTAGATCTTCACACAGCCTTCCAGGATCAGGCCTCATGACCGCGGCTTTATGCCGGCTAGCCTCTGGGAGGAGCCGAGATTGAGCCCTGGGTCTCCCTCCCATTGCAGGCGGCGGCTGAAGCCACAGACGGAAAACAGAGCACAGGCCACATCGCCATCGATGTGAGAAATGGGAGTTTAGATCACATCGCCACAGCCACATAGGAAATGGAGATTGGGCCACATCGCCACAGCCAAGTGGGAGACAACATGTGGGCCACATCGCCATAGCACTGCATGGGAACACAGTGTGGGCCACATCGCCACAGCCGTGTGGGAATGGAATGTGGGTCACATTGCCATGGCGCCATGTGGGAAATAGCGTGCAGGCCACTTTGCTATGGCCAGGTGGGAGACGGAGCATGGACCACATTGCCATAGCACCAGGGAAGAGATGCAGTGCATGACTTTCATGTGAGCATGCAGCCAGCACGTGCCGATCACGCATCTCCAGTGCCTGTTACTCATAAGGTGCCTCAGACGTAGCATGATGGCAATGATTAAGAATGCGGTAAATATCAAGCTGACTGGCTGCATCAATTAGAGGCTGCAACAACTGCAGCTTGATGCTCCTCCCGTCATGCAGTGCCTTGCCATGTTGGCCAAGAAGCCGGATAGACCCGACGCTATGGGCAGCCTTCAGAATCATGATCGAGAAAAAAAACAAGCGATCCAGACGAACAATAATCCATGCTCAGAAGTGTGGACTTCACACATTTTGTCATCTGGCATATATGTTCAATAAAATATTACAATTTTACTTGTCATTATTTTGAGCTGTCCTATGTTTTCCGGTGTGAAAACAAGAATTTTGTCCTGGTCTGCCAGTGGGATCGGAAGGTAGCATTACAAAAAAGAAAATCCAGAAAAAATAAAAATCTAAAATTGTTAGCAACAACATGGTTGATATGTAAAGCATGCAAGTCAGAGCAGCCAATGGAAGAGCAAAGCCCAGCAATACAGACTGCTAATCAGCCAATTGTCGCTCAGCATGTGGGTGGAGCCATCTGAATACAAAGGTACATTTTGCTGAACCACTCTTCTGCCTGACTAAATCACAGATAGACCCAAATGGAGATGGGGTGGAAACTCCCCTGTGCACTGCAGAGTACATTTACACACAAGGGTTCAAAAGCTTTACTGTCATTTGTACAAGTAGAATGAAAGGCTTGTGTACCTCCCTGTGGACTTATACAGAAATAACCCTCTTGACCCCAGCATGATTCAAAAATACAACCTTTTTATCTGGAATCAAACACACTACCATTGCACCACAAGGTCGCATTGATCTTATTAAGCAAACACTTTAAGCAAAAGCAAAGTGACGTACAAGTGAGGCAAATAGCACACTACTGAACTAAGTATGAGTGTAGCTAGGTACTGCAGCACCAGAATCTATGAACAGCTGGTAAGGGGAAGGTTGTTGGTTCAAGCCTCAGAAAGAGTGTTGCCGTTACACCCTTGAAAACAGCCCTTCATCTGAAATGCCTATGCATAATATCTGGTGAAATAAGTCATTAAAAATTGTCTCTTGATGAAAGCATCAGCTAAAAATTGGTCTATATCTGCAGACTAGTATTCTGGTGACATGATCCCATTAGAGGAACACTTTATTTTACTTTTTATGTCTCTCCTTTAAGAGACTTTGCTGTAGGATCGCTCATAGCGCAGATGACATAGCCATTATCTCCTTTGGTTTGAATCTTCTGGGCATTTGACCGTGGAACTGGTTTGATCAGGTGTAACAGGGCCGTGCTGAACCCTGGGCCAACTCTGTGGACCAAGGCATTTCCTTACCAGTCTGAACAAGCCTTGTTAGTGATTACCAGCATCCAAGGACCAGATAACACTGTGATTTCCTGTGATGATCCCCACACCAGCGCGCTCTCCTGCGATGATCCCCACACCAGCGCGCTCTCCTGCGATGATCCCCCCACCACCGTGCTCTCCTGCGATGATCCCCACACCACCGTGTGCTTCCCTCCCCCTATATCCCTGTGTACTCCCTTTTTGTTGATGCTGAGGCTTTGCCGTAACAACAGCACCACAGAAACAGTGTCACAGGGGAGCTGTGTTTCATTATTAAACGTGTCTCATCACCTCTGGCAAAAAGAATAAAAAAAAACTCTTCACACCTCTCTGTCCTAATTCGCTCATCTCCCCTAGACTCTGGGCATTTTTATTTTGATTGTAATATGTGTCTTTGACGTTTCTTCATTTCCCTTGCTCTTTAATTGCTTTTGTTTGATTTTATAGACGCTAGGGAAGCAGATTTTCCAGTTGTTTCTCCTGTTATTAAAGATCGTCTGAGTCCAGGGCTGCCTAGCACAAGCAGGAATGGACCAGTAACAGCCGTCCTGCCGGGGACGAAAGGGGAGGGGGAGGAATGTCTGTATCACATCAAGTAAATGCGAATCATCTTCTCCACACTCTCAGAACTGCTCCCTTCCCACCAGTCAGCTGCCAATCACGACCCATCCACTTCCTCAAAATCACACTCCTGAGACGTTTTACAGCTCCGTCGCTCCTGGAGGATTCCGCAGCCTGCAATATTGCGAAACAACAGTAATTATAAAGGCACGATTTGTTCTACCCGGCGCTGGGAAATAGTTTAAATGTGCTTCTGTTTTACGGGGAGAGGGCTGGTGTTTAAGTCGTTCGAGTACTATGCTGAAACATATTTTGTATAATTTACCGGCGCTTGCTCAGCAGTCTTGTTTTATGGTTGGGATCGATCCGGCGGCTGAATCAACGCACGTTAGAAGACTTACAAGAGACTGCGTCAGATTCCAAAGGTGTTACGAGGGTATTTTTCCCCGTGAACGCGCGTCCCTGGGACGGTGCGCGACTCCGACGGAGAGGCGCATCAGTTAGCGGCGCGGCGGCGTGCACCTTTCATTACTGCTGTTGGATTACGCGGTGCAGATTGATGGATTCACTTGTTGCCGACCTAAAAGCATTAAGCTGCTCTTCGTGTCAGTCTGGTTCTGGAGCAGATTCGAGATCTGATGTCATGGACCTTGCCTGCTGAGTCGTTCTTTGTCTTTGCCAGCCGATAATTAATTGATAAAATATCTTTATTTCTTTCCCTTTCATAAAAGTACAATTGTTGCATGTAAAGGATAAATAAGCATAGTCTTCAAGTCTACATAATGCTGATCTGAAAGATTGGGGGACTCAGAAGGCCTGCTGTTTGACGCTGTTACTTTCGCACTCCTGTATCATCGTGGGCCTTTCGATATATTGGTAATAAGTGCACGCAAACATCTCTCTGGCATTTTTACCATAACAATCTCAAATAATTAACGAGACGCAAAACCAGAGAGTTAAAAAGGTTACCGTTATGTTGCGTTATATAGCGAGCTGTTCGACACTTGTAAAACCCTGTGTCACTGAGACTCCGTAAAAATAAAATAAACATTTTACTTCATACATTTCATGTAAGTTGTAATTTCTTATGGCTAAGAGCTGTTTAATGTAAACTTAAGGGGACATTTTCGAAAGGCTGTGAAATTTAATGTAGTATTAACCTTATTCTGAGACCTGGGGGGTTATAAAACGGAATGAAAATAAACCCCGAACTACACACGAAACACACGTAATAAAATAGACAATAGCCATTCGTCTGTTAAATAAATGACTGTGAATACGAGAAACCACATTTAGCTGTATATTTGGATTACAGTCTATACATTATCCGCACTTATACCGGCAATCAGCACATTTTTGGCCCTAAAAGCGGAATAAGAGGACGATGAAATTATATGGACAAGAAACGTTTTATGACAATACCGGTAAACTTTAAAAAACGCCGCTCCCAGAATGTTGACAGAAGGCTTATTACAATAAAGCTGACAATTCAGAGAAGTTACATATGCCAATGAAACGGACACTGGGGTAGTTTAAACAGGTAGTGACGGATGAAGTGCAGTAATCGGGGTTTTGTTGTAACGCAATAAACACGTAAAAATGTGGTTAAAAAGGCGTCCTTATATCCACCGCTCTAAAGTTTATTTAACTGTATTCTGTTCGTTCAAAGCACAAAAACTTAGTCGCCTCAAAAATGAAAACGAATAACAATTTGTAAAACAAAAACACATTAAAGGCGTGTCACTTATTTTATTCTTCAACGTATATTTATATGTTCTTTTGGTTAAAACCATAACATGCAATTATTCTGCAACCGTGTAGATTTGACTAGAGTGAGAGTTCACTGCTAATTTTACGTTATAATTATTATTTTTCAGTATAAAGTCAAAGTTCCTTCGGATCATAATTACGCCGAGATGTCTCATTTTAAATGTTGATTTGGTTTCACCGCGCTGTGTGTCTAGGTGCTCTTTGTCTTGATGGAGACAGCGGGGAATATTCCTCGTGAATGCTGCGACTGCCACCTGCAGGACACCGACGGGATCTATTCTCGCATCGGACACCATTGGCAGAACTTGTGCCGTATGTATAATTAGGCCGCTTTTCCGCAGCTGCCCTAAGATGTGCCTCCGTGTGCACCCCAAGCTCGTAGGTGATGCCAAACGTTGACTTAAGTTTATCTAAACATCCAAGCAACAAAATAATCAAAGCCTGAAGCCTACATGTGAAATAGTTGCATCCTGGTGACATTTTAATGAGCTGTACATGTGTATTGGGTACAAATGCTTCATTCATAAAGACACCTTCTCTAGCACCCAAAGTTCAGAAAGGTTAGTACTACAGCCGCATCGCCTCCTGCTGGCCATATCTAACAATGAAGGGTTCACCGCTCTGCACACGGTCCCAATAAAGAACTGAGCCATGCTGTACTGGAGCTTCAGGGATTGAAGGACTTGATGGAAACCTAAAACTTTGACTTTCCAAGCCAAACACTGGTATGTATGGCCTAGTGAAAAGGCATCAGTCTGTCGCTATGGATATGCGGTGAGAAGTCTGGCTGGGTGGTACTTGTGTCGCCCCAGAACCAAACCCAAGGTCACTGAAGCTCTTAAGCCCTCTGTCCTCTGGGAGAATAGAACTGTGTAATGATGCTAGAAAGCAATCAGCCCAGGGGCTTCTGGGGGCTATCCACTGTGGGCTACAGCATCAGGTGCAACATCACTGCTAACTGTCACTTCTGGTAGCGTGTCTATTATTTACACATCCTTGGTTGTTAAGCAAAAATATTCCTTCTGAGTGATGTGGTCTGTATTTTGGTTCGAGCACTTTGGCTTCATGTTGGCTGAAGGCTGCTACGGTTCAACTCGATCTTTAGTGTGGGAACTAAATGCAGGCCCTTCTAAGCCCAAGAATCCATTATCGGCATCACTGATCATATTTGGAGCTAAACACACAAACTCCATGGTGATGAGGACAAGTTACTGTAAGCGGTGTTTAAGGGTAGATGGATCACAGGGTGAGGACTGAGCTAGGTCAGGGGCTTAGAAATATGCAAGGATCCAGGATCACACGTGAATGACTACATATAAAAAATTAAAACACCTTGGGCAGAGAAAATGCGTAAAGTAAACACTCGCTTGTTGGCTAGATAAGAGCGTCATACAGGCATCTACATCATGGCTGGTTTAGCTTTGGTAAGAGAATTTAGCCGAATATGGTTTTTTGGTTTGACAAACCGGCAATGAAACACTCATGTGATTCACATTCACACGTTTAAGCCTCGTGACCCCTAAATAGCTTGAGTCGTTTTTCCCTTTCCTCAAAATGGAAGCTCCCACCCCCCCCTGCATGCAAAAAAGCCCCCTTTTCCAGTTTGAATTACTTGTCATTTTGCACACAAGACCGTAGCGTAGATGCCTCATTAGAAGAAATGTGTCACCATGCTGCATCCGCTGCTATCGGCACGAGATCTGGGAAAGAAGCGGTTTTCCACAGAAGTGTGTGGAAAATCAGGAGATGTCGAGGTTTCCGTCCTCGGGTTGCTTTTTTTTTTAAAAAAAACTTTTTTCTTTATTTTTGGAAGTGATGCAAAAATGGACTCTAATAAACTGTTTAAAAGTTTCAAGGCAATTTCTCGTAAACTCCTATAAATTAGAAACATGCTAGTCAATGACTGCCTTGTACTTCATTTACACACTGTGTGTGTTACGTATGAGCAGAGCGCAAGTCCAGTAGTTCATTTCACACCGACGGCCT
>JAODJW010000040.1:2090573-2102961 GCA_026777045.1 Hyperopisus bebe | reverse complement strand
TATCATTGTCTAAATGTATTTTTACTGTCTAAATATATGTATTCAGCTAGTGTAAACATGCACGATGCTATCACAGGTATGCGAGGCTTAGACTGAAGTGTTACCCTTTGTTTCCACTGAGAGACGTGCTGCGTGACTCATTTCCCAGTGTGTACAAGTTATCTTAGGTCGGTGTTCACGGTTTGACTTCTGAGATTCAGATTTCTGAATCTGAGTTCTAGGTAATTATTTTCGAACTGGCTGGTTCGACTTTTAAGAAATTCAAGTTCTAATGAGTTTGAGAATTGAGGTACCACTGTATTGATAGAACTCTTCTAAATAATCAGTGGAGGGCTGAAGTCACCACTTAAGTCAAAAGTCAGTGGATATTAGAGTTTTTGTTATATTTTAATACAATGGAGAAAAGCATTTATAGAACACAATCAGGGACATACAATACTTAGCCATTACCAAAAGTGCACATAAACAGAACATTCCTCTATCTGCAGCCAGAACCAGGCCAGAACCCATCACTGGACCGGGGACCCTGTGATGCCTCCCATCATCAAGCACTTTCCTCTGACTGCAGGGAAGATGAGAACGTTTTTAGGAAAGTCGCTTCCCCCAAAAAACCCCAACAACATACATGAAAGTTAACAGTCCCTTTCTGAAACCTGCGAGGAGGTAGAGCTTTAATCAGATCAGTGTCTGCATGCCTAGATATTTACATCCTGCGTCAGCGCACGCTGTTATGGGGGCTCTCCGCGTCGGCCAGACAGAGAAAGACAAAGAGAAAGTCAGAGAGACAGAGACAGATAGAGAGACAGCCTCACACGACACGCATTGACCCATTTGTTCGAGACGAGGCCCGACCGCAACGAGAGGAACAAACCAGGCAGCCGGACTTCAGCTGACCTTAAAGCGAATTCTTCTTACATTTATTAAAATGATCATCCTCATTTTTTCCCAAAAGAATTCCACCATCTAGCTGCACACTTAAAACAGGAGTTTTAACACTGAAAGACAGAGTGTTTGTTACAAAAAAAAAAAAAAAAAATGGTGGCTAGTTTGCCAAAAACGGTGGGGGACTGGGAGGCTTAAATGACCCAGGGGGATTCAAAGTGGGAGGGGTGTCTTTGGTGGCAAGGGGAACAGAAGGGTGGGGGGGGGGGGGCTGTTGACCGAGGTCCTTCAATCCAGTTGGTAAACCCCCTCCTTCTTGGTGGGGCAGTGAGCTGCTCCGTGCCCTATAACTGGCACACGCATCCCAAGGCACTGCTACTAGGGTGTGGTGTGAAGGGGGGGTGGGGAAGGGTCATGACACCTGACCAATCAAGGAGCTTTGGAAAATCTGGAACCTGCAAGATGTGATTGTCCCTCATAATTCACAGGATCTGGTCTCATCCTAAACCACGGCAAGCCATCCCTTGTTCTCTCCCTCCCGCCATCGATCTCAAGACCAGGCAGGATAAACTCGCGGAAAAAGCATCAAGCAGAGAGCCACCCAGCAAGCCAGCTGTAAGTCAGGAATACAAACACGTCTGTTCTCACGTCCCGTGCTTAAAAGCCGCAGTGGAGTGAGCTTAACCGATTTGCGTATTCCTAAGGCGCGACTCGCGGGAAACTGTCCAGGAATGCTGAAATAAACCCTTCGGGTAAAAGCTGGGGACACCTGGAATCTACCTGCTCGGTCTGGTAGGTCTATGATGGGCCGAAGCAGCATCCCCCCACTGCAGGCACGCCCCCATGCCAACGCACGCCCAAGAGCACACTGTCACTGTGGTCCCTTTTCCACCTGTCTGATCGGTATCATTATTTCTATGTGTTTAAATAGATATAAAATTCTGAAAAGCAGAGACTCGTTGGTCAGTGTCAGAGAAACAGAGGATGGGCAATTAAAAAAAAAGACAGGAATTCAGTTTCTGGTTGAAAAGCTGTTTTGGTGTTTCCTGGTGACCCAAGCCTCGGTTGGGTCGGGGCAGGTCAGGTCTGCTGTCCTCTATGCTCTATGTACAGCTATACAGAGGGAGGGGGCGGGCAGGGGGACAGTCGCGGAGCCTCCCCCCGTGACAGGCCACCCCGCCTCACTTGCGGTCGTCGATGGTCTTGATGAACTCCACAGCGGCCGTGAACTGCATCCACCAGTAGCTCTCCTCCCCACCGAGCCGGCTGGCGTAGAAGTTACTGATGTACTGGATGGTGGAGAGCAGGCAAGGTGGGTTGGCCTGGGGGGGATGGGGAGGGGGACAGTGTCACACTCAGGACACAAGGTGAGTTATCATTCATAAAACTGCACTCAGATTCATCTCAAAGAATAAAACATGACTAAGCAATGCTGTATGCACATCATCAGGCTGGGTGACTTGTTTAAAGGTACAACAGTTGGATGCAGCTAGGAACTGAACCAGCAACCTTCTGTGTGGCTCCCTGCCTTGCTACCCGCTACCCTTGCTAATCGACTCCCAGGTAGAAAAAGGGTGCAGCAGGCAGGAGGCGCCAAAGTCGGTCATGAGCGGCAGGTGCCCGTGAGGAGGGCGCCGCTCTGCTGGACACCTTTCTGCCTGCACCTCTGATGAGCTTTCCTGGTGACTGGAGGCTGGAGGGAATACGGATCCGGCTGGCAGAGGGTCGGTCCGTTTCCTGATCACACTCATGTATGCCCCGCCTTCCGGCTCACTCAGACCATGTTTACCAACACATTAGCCCGACATTAGTGTTCTTATTAGGGGCCTTAATGAGGCCATTATGTAAATATCTATGGAAAGGCAGCCCCCGCCCCCCGCTGGTATATGCCAAGGCGTTCGCTAATCTCCGTCCCATTCCGTTCCGATGGCATGAGCAGGAACCCAAACGTTTAGAAGTCATTCTGCCTCTAATGGCAGCGAGCTCAGCTTGCGGATGCAGGAACTCTCAATCACACTGCTATACTGCCAGATAAACACCATTAGGGAGCCAGTATTAGCCAAGGAAAAGCAAATACACATTTTACTATCTGTGGTAGATGTCATGCTGATGCCTATTATGGGCTGGAAGCCCAAAGCTCCGCATACGTCAGACACACTCAGCCTATCTGTGTGCGCAAGTCCCATCTGGGGAGGGAGGTGTCCCCACCTTGATCAGGACAAAGACGAGCACGGGGACAAAGTCATCGGCACCGGGCACGGCGTCCTCGTTGGCCAGGCTCAGTAGGTTCATGATGGTGGAGCACATGCGTAGGATGCACTGCACCTTGTCCCGCGGCGTCTTGTAGGCACTGATAGTGCGGATCTCGGCCTGTGCCGAGGGCCACGGCGCCTCCTTCAGGTACACCTGTGGTGGGGGGACAGAGGGCAGATGGTGTGCCTTCATGGATGGTGCGCAGGTACATTTGGCAAAGGCAGTTTCTTCTGATGTGGACAACTAGCCTCAGATGTGGATTTCAACAAAATAACAAAGGAAAACCCACGACTATCTAGCCCACGGGTGTCAAACTCGAGTCCTGGAGGGCTGGAGCCCTGCACATATTTGGGTCTCCCCTCATTTAACACACCTGATTCAACTCCTTGTGCTAGCTCATGGCTCATGAGCTGAATCATTTGTGGTGGAACACGGAAAGAACTAAGCTACACAGGGCTCTGGCCCTCCAGGACTGCAGTTTGACACCCCTGATCCAAACCAACTCTACCTCTCCTACACACAAAATGAAATAAAATGGGGAAGAAGGCAATACAGTACCAGAATGTCACAGGTTCTACTCCCACCCTACTGAGGCGAGGCTCTCAACCCCAGTTGCTTAGGAAAAAGCGTGCAATTTCCAGGTGACCCACAGCCCTGCTAAGAAGCCCCTACCCTCTCTGATGTACCTCAGCATCCCTCTGCTGGGGTGAACCCGAAACCAGCACAAAAATGGTGCCTGTGAGGTTTCCTGGCTTCTGGCTTATTTATTAATTACCAGTGATGTGCCCTGCTATTAATCAGACTCACATTTAATGAACTTGTGCACATAAGTAGAAAAAAGAAAACCTTCAGCAGCTGTGATAAATCAGAGTCATCCACTTGTACACAAGCTCTCAGATTGCTTCACAGATCCGATATCGAGAATTAAAAAGTGTCAAATCCAAAAGCGCCTGAGAACAGAGGTTCTCTTTCCACGGCGGTGGGTCAGAGCGCTTCAAGGCCATCCCCAGCCACCAATGGGCTGCGAGAGCACGCAGTCACAGGGACCCGCCCTCTGACCCAGCACACTTAGCTAGCGCCTGCCGTAAATCTCCAAATACAAGGCGTGTGTATTTTTCATGTCCCAGTTGAGCATTTGTTACTCCCGGTAATGGTCTGTGATTTGTAATGGTCATTATGGGGAGCCACCCAGAGACAGAGAGACACTGGGCGACTGTCACAAATTTTCAAGGGAGAAAAAAAACAAAAGCTTTAACCTCATCCTTGAGGTTTCACTGCCATTCTGACTGAAAACACAGACACTGCAGAGTCAGAGAAAACTATAAGCAAAATTCCTTCTACTTTGGACCAAGAAAATAGACACAGAACTCAAAGGCAGGTGGGCCCTTAAAGCAGAAAGTGGGCAGACAGAGAGATGGGAGTGATACCTCTGGTATCTGCAGAGCCTTGTGATTGGCTGTCACGACTTTGGAGAGCCTCTGGATGTGTTCCTGCAAGAGCCTGAAAGAGAAGCGTTGTCAGCATCAGCCTGCATGCATCGGTCACGTGCTTCGCCTTAACATTACTGATTTATAGCCGAGATGCTGTGGCGAGGGGGGAAGCGGGCTCAATACGTCCTTTACCCGGCAGGTCGATACGACCTCTGCGGACATGGCCCTCTAGCACTGGCTAATCGGACCGCAAATAATCGACTCCGTAATGAGAGGCAGCCCCCGCCCCCCCAGGCCAGCCGGCTTGCTCCTGCTCACTGGTCTCTCAGGATGTCCCCGTCCTGGTTGGGGTAGAAGGCCAGCTTGAATATGCGGTTCATGACGCTGCGCTCAATGGCCATCTGGGCGTCCTGCAGCTGCTCCTCACTGGCGAACTGCCAGATGGCATCATGGGCCATTGCGCCGTACAGGTATCGCAGGAAGTCCTCCACTGCTGCAGTCTTGTCATCGGCCGCTGTGCAGGACTGGAACGCTGAGGGGGGACAGAGAGCCACACACACTGATTGCACGGGACCCACCAGCCTCACACACGGGGACACACACTGACTGCACGGGACCCACCAGCCTCACACACGGGGACACACACTGACTGCACGGGACCCACCAGCCTCACACACGGGGACACACACTGACTACACAGGACCCGATGGCCTCACACACGGGGACACACACTGACTACACAGGACCCGATGGCCTCACACACGGGGACACACACTGACTGCACGGGACCCACCGGCCTCACACACGGGGACACACACTGACTACACGGGACCCGATGGCCTCACACACGGGGACACACACTGACTGCATGGAACCTGCCGGCAATAAATATGCAGTATATACAATACACCAAATAGTAGTGGCATCAATCAAGCTGAACATCTACATTAATTTATTTAGCAGAGTGA
This sequence comes from Hyperopisus bebe, assembly GCA_026777045.1. Classification (NCBI taxonomy): domain Eukaryota; kingdom Metazoa; phylum Chordata; class Actinopteri; order Osteoglossiformes; family Mormyridae; genus Hyperopisus; species Hyperopisus bebe. Next base: position 2,097,428 of record JAODJW010000040.1, on the reverse strand, counting down.
GGAAAGCTTAGGCTCAGATGGCAGGGCCAGCCAGTGTCCCGGGAGCAGCTGGGGTTAGGCACCTTGGTGCTCTAGTTACTCTGCTGGCCACAGGAGTTGAACCCATGACCTTCCGAGCACAGGTACATATCATTAACCCTCTCAGCTACTCAACGCCCCTTCATAACATACACGGTGGCTTCCTAATGCAGTACTGGGCTTCCAGTGTGCCAGTGTTATCCATTTGACATTTAGACTCTTACTGGCAAACAAAATGCCTCAGACCTTGGACATGCTAAGTATCAAGGAACCTGTTAGCAAATCTCTTCATGTAACCACCTGTGTTAAATATAGTGAAATCTGCTAAATTCATATATTAATCTATATGTTAGAATTGTATGAGCTGTTTGGAAGTGAGAAATGGACCTCTGCAAGGAAGTACTAGTATTACCAGAGTCAGTGTAAACTACTAAGAGCTCTGACTTGATACCTGGCCCTGGCCACACCCTCTGTTTCCCACATGCACTCTAATATAAGGGCACAGAGAATAAGGAGTTTGTCCCAGATCACAGAGGCGGGGGCACCCTGGAAGGCATGCCACCAAACCGGTTAGGAAAACAAGTCACCCCCCCCTGGGCCCTGGCACGCGGACGTACCTCGGATGAAGTCGAGCATCTTGGCCTCCATGCGCTCAAGGAGCAACCGCACGCACACAGTGGTGAAGTAGCGGTTGGCCACCTCCTTGTCACGCAGCACCCGCTGCAACAACCGCTCCAGGTGGGCCTGCGACGTCTGCAAGCCCTGCCGGCAGCGTGTCAGGTAGGCGATGTAAGGTGCCCGCTTCCTGCATGTGTGGGGGTCAAGGTTTCAGGGTCAGGATCTGCGGTGGCGCCCTCTACAGAAAGCTTTCAGACTAACTTGACCAATAATTAACCCACACCGCTGCATGTCGGCCATATTTGTATGTTTTACTCTAATGGTTAAACTCTGGGAGCAGAGGGAATCAGGAGATACACATAGCACCTTCAAGACTGACACTTTCAATCAGAACAACTCAGATGAGTCACAAGCTAACTCTGTAATCGGATGGGGACACTTGTGGAGTCTTCAGAAGCCTATTTAATATAGAATTACTTTAGTAAACCAGTCAAATTGCTTAGGTTTAGCTAAGGCAGTCCAATAGCAGGACACATGGGAATTGAACTGTTGGGAAGGTCAGCTCCACGAACACAAATTAGACCCCTCCCAATACAAACGAGGCCCCACCCCCTCACGCGCACCGCTTTCACCTGTAGTCGTCGGCAATGGCGGCCAGCAGCTTGCGGCAGGTGCGCGTGTCCAGCCGGCTGACGCAGCGCGTGGTCTCCTGGATCTGGGCCATCTGGTTCTTATCCTGCAGGTTGATGGCTTCTGCCAGCTGGACCTTCAGGAAGCAGACGATCTCATTGTCTGGGGGGGGGGAGACAGGAAGCGGCGGTCAGAGGTGGGGGTGGGGTCTCTGCGTCCTACTAGAGAGAGGCCTTGTAATTATGCCCGTCTGTCATCGGAGAGCACACGCCATCCACAGACACGTGACAGGACACTATTCCTCCTGATGTACGTGCATTAAAGGAGACATCCGGACAGGACAGGCGAGGCTTCCTGTGCTCTACATACCAAAAATTCAATTTAGCATCACCAGCTGTAACAGGATAATGCATTAAGTCCGGTAGCGGGCTCTTGCGCCGCATTATGGGACATAACCTTTTGCTTTGTATCTGCCACTTTCAGAGCTGACCAGCACTGGATTAACTCTGAAGGACTGCCTGCCATGCCACCAGCTTCTGTCCTCACAGGCAGCGACAAACCCGGTTCCTCATCTAAGATGGGTGGATGCCCTGTGTTCGGGGCCCTGGTCCTACCTTCGGGGTCGGTGTGGTCGGGCAGGCCGTTGCGCGTACTGGCCGGGGACATCATAGGGAAGACGACAGAGTCGGCGGAGCACAGGGCCAAGCGGAGCTTCTTCTTGGCATCACTGTGTGGGGGGTAGAGCGTGTGAAACAAGGACGGATGTTGTCAGGTGGCATGAGCTGTGGGGGAGGGGGGGCACAGAGGGCGAGACCAGGGCAGGGGGTGGGATGAGACCGAGGCGACCCCCACACACCTGAAGGAGAACTTGGAGTCCTGCGGCTGGGCCGTCTGGCTGGCCGAATCTGGCAGGTCGTCCGCGGAGACGTTCTGGAGGGCCTCCTCCCTGGGGGAGCCATGAACGCTCTCACCATCCCCCCCACAGGGCTCTGACACACAGAGACACACCCACAGACAAAACGACACACACACACACACACACACACACACACAAAGAGAAAGATGGACACAGACACACACAATGAGACTTACACATTTCATACTAAACAGATATCCCAACTCCCCCACCCAAGGCCCCGAGATGCCATGTGGGGCCACGCAAGGGGCCAAAGGGAATGCTGCTCACCTTGCCCATCATAAGCGGCCCCTGCGGACGCCATGCCGTCGCCTGGGCTGCTGCGCTTGATGTTGCGGTACTTGTCCAAGATGTCCTCGGCCTCCTGGGCCTGGCGGCTGTGCCGAGGCAGCGGGTCATCTGTAGGGGTGGAGGGATGGGCCGTGAGCCAGGGACCTGCATCAGCGTTCCACGAGGAAGGAGGCCGAGAGGCCAGCGACTTGCTAGGGTGGGACTGACCTGGCGGGGCACGCTCGGGACCCAGCTCCTCCTTCTCGTGCTTGTCCTTCTTCCGGAAAGCGGCAATAGGCGCTGGAAGCGGGCAGAGTGGGGAGCCAAGGTCAGAGGGCAGCCAATTGGAGCCAAGCGTGCTAAGCTACAGCGAGGTGAGCAGGACGAGGCGGCAGAGCAATGGACATGGCACTGCGGTCCTACATGAGCGGCCATGTTCACGGGCGAGAGTGAAGCAGCCCAATCTAACATGACAGAGGGAGCACTCCTCACACACCGATGATGTGAAAAGGTGTCCCAAGATCGGCTCATTTAGGGAAACCGGGGGCAGGGCTTGTGAGGCAGAGAAGGCCCCTCCCAAAACAAAACCATGAATGAGCTATTTCCCCATCCACTTATGAAAGAGAAGAACACACTGCTGGCAGGAGCCAGCCCTTACTGGAGGCCACGTCATGCTGGCGGCCTCTACAACTCAGGGTAGGTTCTTCGTTTACAACAACACTGCAGCCTTTGGGTCACTGGCCTGCATCCTTCAAGCCACACCCACCTGCCATCTCACATGCCCGAGAGAAATATTCCGCAGCGAATGCTGTTTTTCTCTCTGCCTCAGAGTGGCCAATCCCGTCGAGGCCACCCGACATGTGAAGCAAATTAAACCAATGAGGAGAAAGCCCACTGATGAGTGAGGAAACATGAGGCGAGGCCATGAGGGGGGTGGCAGTGAGGCAGAGGCATCCCCGGGCCTCCCCAGGGGGGGACGTTACCTGCGACTTCGCTTTCCGCAGTCCAATAGAGCACTGCGTGGGAACAGGACAGACAGCGTTGGGCTGGGAGGGACACTCCACACTGCAGAGAGCACAGCCAACACTGCGCGGCGGAGCGGCTGCTGCCCGCTACTCTGTCTCCATTCATGCTCTGGGGGGACCCAGGCCGGCCAGGCATAACACCGCTTAGCTGCTCTCCCGTACGCAGTAGCCTACTAAGGCTGTAACGAGCCATACTAAAAATTCAAGCACAAAATTATCGCAGAGTTTGCTAACTTAATGATAAAGATGGTGTTCATTTATTTAATTTGCCTATTCATTATTTTGGATTTTCACAAGACATTTTAAACATCGTCTACATTCGTATACCAAATACGTAATGCATAAGTAAACAAAGTAAACAATATGTATGCCTGCAAGTTCCCCTTTTATTTAATATTGAGTATTTAACTTAGTTACTATAATAAATTAAGTAACTTAAATAAAATTATTTTTTAAACAGATTAATTCTATTTAAATGCAAACTTGAAGCAGTTCAATCTGCATATATGAGAAATTTTTTGTGAACTATATTACTGTGCTCAGTAACACATAATTTGTATGCCTGATGTTTATACTTTTGTTCCACAGATATTTACCAGCGTTATTTTTCAGTAACTATTATTATAACAAGCTCCCTTGTTGCATGTATTGTACAGGTAACTCGTTTTATGTATTCTGAATATTGCCCTCAATAGCTCAAAAACAGTAACTCTTCAAAAGGCAATTCTACTGTCAAACAAATGTAATGATACGGAACGTAATTATTTGAACATTACCACGAAATCTGAAATAAATTAAATGAAGACTAATAACATTATACGGAACTTCTTGTGTTTCAGGCTTAAGCCTACTTGAACAACTATATGTAGATAATATGCTGGTGACGCACAATTGTCATAAACCATGGGGTCTAGCCTTTCCAAAATACTCCAAGTCAAGTCCAAAGTATGGGAATATTTGGGTTTTCTACACGTTGGTAGTAAAACTTGCCTTACGGTAATTAAATATAGTGGAGGAACCTCAAACTTTAGACTTAAAGTAAGGAACTTTAAATATGTTAAGGGCATTGGTAGTGTGCTAACGCAGCCCTAAGTTGTTCATAAGTAAATGAATTTCAACACTGAAGACAACATTCAGTATTCTGGTATTACAAATTTAAATATTTGGTAATTCTGAAAATTTCCAAATAATACAAGTCAATTATTGCATAGGTATTTAACCTTATGTCTCTCAGACGGGACCATGCACTGCTGTGTGCTATCATGATATGGGTTTTTTCGCCTCAGCCCTGGTGACACACAGCACTACAGCTGGCTCATCGTACGAAACACATAAGCAGCCAATAAGCTCTCTGACAGCTCCTTAAGAAGCAGTGACTGACTATGTCGTGCTGGGTTAAGGTTTGTCTCTGGCTCTAAGGGTGCTTTTCCACCACACCAGGTACCGTACTATTAGTACTTTCCACTGACTTCTGGTCAAGTACCAGTACCAAAAGTTCCAGTACCTAAGGTACCAAACCAGCTGGGGGACTATTTTGGTACTTTGGTACTCTGGAGTGGGACTTGCAAAAGCTTTGTTTGTCGATTGGTTATGCCAACCACAGTCTTAAAAAAACTTACGAACACAGAAAACGACAAAGAAAAAAAAGAAAAAATACAAGTAATAATAATAGATGTGCAGACAAATGAAGAGATCCAAGGTTTAAGTGTGATCTGGTTGGAAGAACAGATACAAAAAGACCAGGATGGCTTGACAAATTAAAAAAGTATCTTGTATAATATTTTAGGGCAGCATGGTATTTTGTTGTAAAAAATACTGAGGTATGCAAAAAGCAAAAAAGGAGTTTGACAAATTTCTCACAAACCTGTCTAGGAGTGATTTTAATAGCAAAGATGAAAATGATTATGATTGTCTCACAGAATGCATGTGGCGCTCATGCAAAAGCAGTGGAAGAAAACTTTAAAGTGATTTTTTAGACATATACTAGATCCTGAAAAGGAAAATAATCAATGGCAAAACGTGTTTTCATTGTATCTTGCAAACGGAATATCATTCAAAGAAAATTTATTCCAGAGATTCTACAGAATCCAATGAGCCCTGGTTGGGTAAGTCCTAAATACCCCCAGATAATCACTCCAGCCCTGCAGAGCTAAACTGCTAAACAGGTTAGAATTTCAGCTCACTATGTTTTTAAGAGTTTCAGAGCCCAAAACCAAACCGAAACTCAATTCGTATAATAAGTCAATGGTTATCGTTAGCTACTGCCTTTTTTTGAATTCAGAACAAAATACTTCATGTTGTGATGTCGTTTAGCACCAGTATCAGTTTTTCAACCAGTGAAAAACCAATACCTTGAAGTACTGAACTTCTGGTACTTTCTTGCAGTATTTAAAGTACGGTACCTGGTGCAGTGGAAAAGCGCCCTAAGGAGGGACAGCATAGTCTCCTAACCCTAACCGTGAGTGAGTGCACACTGTGCTGCGCTGGGTTACGGTTCAGCTCTGGCTCCTACCCTGCTGTCACGCTCAGTCCATCACCTACAGACACACTCACTCATAGAGCACATGAGTTCTGTACACCAAGGTGTAACACCAATAAAACCTATGACAGGCACCGTCACTCTACACTATGGCAAATTGGCACTCTCAGCTGTTAGCTTCCTCTTGATTGGCTGATCCCCCCACACCACCCTTACCTTTTGGAATGGCTGACACAAAGCGCTTTTTCCACCATGGTCGGTTCCTGTCCGACTTCTCGTCATCACTGTCTTTCCTCTCGTCCACCTGTAAGGGGTGGTGTACGTGAGGTGAGATGAGAGCAGTTCACAGGCATGGACATTAGCTAATAAACCAGAGTGATGGGTGACATTTGCTTTATTTATATTACCTGTGTGTATTTCTCACCTTAAAAGCAGAAATCTCCTGCATAATTCTGATTTTAAACCCAATTATACCCACGAGGGCTACACCTTGGGCCATTGCCCATTAAAAGCAAGCACAACATCCCTTATAAACACCACAGCCAAAGAGTATGCAGCACACAGTGGTTCCAAACCAAGGAACTGTGTGCAGGGCAGTGATTGGCCGAGCCATACCTCTCCTTTCAGAGAGTCCTTGCTGGGAGAGGACGAGGGTCCTAGGGTGAAGCCAGTGGGCCCCAGCTCACGATCCTCCGGCACAGCCCGCCGGTTGAGACCCGGGTCGCTGGTGGGTCGGCGGCCAGTGCAGACAATGTCTGAGCTGCGGCTGCGAACCAGCCGGTCCGGGTACGAGTGCCGCTGGTCCTGCTGAGCCAGGCTGTGCGGGCAAAAGGGGGCACCAGTGTGGCGTGGCTCCTGACCTGGGATGCACGCCTCTGGAATGGGGGGGTCCGGCGGGG
>JAODJW010000040.1:2077649-2090551 GCA_026777045.1 Hyperopisus bebe | reverse complement strand
CACCTTGGGCCGCACGATGGTGCCCGTGGATGAGCCTGCGGGCATCAGCGGGTTTCAGACACGATCCCCATCCTACCACCATCAGTGCTGTGAGAAACTAAACCCTGGGGTCATAGGGGTCCTGGGGGCAGCGCTACATCCTCTATGAGCAGGCTGCACATGCCTTAACCCAGCATCCTGCTCCTCAGGGACACAGGCGACGCCCAGCTGCACCATGACAGAATCTGCCCCCTTTCAGCTCATTTTCATAATAAATCTGAATAATAGCACAAATAACAATACAGTAATGGTGTCATAAATATTTCTCTCCCCTTGGGCAAGTTTCTGCAGCCAGCATGTACACACACACACACACAGACAGAAAGACAGACACACAGAGAGACGCAGATACACGCACAGAAACAAACAAACTGAGCGGAGCCCCGTGCAGCAGAGCTGTACCCTGGGGTGAAGGCAGGCCACCTGTTCACCGCCGGGAGCCGGGGGGACGGCCAGCAAGCCTGGGGTGAGGTCTCTCAGCCTGTCACCCCCTCGCTGGCACCCAGCCCCCGTTACTCACACCCACGTGGGACAAACGGTGCACTCGGCACATTTAGGGCTGTGTGTGCGTAAGAGAGCGCGGTTCTTGACTGAAAGGCGCACTCGGCCCCAGTGCCCGGAAATTACCTTCCCCGGAGGCGAGGGGGTCGAACATGGCAAGGAGGGACTCAGCCTGCGAAGGCGGGGACGTCAGATGGTGTGCCCCTGGCAGCACAGGGAGGAGAGCAGGCAGGTTAGCAGCCCGGTGACGCCCTTGTCCCTCCCCGCCGTAAAGCTGTAAACTTGCCCACTTTGGCTCTTCGCTGGTAAAGCATGACGGAGGCCAGCCAGACACAGGATACCCCGACTGGCTCTGACCCTCCCCTTACCGTGAGCCGACTCCTCCCCATCTGGGCTCGTCACTGAGTCCTTGCCCCCGAAGTCGGAGCTGCACTCGGAGCGCAGGTCCTCCATCTTGTTGGGGATGTCCTCGGATGTGGCGCTTATTCCTGCCGCGATAAAGACAAACCAGGAATAGTAGCGGAAAAAGAGCAGCTGTCAGCGTCGGCCTCGCTCACAGACGGGACCGTGGGGGTTACGGGAGGAGGGGCATCCTCAGGGTGGGGGGAGGATGTACCTGAGACCACGCTGAGCCCCGGCGTGCTGGGCCGGGAGCTCACCTCCCTGACCTCAGTGTCGTCGGAGGTACTGCCCACCCCAGAGCAGCTCTCCAGCTCTTGCAGGCGTTCCTCCTGCTTCAGGTCAGGGGCCTCTGGGGGGGGGGGGACAGTGCACAGGTATCAGTGTTACCTAAACCCAGAGGGCATCGCCTGATGGAAGGTCTCGCCAAGTTGTCACTTCTAGTTATCTGCAAGTCCATCCATATCACACCTCGGGCGCTCCCCACCTTTTGGGGACTAACGCCAATAGCTTCCTGGTTTAGCATCCTGACACAAAGCAGCCAATCGCACAAGAGCATATAAACGGCGCCGTGCCTGAAAGTGCCGCTTGGCACTCGGGTCCCCGATAAACACCGCTCTGGAGCAAAAGCGGTTCCATGCACAGAGCTGAGCGGTGGCCCAGCCGGAACCCGCAGTGACTGCATACAGCACCCAAACAAACCTGGCGATCTCGGCACAGTCTACCGAACTGGGCTCACTACGGACACACGTAATGGCAGAGCCACCTTAACACTTTGCTGGTCGGCAGATATGAGGCTTTGGTCACTATAGACTTTTGTCATTAGTCAAGGTGCTGGACCGTTGAGCCTTATGACAGTTACAGAGGCTGTCCCCAATCTGCGCGGGGCTCCAAAGGGACTCCCATATGGGGCCCGAGCAGGGGCCCGCTGGCCCGTCATGGGCAGGGCCCACATGCCCAGGAGATAGGTGGCGCGGGGCACTCGGGGGGTGTACAGGGCTCTGGCAGTTAGGCTCCTCGTCTGGCTGGGGGACGCTTCTCGCTCAGAGAATACCCTCTGGTGAGTTCGCTGGAGAAGGAACTGTTACCGCCAGGTACTGGCCAGAAAAGCTCACCTGAGTCACTGGGTAAGACCTCCACGCTCCAGGCCTCACTGGTCGTCTCGGAGATGGTGGATCCGTACGGGTCGAGCAGGACGGAGCCGGAGCCCGGCAGACAGAGCAGGCTGCCCAGCATGCTCTCCACAGCGGCTCCTGCACACAGGAAGCAGAGCTTGGGCTCACAAAGTCGACCTCAACCTGGTGACCGCGCAGAGCTTTGGCACTGTCCCGGCCCCCAGCAAGGCGACGGAGGTTAACCCGCCAGAACGCGGCAGGCAGGAACACGGAGCAGCTGCAAGGAGGGAAACACTCAGCTCCGCTTTTTTTGGCAGCCATTCGGGTGGGAAGGCTCCCTGCAGCAACACAGCCCCTCCCTGGCGTGGCCCCATTCCCATCCGCCGGCAAGCCCGGCAGGGGACGGGGGCCCTTGAGGGGGGCTCCGCCCCGCTGCCGCTGTTTACAGTCGTCGAGGTAGGGGCTCGCAGCGGCCGCCTTTCAGGTGGATGATTAAATGAGTGGCGCAACAAGAAGTGAAACAATTAGAATTTCTGCCTCATTATCATGGTAATCTTATCAGTGGGATAATGAGGTATTAATGGATATTTAATGTGGATCTCATAACTGAGTCCCTTGGAGAAAACACATAAGGAAATCGCTGTAAATTCACTTAATGACTGAAAAGTCCCACCACGCCATATACCAAGGCGTGAAAAATGGAGGATGCAAATGAGTGGGAACCAAGGTCAATAAGACTGTGGGGACCCAGCGAATGTCAGCCGTCCGTGACGAGGGTGGGGGTGGGCGCCAAGCGGGACCGACGGCTCTTTATTATTATCACCAGTGAGGGGTGACTTTCCACAAGGAGCTCAAACCGGAGACAGAGTAGGGGATGACTTTTTTTAAATGGAAGTGGAACCGCATGCTTTGACTGTCCTGAAATTTGCCTGCCAATGATGCTAACATTTCTAACATCTGAGCTTGCATGTTCTTCCAGAAAGCTACACGATAAAAATTAAAGTTTTCATTCTCTAAATGTTAAAGGTACAAGAAAAAAAAAATTAAGACAAGATTAAGTTGAAAATGGAAAAATATTGTAAGAACACAAAAACATGTGCATCTGCACACAGAAAGCAGCTTCATTCATGCATTTACTGATGTCTATTTTAAGCTGTTAGTGTGTCCCCTCAAAGGTTGGATACATTCACAAAAGGTATTGACGTCTATGATCGGAAGACCGTTTTTTTAATGAAACATAGAGAACATAAGATGGATCTTCCACCTAACATGGTTAATGTTATATTTACTGTAGTGTATTATGTCATGCTCTGCCGCACACATGCATGGTACACAGGTATGTCATTGATGGGTTTGTCCTTGACAAGACAAGCTGCAATATAAAAAGCAGGCCACTGGGTGGCAGTATAATCTAATATAGAGAGCAGGCCACTGGGTGGCAGTGTAGTTCAGTTCTGTTAATACGTTGGAAAATACACTGAAAAGTCTTACTAAAATCGATGCTGCATGACCTCCCTTTTGTATATAAATAAAGAGTTACATTTGATCATTGAATCCATCTCGTAATTCCTCATGTTTCTAGTAAACCTCAATGTCATGAACTTGAAGGACTGAATGCGTCCGCCGTAATTAAATCAGCCGACAGCCACACACGTCCACTCGAATATTTTAAATAATTATGGAGAATCCATTAATTCCAGCCATCTATCATACTGGGGTAAGGCATACCCATAATTTCAGGCAGCCATTAGCTCAGTGACAACTCAATCACACATCTGGACACAGCCAATCGGCGAGTGAGCGATGCCTCCTGCAGAAAGGTTAATGGGCGTCTCGCTGGCTGGGCCATGCTGAGCTCACCTGCAATCTCCTGCAGGCGGTCCTCGTCCATGTTGGGGTCGAAGTCGCTGCCCAGCACGTCCGTGCTCCAGGTCTCGCTCACCGTCTCAGAAATATCCCGGTCGTCAGTCAGGCCCATCATGTCACGGATCTCGAACTTGCGCAGTTTGTCATCCAGGTTGTCCTGAGTGGTGGCTGCAGGGCAGAGCGATTTGTGTCAGTGGGACAGCAGGTCATCCAGGCAGCTGAGGACCAAAGCGTGGCCCAGATAGGCCCAAGAAGGCGAGCACTTCTGAGTGACACCACACAGGAGTCGGAAAGTAATTCCCTCCAGATTTGCCAATTAGACATTCGCGGTTTCACTTATTTGCAAGTTGGCCAGGAATAATTAAATGGAAACACTGAATGGGGCACGTAAGCCAAACTTATATAAATACTGCAAATGATTTGGATCACACAAAATCATATTATACATGAATATTACTGTTATTTATTTGTTCATGTAAATGCATACTATTTCTTTAATATTAAAAGGTTTTTTGGTGGGGGGGGGGGGGGTTTGCAGCTTGGCTTCAGCTCACTGCGCATCCTTGTCTCGGCGACTAGCCTCACTCACATATTTGCCGTCTCTGTGACTTTCTTGAAGTAACGTTTTGTCTAAACCTGTCACTGCAGGGAATTTTGCATTTTTAATAATGGACCCAAGTATTATTGTCAAAGTTTCACATTGCCAGGGGATCTTCTCCTCTAACCCGTGCATATGTGAATGCTTGACTGTACCCCCCCCACACACTGCACCCATAAACTGAGTAACTTATATTTGAGCGGCTTCCCACTTCACTTTCTCTGATTGGTTAAGGGGAAACGGGGAATCATGCAGGAAAGAGAAAACTCAAAAGTTTCCAGCAGTAATTAGGAAACTCATTAGCCCAGATTACACCAATGACTCCAATCTTAAAGTGCTGAGCAGGTAGAGGAGCAGGCAGCAGGGTAACTAAAGACAGACACAAGTCACACCAAGGTATCGGAGTCAGTGACTGTGGCTATGCTGTTACACCCTGAAATGAGGCGACCCACTCTATGAAAGGGTAAAACTTACAAACGCACTCACAGACCCGCACACGGACACACAGACAAACATATGGAGAGCGACAGGCACATACACACAGACAGACAGGCAGAGAGAGAGAGACAGGCACACACACACAGGCACACAGACAAGCAAGCACATACACACGCACAGACACACACACACACACAGACAGGCAGGCAGGCGCGCACACACACGCACACACACACACAAACAGACAGGCAGGTGGGCGTGCGCACACACACACACAGACAGACAGACAGGCAGGCAGGCGGACAGACACGCAGGCACCTTGTTCGTGCTCCAGCAGCTGTAGTGCCTCAGCCCCATTGCCACCAGGAGGCCCTGCCCCCAGTTCCGACACTGACTCGCCCTCCAGGTCCAGTGACGACACTGAGTTGGAGCGGTTTGATGGCCCTGTCGATAACCCAGAAGACACAAGCCCATAAACAATTTGGCAGGCTCCTACTCTCCAGCATCAGAAGATCACTAGGCGTCAGTCAAAACACAAGCATCATTTTCAACATGCTATTAAACCACTTCATCGTGTAACAGCTATGTTAATGTGTGCCCTCTGCTGGCAGCCTGGGGAAGCGCACCTTCCGAGATGCCCTCCAGGTTGTCGCTGCAGAGGGAGAAGCGCAGTGTCTTGTCCGGCTTGCCATGTAGCTTGGCATCGTCAGCAGGGGCCTCGCCCTGTGCCCCATCCACCAGCTGCAGTGTTAGCACCTTGCGCCAGGGAGAGGTGGTCACCAGGTGAGCTTAACTAATCCAGGAAAACTCTAGTGCCTAAAGGAATTTCACTGTTTACAATGTTTTATTTAATCAGAGAAGTGAGAGAGAATTTAAAACAATAGGTAGGGAGGCCAGTTGGGCAGGTCTGCTGTTGACAGTGTTAGTATTCATCTGTTCCTACACCTCACCACAGTACATTCTGCTTTAGGGTTAGCAAACATGTTTCACTCAAACTTTTATTTTTTAAACACTTAGAGGCCAAAGGACCCATACCTCGTTCTCGGACATCATGCCCGGAACGGTTTGGGGGGCGGTGCCCAGTGAGATTACAAGCACTTCCTCTGGCATCACTTCCTGTAGAGACTCTTGTGAGCTGGGCTCTGGCTCCCCCTCCTGGGCGATGTTGGTACGGCTGCGGCTGCGGGAAGCTGCAGGACAGGAGGCGGGAAGGTCATTAAACAGCAGTACAGGTGCCTGCCGCATTTTACCCATCCATCTCTCTTGTACCATCCTGCTCCGCTCAGACACGGCTCACAGACACCCGGGATACACACTCGGACGGAGCAGCAGACTGGAAGTTTGCCTGGAGAATCACAGGCCAAGTAGAGCTCAAACACAGGGCAGGGTGAGCAGTGGGGGGGTGGGCGTGACACAGGCAGCATGTACAGTGGCAACAGATGGCGCAGGCCATCAGCTGGCTAAACAGCAAACGACATGTGGCTTTGCTGCCTTTTCGGGAGGGGACTGATCTCAGATCAGGGCCCCACAGCAGACGAATTTCGCTCTGCATTACTTCCTGAATGGCTACCCGCTGAGAGGCACAGCGCCCCCAAGGGGTGAGGGGAATGAATCACAGCAACAGTATGTGGAATGAAGCGGAGAGCATAACCTATGTGGAAAGCAGCCTGAAGCCTTTATTCCAAAAATAAATCTTAATGTCTGAAAGTGAGTGGCAGACAGAGACATGAAGGACTGAAGCTGGACCATGTTTCAGCGGCACACAGACAGCGGGACCTGCACTGGAGGGAAAGCCTCCCTCAACACAGGGGGGCACTAGCGGGACAATGAGCACGATGGGGAGCAGGGGTGTGAATGAAGACAAAATGTGTGGAGACATAAAGCAGCATGGCTGTCTGCAAGTGGGGCAACAAAGGCGGTGTGCATGGGCAAGCGACAACAGCGCCACCTGCAGGAGGCCTTCCCCCTGCACCAAGGGAGAGGGCACACAATGGGGGAGGGCACACGATGGGGGAGGGGGGGTACCCACCAAAAGGGGTGACTAAAGGAATGTGTGCAGATAGGGCGGTGGTAGAGGGGTCCCAGGATGTGATGGCCACCAGCTGCTGTCCTGCTCATTGGCAGCAGAGGAGAGAGAGAGGGAGAGGGAGAGAGGGAGGAACAGGGGGAGGAGAGGGGGAGATGGAGGGAGAAGAGGCCGTAAGAACGGGGAAGTGCAACACGACGAGTGACACCAGGACACCCGTTTTAACAGTGGGACAGGAGAGCGCTGGGTCACTCCATCTTCCTGCCTTCTGTGAAGATGGGGCGGGGTCACGGCCCTCGTCTCTGCATTAAACCTTCGCTGGGCTTTGTCATGCCGGCAGCACAAGCTACGAGCTACGAGCTACATGCACTCACCCACTGCAGCAGGACCTCTAAAGCCAGAACGCGTTGGGTAGGGGGGCGTCTGGGATTTCCAGGACAGGGGGTTACTGGTAAGTCACCGGGTCCAACCCAAAGAGATGGGCTGAGTGTGGCTCAGTGGGTCAGGGTGCTCGGAATCAAAGATCAGAGTGCTGCCGGTTTGAATCCCAGGGCTAGCAGAGTGGTTTAGCTGTGAGGTCCCCGAGAAAGATCTTAACCACCAATCCTGGAGGAACTGGCTGATCCTGCTTTCCCCCAAAAATGTACGTCACTTTGGATAAAAAACCGACCAACTCGCAAGCATCTCCACGGAGCCACGCAGAGGCCTTCTCTGCACCTCGGACAGTCCATTCGTATCCTGTAATATAATTGGCTGTCACCGCTGTAATACTGCCCTTCCCAGATGCTGTTAATTGACACTCTAATAATCTAAGCACCTCATTATCTGCCTTCCTAAAAGGCTCCATTCTAAACCCATTTCAACATTTTTACTCATATGGCAATAGGCTGTGAAAGGTGCTCATTTTTCCCTGAAAATGATCAAGCCGTTAACAACAACAACAAAAAAAAAAGTAATAAAAATAAATATCAATTTAGCAGCAATTTCTGAGAGGACAGTCTGGGGGGAGAGGGCAGGACGCTGCATCAGGACAGGACCCTGGTTATGGCTACACACCAAACCACTTGACAGGACGCAGAGGAGGAAGCAGGGGCCATGGTGTGGAGGGGAGGGCCGCGTGTCGCAGTAAGTGGGTCTTACTGGCAGGGGAACTCATTTGCTTGAGCTTTGGCATTTCTGTGCTAATTGATCATACTAGTGGATGAATCCCTGCTGGTCTTTGATAGCCTGTTCGGCCTGCAAGGCTGCTGTTGAGTCAGTTGAGGAGATTTTGAGGGCAGCCTTCTGCGTTTTTCTTAAAGGACGGCCTATGGCGCTTTTTGTGTCTGGTTTCCCACGCGAGCGTTTCGGTGATGGTTACCTATCTGCAGGCGGTTCTTGCGGTTGGCCGGCGTGGTGGCCGGGGACAGCTGCGGCGTGTTAGAGGGTGTCAGCTCCAGGCTGTTGCTCTTAGCCGCACGTGACTGAGGGATGTTGGCCAGCAGGGTTTCCAGAGCCAGCCGCTCCTCCTCCCGGAGTTGGTCACCCGTCATCACGCTCCGCACAAAATCCACCTGCGGGAATCAGTGAGGACAACGTCTCCATCGACTTGACGAGAATTCTAGGGATCTAACAAAGACTCTTCACAAACAACACAACTTCCAATATTATCTGTGACCCTAAAGAATTTCCTGATACATTGCACAACACTAGCAACATGCCATAGTAGAAGCAGTGCCACAGAGCTAAGGGCCAAGAGAGACATCCACGGAGGAGACCCAGGTACAGGAGAAGCCTGCAAACTGATCATTACAGTATACAGGGAATTTATACAACCCTACGGAGTCAGACCTGGTCTTACCAGTGAAAAGAGCTGGTTCTGAGTAATATAAGCCACTGTTCTGCTCAGTCCTTCCAGAAGGTTCATGGAGGACATGGGTGGCGTTTCCACAGCTCGCCCACCAATCACAACATCGAGGAAAGCAGCAACACAGCTCTGGAAGCACAAAACCAACCAATCAGATCATGTTCCGGCAATCATGGCAGCATCATTTACAGCATTACGACACGGGTCTCAGGGTGTTTTTCAACACCAAGAATGCAAAGATAGTGCTTGTGGTCTTGGAAAGACCAGGTTTGCTAACTTGACTCCCAAGAATGAACTTTGGGTGCAATGAATCATGGGATCAGTCTTGTTCAGCAAGGATGCAACCAGTGTATCCGTGATGTATGGGTTGGCGCAAGAACTACATCCAAGAATTTTTAGTCTTCTGTACTTCTGTTCTTGAGTATTGGAATGGGTACCCAAGAACCCAAGTACAGTCAAGTACAAGTATTGAGAAACTCCCCTAGACTGCATCCAGACTTGGATAAATGTCATACTAAGTAGCATCTTCTGCTGCCCAGATGCTGAGACTCAAAGTCATGGGCAGCACACAACACCCAGACTGACAGGGGCGTTCAGAGCAGTGCAGGTGATGTGGGGAGCCCCATCAAAGCATCTCCAAGGGCAGATGGAGATCACAGCATCATGCAGACTGGGAACCTAAAGGAACTGGAGTTCTCCAAGACCACAGCTAACCTTCATTTAATGATTTTTGATAAATACAGTGAACTACAATGGAAAGTAAAACAAATTAATACTGGTGAATTTGTGTTCAGGATTGAAATTAAATTCCATAATGCAGATCATTTACACGTTCACAGCACAACTCGACAAACTTTCTTTTTAAAGAGCTAATAAATTTTGGAACTTCCTGTGGTAGGCATACTGGGTACAAAGTTGGCTTTTTTAGAAGACAAAGCTGGTTGATGAATTCAACTGATTTACTGCTAACCACTCATACATCCATCTTGGCCATGCTCTCTCCATACAGAAACAGCTGTCTCAGGTGGGAGAAAAGAGCGGCCCCTCTGAGCAGAGCTGCTCCAGGACAGGTCAATAGATCGGTAGGGAACAAAAAATTAAATTGGCATTTAAATTATCATTTAAAATGTTTTAAATAAATTGTATTGTTAGTGTAACTATGAATAAAGTCTGAAAATTTTTAAAAATATATATATACACTCACAATAAACAAAATACAGTGGTACCTCAGAACTTAATCCATTCAGAACTCTGGTTCGAATCCTAAAAAGTTCGAGTTCTGATCAAATTTTCCCCATAAGAAATAATGGAAAACCAATTAATTAGTTCCCAACCCCAAAAAATACACCTAAATATGTTTTTTTTAGCATTTAAACACAAAATGAACAGGTTAAAACATGACGAGCATATATTGTACTAAACACATCTAAGCACATTTATCAAAACAGTAATTTGTAAAGTAAGAAAATAAATGTATCCAAACAATGTGTAAAGTTAAAAAAAAAAAACAATGTGTCCTGCTCCGATCGTCCGCTCCGTCCGTGTACCACGCCCCCTCGTTAACCCTGTGTGGAATCCCCGTGTGATCAGCTGTTTCTGGTTATCATTAGCCCTCTGTATTGTATTGTCCATCTGCGTTTTGCCTGCCTTACCTGTAATTAAACCCCGTATTCCCCGATACCCTGACGTCTGTGCCTTTGTCTCCGTTCAGTCCCCGCTTGCCACGACAATATTATAATTAAATGTAGTAATGGTTTATTATCAATATTAAAATAATTAATAAGAAATCTTTATTTTTAAATGTATTTTATTATATAATTACCGTTACTGTCTATCATTATCTAAATGTATTTTTACTGTCTAAATGTATGTATTCAGCTAGTGTAAACATGCACGATGCTACCGCAACGAATGCGAGGCTGAGACTGGAGCGTTACCCTTTGTTTCTGCTGAGACGTGCGGCGTGACTCATTTCCCCGTGCGTACAAGTTATCTTAGGTCGGTGTTCACAGTTCGACTTCTGAGATTCAGGTAATTTTTTTTCCGAACTGGTTGGTTCGACTTTTAAGAAATTCAAGTTCTAATGAGTTTGAGAACAGAGGAACTACTGTACATTCATTTTAAAGAATTACTGGGGGGGGGGTGGAAAAATTTGCCACTGGATTTTATTTGCATTGTTTTAGTGCGACTACGCAGATGCCAGAGGGGCTTCAGCTTACTTTATCGAACTTGGACAGACCCCCCTTCCGTCGCGGGTCTCCCTCATCAGCATCTGCCATGGCCAACTGCTGCAACAGCTGTCCCACCTATGAGGGGGAGACAAGGGGGGCTTTTCAAAAAGGAGGCAGAACACAGGATGAATGTGCATGGACAGCAGAATTAGGAAGGGGGGTAGGGGGCTGACAGTGCATACAGCGCTATGGCAGGCAACCCAGCTCATAAAACCCAGCTGGTGCTGTGTGGGCTAACTGGCTTACAAAAGGTGACCTGGGCGGATGTAGGAATGTGCACTGGAGGAAATCAAGTGTGACCTGTCTGCATTCTCCAGATTGCATTAAGGGACCTCCCCACCTTCACTGTACTCATCTTAAAGAGGTTTTGTATAATGGAATGGTGACCCTCACCTCACCAGGGTGACCCAGGTGCAGCCCGGCCCGGCCCGACCCGACCCGGCCCTCTCCCCGGCGCCCTAACCTGCATAAGGTTGAAGCGGGCCACCTCGTTGATCGGCGCGTCCGAGATGATGCCGTATTGCTCTGGGTTGACTATGGCCGGGCAGATGAAGCAGGTGAGCAGCAGGTCAGTGCACATGGTGCGTACCTCGCTCATCTCCAGGCGCTCGACGCGCGACAGAGTTTTGTACATCTGCGACACGATCCAGCGCAGGCTGTGCGGGAAGCAGTATGTGTTCTGCTTCAGGTAGCCAATGAACTTGTTGACCAGCGCCACCAGCTTGGCCTCGTTGGCCTCCACGGCGGCCTGCACGCGCCGCCTGTAGCCCTCAGAGCCCTTCTCGCCGAAGAGGCGCTCCTGCTGCGCCGGCGTGAAGCGCTCCGTCAGCTTGGCCGCGTCCGTCTCCAGGTGGTCCTCGTCCTCCACCAGCAGCTGCATGATGGGCTCGTGCAGCGTGGCCGTCAGGAAGAGCTTGGCTGCGTACAAGCCCTCGGAGAAGAGCCGGAAGAGGATGCTGAAAGCGCAGGTGCCCCGGCGCAGCAGACGGCGCGGGTTCTCGCTCTCCTTCAGCTCAAACTCCACCAGGTAGCGCAGCACCTGTGGGGGCGTGGCGAGGGAGGCCCAGATCAAAACCAGCTGGTTAGCCTGAGGTCACTATCGATTTGCTGAGGGGGACCTGCACGGGCCAACAGGAGTGCGCCAGGGATCTCTTATTTGGAAAAGCAAGAGAGCACACATACAGCCCCATGATCCTGCAGGACAGGGTACCACAGATTTTTCTGTTCTACTCCAGCTTAAGATGGCTGGGATGATTAGACAGGCTCTGTGCAGATCCAGGGACAATGGAGGTATAGGGCGGGCCCTACCCAAGGAGGCGGTGCGTGTGAAAGTGAGCAGGCATCTCCCTCTACATATCCACCAAATTCTCTCACTTGCTGCTGAAATGCGTAACGTAGAGAGGCACGCACCAGGAAATGCTGGCGGCACATTCACAATCATTTGCTCTTAGCCTAGGCTCCTTTCCATTAAATTTATTCTATGTATAGTTTGAGTATATATTTGTGTATTATCATAATAAACCAACTCAATCCGGGTGTCTGGTGCCTTTACAAACCACAACACAAGATGTCCATAGACTTTCAGGAAATAAACAAAATTGCCATTTAAATTACCATTTAAAAACATTTAAAAGAAATGGTACACATATTGTTAGTGCAAGTTTAAACATCCATCCATCCATTTTCCAACTTATCCTACTGGGTCGCGGGGGGTCCGGAGCCTATCCCGGAAGCAATGGGCACGAGGCAGGAAACAACCCTGGACGGGGGGCCAGCCCATCGCAGGGCACACTCACACACCATTCACTCTCACATGCACACCTATGGGCAATTTAGGAACTCC
>JAODJW010000040.1:2052752-2064133 GCA_026777045.1 Hyperopisus bebe | reverse complement strand
TGTGAAAACACCATAACACCTCGTATCCTGCTCATTCTTTTACTCTCCCATCAAGCCTTTCGATTATGCTCTCAAACCATCATATAGAGGAGAGCATGTCAGTGCCGACAACGTCTGTGCACTAAAGGCAGCATACCACAAAACAGGAAAGATACATGTAAGATCCAACCGCGTCACGTGAGCCGATCCATTGCATGCTACATAATCACGAGCGTCCAGGGACATGGCCACACACATATCATGGCCGGTACACCCGCCACCTGTAAATCGCATCCACAACGAGGCCACGTGTTGGGGACCGGACGAATGTCAGCAGGGTGCGGCAGGGGGAGGGGAGGAATCACCAGGGCGGCGCGAGGGGAGAGCAGGTGGGCATGCAGGCGCTTGATAGCCCTGCCCGTGCCAGGCCCGTGCAGCTGCCGGCAGAGAGTACAGAGGGGAGCGGCGGGATTTGGCAAAGCCTGGGCACGGGTGCCGGCCGTGGTACGTGACAATCCGGGCTCCAACTGCCCTTCACCGACAGACCCCTCCCACCCCGGCAGTGGTAAACACCGAGAAAACCTCATTCCCCAGAAGCTGCTATGAGCTTTCTGTTCACCGGCCCCTCTAAGGAAGAAAGGCGACACTTTAAGTATGTGCCAAAAATTTCAAAGATGTGTGGTCAATTTCCACGGCTTTTGCCAACACGGTAAAAAAAAAAAAAAACGAAGTATAAATCACTGACAACAACAAGGGCACATACAATTATGTACATTTAAACACAAGTGAATGAACGTTTACAAAGTATTAAACTTCCATCACTTAACAATGAGAATCACTCGAAATGGGTACAACAGAACACCATCAGACATTCTAACACATCTCAAATACCAACTATTAGTCTGACAGACCGCAGAGGCCAAGTAGTTAACAGAGTACACAGCACCACGGCCGGGTAAACAGCAGCGGCCAATGCGAAGATCCCGATCCTGAAGTGGTCGCGTTATATTAAAATTAAACGTCAGATAACAGTGTGACTTTAAGGCTGTGAAAACTGAGCCGCCGCATACGCCGCAATTAGAGCGCCAGCGAAGGTGCTCCGACCGGACAGAAATATGGGGCAGCGCTGTGGGGCACTTGGAAGAGGAGGACAACGTTGACGTTTAATGACGTTTAAACTAAAAGCGGAGTAGCGAAAGCCGACGAGGCACCCCGCAGAAGGGTCGGGGGCAAAGGCGTGATAAGGCAGATTGTGCGGTAACGGACATTAACGATAAAACCGAAGGCCTAGCAGCTCAAGCGACCCCGGCGCGAGAACCGGCTGCCTAGCGTTAGCCGCACACACCTACCGTTAGCTTCCCTGACGCCGCAGAGGACACCAGTCGCTTACCGAGCACCTTTATGCACTAGTTTCCCTATAGTCCGTCCGCCTGGTTGCTCCCTTGACCGGCGCTATCTTTACGCGGCGGGCGTATTTCGTCGACGCTCACCGCCGCTAACTCGATAGCTGGATAACCCTCCCTCGAACGAAATTACCCAGTTCCACGGCACTGGCTGTCTCGGCCAACTGGCATGCGCCGCATGCATGCGCACAAGGCCAGACCGGGAGCTATTATACCTGGAAGTTGTAGTTTTTCGGTCGGCCTTGACCAACGCCACAGCTATCCGAAAGAATTAACTTGGTGAGAAAGGCTTTTCTTGAATCGACCGTGCTTATGGATGCGTAATATATAGAGACTGGAAACATCATGCCTCAATATCATATTTATAAAACTTAATCATATAGCATGTAGCAGTGTTTTATTTGGCTTCAGTCATCCCCCATTAAAAAAACCATTAATAGACCTAGTTTAATTACACACTTTAAATGAACATTACTTAAAATTGAACCACAATGCAACAAAACTAAATATAACAATAAGATAAGATATACTTTGTTGATCACAGGTAAATTTTCATAGGCCATCAGCAGCGAGGTACATATAGGGCACAGATACAATTGTATATAATGAAAAAAATGAAAATGCTATGAGTGATAGGATATTCAAGACTGTCTCTTGGCTGTTTTCAAGTCTCATACTGTTGTATATAGCACGTTTTGTGAAATACTATTTGTACAGTGGTTTATTGAGGAAGTATTGGAATTTATCATATTCAATGAATGTATTCTGACTTAAGTTATTCCTTGGCTTTAATTGTCTGGAACTCCAAGTTAAAGCTTTTGGAATAACTAGTTTATTAGATGAGATATTCTGGTTAATGTTATAACCGTATATTCTAAGCCTGGGAACTGGAGTCACTTTTATTTCATACAAGTGCTACGTATTATAGTGTTGTGCTATTTCTTGTATTTTTGTCAAAATATAATGCACCTTTGTTAAATGTTCCGAAGCTCTGTTGCAGCAGAGGTTGTCTATGAAAAGCATCATCTGGTCTACTGACTCTAATCCAGAAACACTGCCCTTCTCATTCTGTGATATGGTTCTATCCATTTACTGATTGCTGTAGACATATTCTCAACGGTGTTATTCTCTTCATTCATCCAACACTAAAAAGGCACGATCCATACATTTCATTCTCCGAAGCGGTTTATTGTGTTACCACTAGATGGCGTCAAGGCTACACTTATTAGATTTTTGTTTGTTTCTTTCTTTCTTTTTCTTTCTTTCTTTCTTTCTTTCTTTGATTGTTTGTTTGTTTTACTGGCAGACCCTTTCTGTTATCTTGTTGTCATTTCGCGAAAGTTTGAAGCTCATGTTCACATAATGCATGGGGGACACAAATGTTAGGTACAATAAAACACCAGGCTTCAAGAACTTATTGTCCCCTGTCTTTATCTAAATATACTTAGTTCACACTGCCTATTTTTCTTAAATCCTTGTTATTAGTCTGTTTTTGTTTTTATTTGATAAACTAACAAATTAACAGACAGGCAAACAAACATATTGATTGATTGATTGATTGATTAATATTAGCCTGTGACTTGAAAATCTTATTTTTCTCATTAATTCCTGAATAGTGGTGTATTTTGGGGGCTTTCCGAGTAACCCTCCGGTGAAACCACAGTAAAATGCGTCCTGGAACGGGGATCCAGGTTCTATACCGGTGTTGTTGAATTACACATATATGGGAAAAGGTTCAAAGAGCACCACGTGGTCTGCTTTCTTTTGGGTAGTCAAACCGGTTGCTTCATTCTCCATCTTCACTATCTCTGCAAAATCCCCTACTGCTGGCTGGGTGGCCAAAAGAGTAGTGAGTGTTATGAAGGAATAAGCATCGTTCTCCAAGTGCATAACTTCATGTAAAGCAAAGCTCAGTGTAGAGGAGGAGAAGGAGAAGGAGGAGCAGAATGAGGTATGTGGAAGGAGAAGGGATGTGTGTGGAAAGATTGGGTGGAGGAAGAGGAAAAGGAGATGTGTGGAAGAAGCAGGTGGAGGTGTGTGAAAGGAGTGGGTAGGGTAGGGGAGAAGGAGGAAGTCTGTAAAAGGAGTGGGTGGAAGTGTGTGGAAGGGGTATGAGGAGGAAAAGGGGGTATGTGGAATGAGGAGGGAGGTGAGTGGAAGAATTTGGTGGAGGAGGAGTAGGAGTGTGGAAGGAGTGGGTGGAGGAGGAGAAGAAGGGGGTGTGCGAAAGGAGAAGGTGGAGGTATGTGGAAGGAGCAGGTGAAGAAGGAGAAGAAGAAGGATGTGGTCACCTTCTTTTACCAGTTAGTGATAGTTCTGAATAGGGACCCTCTGACAAAACATTACCTTGAGTGTCATTGGAAAATTTTGCTGGAGGGGTCCTCTTCAGTAGATTTTGCTAAACAGGGATTGACTAAATTTACCAGGATATCCATGCCCCTTTGACACCCCCTACATCTGAATATCAAAAGACGTGTAGAAGCACGTGTATTAAGATAGATTAGAGAAATTCCAAAAGGTTGCTGTTTTCAGCATGAGAGTAGCACGTCCACAGCGGGCTGTGATAACACACTCTTAACACGTAAATAGTGAGAAGAGTGCTGCCAACAATATTAGTTCATATTTTATTAGAGTGATAGGAACCGGTCTATCTTCGCCTTAAAATGTAAATGCAAGAAAATACGTATATAAATAGACGACATCGTTAATAAATCTGTTTGGTCCAGCAGGTGGCGCTGTTGTCCGGTACCTCCCGGGCTGTGGTTGCAGATGCAGGCTTGACTGCGTGTGGGAGGCGCGCCTGTCCGCCCCCCGTTGCTATGAACATGCTCCTGCAGTCACGCACAGCTCATGGGAGCCGGGGACTCAGGGAGGGTTCCTCCCGTGTCAAGTGTATAAGTGGCTGTTGACAATCGATGAGTATTGGCTTATATCGGCGGTAGGTCTTCGAAGCCCATAAGAATCACCAGGGTGACGGTCAGTAATCGCTTACGGGTCTGCTGCGCTTCGGCGGGCAGATTACTGCAGCCCTGAATCAACACGGTGCTGGTGAAATGACGACATTGTGCAGCTGGACCCGCGGTTTTATCCTAAGATTAATTCCTTTTTTACCAAAACTGTATGCATGTACGTGAATATATACATAGACCTAGAAAGGGGGGGCTACGGGCTCGTGCCCGGGTAACCTTCGGAACATCATTAAGAATGCAGTGAAATACGCAGAATTATCTGCAAACAATTTAATACAAACCCACCAAGTGTTATCAGTAAAATTCGGGATTATATACGTGTTTTGAAAACAAAAAACATGACATGAATTCCCTCCACCCTGCGTTCTGATGCCTCCTGCGGTCCATGAATATACAGTGAATATCACGAATATCGTCTTATGGTTCTACGACGCACCGCGATACTCCCAAACCTCACACGTTCAAGACTCCTACTTACTTACTTTTATGCAGATGCAACTATTCCCATCCTGTATATACTTTAAATTATGCTTAGATTACAGAACTGTACCTATACAATGTAAATTGTACGTAAAAACAGTATAGTTGTTATAATGTATTGTTTAGGGCAATATTACAAAAACATAGTACATGTATTGTACTATACATTTTTTTTCTAAACAATACAATATAAACCTATTAAATCACATTATGGTACACTAAACTTAAACATTTTTTCCTTCGACCATTACTGAATCCTTTAACAATGTAAAAACATAATACACAGGTCTAACTAAACCTCTGTTTTAATATACTTTAGAACCGCGATCGTAGAAGACCGCACTATCAAAAGCCGTCAGATGTGGGTTGACCGTACAAATGGCCGTAATAGCGGTGATATTTCAGACGGAGCTCCGCGGCGCGGTGTCCCAGCGAGCCAGTACGTACATGTCCTTCCCACCGTACCGTCTCCAGTCTGCCTCTAACAATGAGAGTCACACGTCATCTGCAGCTTTACGGTGTAAGGTACGAAACAAGAAACAATACAGAGCTGTTTGTTCAACTTCACCGAGTTCTCTCCGTTCCATTTATTAAATACACTTTATAAATAGCACAGAAAAACAGCAGATGACAGGCTAATGACACAGTATAGTGAACGGTGTCTTCCAGTAATTATTTTCTTTCTTTCACGTTTTTTAATTGTTATTATTTGAACTGGATATGAATCTGAAAAACATCATTCATTACTATAATTATGCATGGTAATTACATGCATTAGTGAAATAAAATTAAATATAGTATCTTCTCAAACAAAATATTACTTTTTCTTTTTTAAAAAAATATTAAATTATCAAGCATGTTAATTTATATTTACTGTACTTTTTGCCATTGACTGCCAAAATATAAGCGCATGCACTGATTTAAATCTCATTTAAGTCTCATCTTCAGTCCCAGTTTACTCCAGTTTGACAGATGAGAGGTAAAAAGGTACATATATATGAACCATAATGTGGGAGCTTAAAACGTCAAACACGAGAGACTGGTTTGGGCACCATTAGGTGATGAATCAGGCAATGCTGATTATCTGTGCAAAATATCTGGGACAAAACTATGTATAATATAGTGTGGAACAGCTGTAAGCAAGAAACCATGTATCTCAATCGCTAATTAAGAAAATGCTGAGAATAGATGAAGTTTTTTTTTTGGGGGGGGGGGGCATTTAAAGCTGTATAAGTTTATCCTCTGTTACATCTCTAAGTCAGTTTGTGATTGTTCATTTCCTTTAGTCTATGCTGACCATCTTGTTAACCATATTGAGAGGGGTATTACATCCAAGAAAACAACTGAACTTAATTAAGGCACAAATAAGTAGCTTAAAGGTCTATTGTTTTGTGTTTTAGGAAATCGGTAATGATGTAGGTCTGTAACTACTAATAATTTGCAAATTGTTGAGTGTATAATTCTTTTTCCATTGCTATTTTAGTATGTCTGATTGGTTGTATATATATTTAAAGAACCAGAGGCCTAAACATGTGTATAAGAAGTCCGACACAGCACAGGTACTAAAGAGAACTAGTTTAGTCTTTATACCACATCTACTGTAGTTCAAGAACCACTATATTCTTTATAGGATTAGGATTTAAAAAAAATGTATATAATTCATATTTTTCACATTCCTAAGATTGCTTGTTACATATGTTTATTTTTTCTTTTAACTTTTTTATTCTGTAATCTTTAGCATTTATTTAGTTTCACATTAAATTGTACATTAAATTTCTATTTATACAAGAGCTTCCTACCACATGTGATATGAACACAGAAAGCTTTGCATATTATCAATTTTCTTTTATGATAATGTCATTGTACATTATTTGTTTGACCATCCATTTAACTGTCAGATTGCTTCCCACACACTACTCTTGTGACTGGGTGTTATCATCATAGTCTTGGTCTCTCCTTGATCTAATGAGATGTATTTCAGTTGAAACAATTAAGTTTTTATTGACAGTGTATCAGATTGAAATGTTGAATTCCATTAGTGTCTTTGACCACTAATGGCAAGCATTAATGATTTCTCATTAAATTACTCACATACAGTTTTTGTGCATCCCCTGCTGCATCTAAGTATATAGCTTATTTATTCTGTCCATCAAAGTAAAAACTGATTAAAGAAAATATTTTTATAATTTAATAGATATTATTGTATGTTAGAAATGTAGAAAATATATTCCTTCTATATGTCATTATATATTTTCAAATTGTTAATTCATTTTTCAAACAGCTCTTATGGTCAGTCAGGTTTTTTTTTTTTTAAATGAAATATGTAAAAAAAATAAATTAAAGTAGAAAGTCACATAGTGTGGCTTACAAATTCCAAGAAGAAAGTGAAAAATAATGAGCATCAAAGCAAGAAGTCTAGCAGTACCAGTTCAACTTAGCGAAATACCCAACAGAAAACTCGCAGTTCCTCTTCTGGTCAGTGTGATGCTGTGACTTTTACGGTGATTTTAGGGAAACATTAATAAACCTCTTCTGTAGTAAAATACATATCTACAAACATTTATGCCAGCTTCACTGTGTAATAATATACATGTATGTATATATACACCTGTGACGTGATTTATATGGCGTTAAAGGTGCACATGGTTAAATGATATCATCTAGGAGGTTTGGGGTTCCAACCCAGTCTAGTGTTCTTGGCTCAGAAGCTGCCATTATGATGCACATGAACTGTCTTCCAGTTCTCTTGTCTATTGGGTAAATGGTCGTTGGCGTGAACCTCTTGTTGCTCTCCACAAACTCACAGAGCTGCTGGTAGATCTTCGGATACTCGTGACGCAGGAAGACCCCCCTGGCCCTGAGTTCACGCTGGATGTTAATGAAGCATATCTCCCTGGCTTTCCTGCCTTCCTCGCCTTCCTTATCAATGTCAGAGGTTCCTGGGGGTGGGGTGAGGATCAGAGTTTCCATGTCACTCTCTCTCTTGAAGGGCCTCTTCTCGGGGCTGCAAGAGGCCAGGGACACTTTGGCATACTTCCTGACAGTCGGCGCTCGTACTCTAGGTGAGGGTCTGTCAGGCACTTGGTCACCAACAGCGATGGATACATTCAGAAGGAAACATTCACTGGGGTCGTACTCATTTCCGGCATCCTGCAGTTCCTTACAATACTCCCCTAGATTGTCCTTGAAAGTCTCCAGCTCTCTGAGGGACAGATAAGTTGGGGTCATGAGAAGGCTCTCTAGTCCATACTGCAGAAAGTTGTTGGATGACCCTGGACTGGGGAAACCCAGAAAAAGCACACCCCTTCCGCGGGAGAGATAGCCCACTTTGGCAATGCGGGAGAAGGCTTTGTGGATCTCAGAATTCTCCCGGCAGAACTTCAGGATATGCCTGCAAATACTTCCAATGCGTCCATAAAGGCAGTTCACCTTGTGGACATCCCAGTCCTCCCTACGGCAGTTCCGGGAGCAGTAGTAGGTGTAGCAGCTATGACACGATTTGAAGTAGAGGCAGGCATTGAACAGGGTCTCAGTCCGCCGGCACTTTCTGTTGGAGCACATCATAGTATCATCCTCATCTGTGCTCTGCTCAGGGGAACACTCCTCTGTACTCCTCTGGACTCCATCACAGCTACTGTCCAGGTTTTTCAGAGCATCAGGGATGATTTTGGTGGACATAGGCTGCTTATTAAGAGGACCAGGGTCTTCCTTGGAGCCTTTCTTAGCGGAGTCATCATCCTCATTAATAAGCTTCTTTAGTTGGTCCAACAGATCTTCACTGGGTCTCCGGCTAGCTGGGGGCTTATAGTCAATGACAAGGTCAGCTAACAGCTCATCAAGCTGTTCGAGGCTTTGCTGCAATGAGTAGCTGTTGTGGCTCTTCTCTTTGGTCGTGTCTGCCGAGTAGGAGGGTGGATCCTGGTATGAAACAGTCCTGGGCTTTGCCTTTTCAGAATCCAGGATGTCCCAACTGGCAGAGCGTGACTGGCTTCTTTTGATTTTGCCCGGGTGGATGTCATTGTCCGTAATGGTAATCTCAGGGGTCACGTACCAGAGTCGTCCTGTCATGCTCCTGGCTCCATCAACGGGACCCTTTTCCAAAGAGTTTTCAGACAACGACAGGGCAGCATAGCGCCTGGGTGAACTGGAGAGGTTCACCACCACAGGCTGCCGCCTGTCATCTGGGGACGCTGCACGCTTGCCCTGGTAAAGGAGGTTCTCGTAGCTTCTTCCACGGTGAACTGGCTGCTCCCTCTCAACATGTGAGTTGAGGATGTTGTCCCAGGATTTCGAGTAAGGTTTGGCCTCTGCTCCAAGCCTGGGTGGCTCCATGCAGGGGTTGGCATACCAGGGGGTCAGTTCCGGTCTGGTTCTTGGCGGAGTGAACTGATTGTGGTGGGCAGCATATCCCGAGAAACTGGACGCGTACCAGTCGTTGCCATGAGGTTGTGACATCCGGGGCCGATGGCGGCCCTCGGTGTGATATGGTCTCAGTGGCACGTGATGCTCCGGAAGGTGGCTGAATGCTTCATTTGTGTAGAAAATATTTGAGGGGACAGTCTGAATGGGGTAGACTGTAGGGTTCTCACCATAGTACGATCTTGTCGGCGGTGTTTGAATGATGTATGGCCCTGGTTCGCTTGTGGAATACGGCCTGGGATACACAGACTCGCCCGGGTATGGCCGAGGCTCTATCTCTGTGTAATAGGGCCGGATGGTAATGGGCATAGTGTGAACGATATGGGACCTTGGATCATGCATATATTGCATTTTAGGTGAGTGTCCTTGGCTGGACATGCTGTAGCGATCATTCTGGTAGTAATTCCTGGTAGGAGGGGCTGAAATCGAGTACCTCCCAGGCTCGGTGTAGAATAATTTAGTTGGCACACCAGGGCTAGAGAAAGCCCTCCGTTCTCTCCCAAGGTACTCCCTCTGGTCTCTGGGGGAAGGCATTCTATGAGGAATGTCAACGGGCTGAACATAATTCATTGGCATGCCATAGGAATACGGGTAAGGATGCCTGTAGTCCGCACTGTAGCATTCGCTAGGAGTTGGTGTCCTGGATGTGGAAACTTGGCGTGGAACAGCCAGGCCCCTGCTCCCCGAGCTGGAGTAGCGCTGCCAGGGGATCTCAGTGCGGGGTGCAGGGGGATGCCTCACCGCCTGCTGCAAGCCTCCCTCATCCGGCTTGATGTCCACACGGCATTTGACGTGGGGACTTGTGGCCGGCTTGCTCGGCCGGCCCCCCTCAAAGCGATCATTGGCATTTAATGGTGAGAATCGGCTGGAATCCCCTCGCTGGGGCTGGAGCTTGATGGGATGCACCTCCTGTGTGAGGACACGGCTTGTGGCATAGGACGCCTCCCTGCGGGGAGATGCCTCGGGCCTCCTTGGTGGGTCCCGGCGCATTCGCTGGACCTCCCTGCCCCTCCTGACCACAGGAGGAGACATCTCAATGGGCACCGGCGTGAAGGTGGTTTTGGCCCGGGGGGCACTTTTAGACCGAGACCTCTGCTTGGGCTCTGGCCTGGTGGCCTTGCTGGTGGTGTCTGAGTTGGAGTGTTGAGGGGGCAATCTGGTGTTGAATAGGTCCGGGGAGGAGAAGCGAAGGTGACCCTGTTGCCCCAAAGCATTCCAGGACACCTCTCCTTGGGCCTCGGACTGCCTCTCTGGCCTCCTATGGTGGTGCTCCATCCCCTGCGGCTCGCAGGACTTGGGGTCATCCAGCGACTCGATGAAGTCAAAGCTCCGGCAGTGCCTCTTGTGGATCTTCTCCTGCTTGTCCTCCAGCGTGGTCGTCATCTGGGCATCACATTGTTTGGAAAAACAGACAGACTCCAAGTGCGTGGAAGTAGACTTCACTTTTATGTCTCGATACACTGTCGATGCTAGTATGTCAGGAGGTTCTGTGCGTGTCATCTTAAAGGGACACCGTGAATTTTACCCTTCAGGATGATTCAAAGTTGAGGTCACCTGCAAAAAACAAGGCAGTTCAAAAATGGCAATCAAGTTTTAAAATACGCATCTCATTCAACTCATTCATATCGTATGAAGTGCAAGTTCCTATGCAGCCTTTTAAGAAAGAGAGAGACAGTAAATCACCGCAAAAACAACACTGTCAAGTGCTTGATGGAAAGTAAACAAGGCTAAGGAAAGTTAAGCTATAGTTTGATATGGCTTGAGGAGAAAAATAAAGGCTGCAGTTTGAGTTCTGTCTTGAACATTTAGCTTAACATGAATTCTTTACAAACACTATGGGGTCTAGTGACATCGCCAGCATTTTAGCACATTAGCCATCAAATACGACTGTTAATGGAACGCAGTGGAATTGGCATTATGAGACCCCCCCTCCCCTCATAGCACGGGCACCAGCACCATGAAACTATAATCACTGGAATCGGTTGCAGGATCGAACTATGCCAAAAAACCCTGAGATGACATCACATGGGAAATAAGACATGAGGAGGTGTATTTAAGAGCAGTGTGATTAATATAAAAGCACGATTCCGGGAAACACCACCGAAAACAGCAGAGAGGTATTGTTTTCTTG
>JAODJW010000040.1:2017475-2036901 GCA_026777045.1 Hyperopisus bebe | reverse complement strand
GTGTGGCTTAATTATACACTGGTGTCTGCAATGGGTGTGGCTTAATTATACACCTGTGTCTGCAATGGGTGTGGCTTAATTATACACCTGTGTCTGCAATGGGTGTGACTTAATTATACACCGGTGTCTGCAATGAGTGTGGCTTCATTATACACCTGTGTCTGCAATGGATACAAGTCAGGATATTATTGACCATCTACCATATTTTGATCTGCATTTATGCAATCAGACATTTTACTGGAGAATTCCAGGTGAAGGACCTTAGAGCAGCATCCCTACTGGGATTTGAGCTAGAAAGTTGGAGGTTATGAGTCGATGTCATTAACTGCAACGCCACCTACTGGGCCAGGGTGGGCTGATAGTTATTCTGCTTGTTCTCTGCTGTAATCAAAATCTCTGCAGACTCCACAATAGATCCATGTGCCATCTGGAGAAGCAAATGCCATAGATGGCCTCCTGCTGAGAAACTCCCTATTTGGACCAATAAAAAGCCAGACGCAGGTTCCGCCATCTTACAGCGAGATCCATGAGGGGCAGCGTACCTGCCCTTGGAGACGCGGCGTGCAGGGAGGCGGGGGGTTGGGGGCTCCATCCGCAATGTCGCCATGACGCCCTCAAAGGAGGGAATTCACTCCACTCTAACCTCTTTGTTCGCTTAGCAAAGACGAAGGAAGGAATGCATTCTCCTGTCCATCAGCAATGCATGCTAATAAAAGCTGAACGTGGGAAAAAGTGACCTGTGTCTCTGTGTGTCAGTGTGTGTGTGTGTTTGCATGTTTGTGTGCATGTGTGAGTGTATGTGTGTGCATGTGTGTGTGTCTGTCTGTCTGTATATTTGTGTGTGGTCTGTGCTTGTGTTTGTGACTGTGTGTACTCTATGTGTGGATTAGGTTTATATGTGTGTGTCTATCTGTCTGTGTGTGCGTGTATGTGTGTGTGTTTAAACACACCATAAATGAATAGCTCGCAATAACTGAAAAACCCCACTTAAATTACAGTATATGTGTACTGAATCATGCTAATGTTTTTTAGGCAATATAAACTAAAACAGCATAATAAAGGATGTGTAAATGTAGAATGTTTCAATGAAGAACACAACTGCAATATCACAGCTCCAAGCTGAAGACTGAGGAAGACTCCGAATGTAGCCTTCTGTCCTCTGCTGAATGTGTATCACCGTGATTCTGAATTATGTGCCGTCTCCCTGTTTTGTGATTTGCGCTAATAGAATGCTGGATTTTCTCGGAACCTGCCTTTGCTCCTGCTTTGGTTGCTCAAAGCTCACCTGTGTGTTGATTTGACCGTTAACTGTTATCTGATTGGACCAGGGCAGGTGGGGGGGGGGGGTGCTTTCTTAAATCTCTGACATTTTCCTTCCACTTGGTTTAGTTCATTCTTTATGCTCCCGATTCTTCATGCTCTTGTGCATGCTGATGAGGTTGTGCCCCAATTAGGGCTTTCTCTTTAATTAATGGGGTAGGGGGGGCACAGTTCATGGCCGTGGGTGCTACTTGGCCCGGTTTGTTTAGCTCATATTGCAGAATAAAAACGTCCGTTGGATTCTCAGATTCTCTTCTGTTATGAAGTGGTGTTCAGTAGGTTAAGTGCCGGTTTACAGGTGAATCACTTACAAAGCTGATTAATTCAGTCACTAGATGAATGTAGCTTTAAATGTGTTCCTGGGGGAGCTGAAGTGGGTCAGTGTTCTTACGTATAACATCCATCGTGCCACACAGTATCGGGGATCTCCCTGCTTTTTTAAGGAAAGGAAACTGAAGGTTTTACAGCAGATGCTGGGAAGAGAGTTTATACAGTTTCACCAGGAAAAGAAATGCTAAAATGGATCCATCCATTCATCCATCTTCCATTGCTGCTTAACCCTTCCAATGCCACTCTTTTTGAGGATAGTGATTTTAAGGGTGGAAAAAGACACCTGTCTGGGATTGCAAATTTTTTAACATAAGAACGTAAGAAGTATATAATCTTAGCATCACCTCCCTCGACTTAAACTTCACACCTAGAGATGTAACCCAACATCATATTGGCCCTTTTTAATTGCTTCTCCACACTGGTGAGAGTGGGACATGGAAGCATCAACATAAATATGGAGGGAACAGAGAAACTAACAAAACCAAACCAACTGATGAACAGCGGGCTGACTGTGCAGGTGGGATGTCAATGCTGCATAGGAGACCCCCCAAACTAGGAGCGCTTTATAAACAGGGGGTTGGGTGTGTGTGAGGAGTGGCGTGTCATCGGAATTCACCCCAGACCAGGAGAATCACGCAACCCATTTGGACCAAAAGCCACAGGAGGGTATGACAATAAAGCCCACTTAGTTATTATAATTATTATTATTATTATCATTAAGGGTCCAAAGCACATAGTGCTATGGAACCTTATTGTTTTTGTCAGGATTATTATTATTTTTATTCCCTAAAACTGAATGGGCAGCCTAAGCTGTAAGATGTACGACCAAATTTGGCAGGACGATGTCAATTCCTACCCACTACTCAGACCATTCGACCCAAGTCAGTCAGTCAGATACATACACATTTTGGCCAATATCTCCTGTCCTGTTAGTCCTACCATCGAAAATCGAAAATCTTTTCTACAGATACAGGCAGCCATTCTCTACAACATTCACATTGAAACTATTAAGCTCCGCCAACTTAGATTTCTAATATGCATAATTTGCAAATCCTACTTTTGCCTTAAAGTCAGCTTTGGTGAGTACTTGAGCTAGGCCTTCACCCCCACCCCCAGCTTCCTCGGCACCCCAACTGGTGTCTGCCCTCTGTGGACAGCTTACTCTACATAGAGAGAGGCGTAAAGGCATTTTCCCCACAGGGATCAATAAAGTATCTATTATTATTATTATTAAACCAGACATTCAGACGGGCTCAGGCACTCCACCGGAGGCTTCTACATTCTGTCCGACATCTACTGACCCGTTAACACCTACACTAAAACCATCTCCATCGTAATATCTACCTACTACTCAAACCATCTCATCCAAACCAGTCCTGTTCTGTCCGGCATCTGCTGACCTGTCAGGTCTACACACAGAAATCTCCATCCTATTACAGGACTTTGTAGTTCTGTCTAAGTTTTTAGTTCCCTGGCCACCGACAGTCACAGTCACAGTCATTCCTCCAGTTCTCCAACATTACCCCTCTATTTTTTGTATGACCAGGCCGATCATCCTAAGCTTTGGACCCTTCTGTCACTGTTTGCATTTACTAGTTATTATTATTATTATTATTATTATTATTATTATTATTATTATTATTATTATTATTATTATTATTATTATTATTATTCGCTGTCTGCATGTCACACCGTGGTCCTGGACGAACATTATTTCATGCTACTGTATACCAGTACTTATTGAAAAGTCTGCTCACATATCATAACTTCTATAGATAGTTTTTTCTGCAAACAGAATCGATCGTGGTTATCCTAGTGTCCTTATTATTTTCACGTTTGCTAAGCTAGAGTGTGATGCCATGGAAACAACCCTGTATCTTTGAGAGGAGACAGAATAGACCCCCCCAGAAGCAGCTGTCTCCCCTCCACGTCCCGCACGCCTCCGAAGAGGCAGGAGGCCAGATCGCAGTCGTGCCTGTCACAAGTCAGCTTTACTGTCACCGTGCACATGTACAATGAAATGAGGAAGAAGGTTGCCTTAGTGCAAGCAATACACAAAGTAATAGTATTCAAATAAACAGAGGAATAGAATAGATAATAGAACTTATCTTAACTTAGAAAATAGTGCAACAAGTAGTTTCCAGAGTCAGGTGTAAGGGTCACATATACCTAACTGGAGCTTATACTGAACTGGCACATACAGCGATGTTCATACTGAAATGACACATACAGCAGTGTTCATACTGAAATGGTGGTGGTGGGCAATTAAAAAAAATTTAAAATACTGAAATGACACATACGGCAGTGTTCACACTGAAATGGGACATACAGCACTGTTCATACTGAGATGGTACATAGAGCAGTCTTCTGTCTACCTCCATAAAGATTGAGGTGCTGTGGGAGCAGCACATCTGAGACTGCGTCCTTTTTGCAACTCAGAACATCCCCCTGTGACCCCAGGCCATGTGACCTCTCCCCCCTCCACCCAGCTTACACACGCAGGTTATCTCCTAACACCGGTGCACTCCCTGCTGACCTGATTGCCTGACTTGTGTGCAGAGAGCCCTTAACCGCCACACCATCTGGTGCCCTGCTTGTGCCGGGCATGTGTCACGCCCGCTTTGAAGCTTCTGGGGGGGCTGTGCATGAGCTTCAAAGAGAGGGAATTATGAGAATGTGCTTCTGAGTTACTCCACCACCTCCCTGTCACTGTACGTATTCAGGAGAGATTAGAACAGTGTTTGTCAAAGCAGTGCGGGGAACCCCCAGATGGTCCATGTGCAGGAGTAAAATGTCTGTCTGGGGGAGTCCCCAAGGACTGGCTCCAGAAACACTGCATTAAAGGAAAGGAGAAGTTAAGGGGAAACAGCCACAAAGCTCAGGGGCTTCTGTTTGTTTGCAGGTCCAGTGTTTCCAGTCAGGCGATATTAGCTGGGTTGTACACATATTAAATTAAATTTATTTTATTTTATTTAACCTTTAATTAACCAGGTTTGTCCCATTGAGATCACAGACCTCTTTTGCAAGGGAGACCTGGCCAAGGTAGCAGCAACACAGTGACAGTGCGGAGTCTTACAAAATATTACAAAACAAAGACATAATCAGAATATACATTTGCATACAGACAACCTAGCCTCCAGAGTCTTTAGAAGCATTTTAAATTCCTTGAGGGGTATTAAGTTGTGCAGGCGGAGTTCAGCTTGAAGTCTGTTCCATGTGTAAGGTGCTGAAAACCTGAAGGCTTTCTTTCCCTGATGCTTTGTTTGCCAGTAGTACCAGTACTGGCATTTTGTAATGCATCTTTTCACGTATCCCATCATACTCTCTGCAGGTGAAGCTTGGGTCCAAGTCCCGGAGTACTTTTCACAGGGCCTTGTGCAAGGGCCCAATGGCAATGTGACTATTACCTGGAGCATGGGATTCCATCCAGCAACCTTCCGAACACAGGCAAAGAGTTACACACCACCCCCCATATTTCATCTACTGGCTGAGTATGTATGTGACATACATATATCCACAAGCTCATCCAATACAAAGCATATGTTATGATGTTTACGTAACATTCATATAAGGGATAGATGGATGATCATTTTTGTTTGTTTTAGTGATTTGTACATCAGCCTTGCTCTGACGGGCTGCGCCGGTCACTTTAGTGGTGGTGGTTTACTGGGGGCGGGGCGAAAAGCTTGCAGCTGAGTGGCTGTTGCAGAGCCTCGGTCCAGAATGGGCTCACATCAGGCAGAGTAACAGCGGGGAACAGCCATGGCAATAATGTCTCTGTACTCTATCCCTGTGACCCAATTATGTTGGGGTAGCTAGCGAGTCACCCCAACGGAGGGGATTTTGCGGATTTGCCCCTTTCTAATAAACGTTTTGTTTTTTGGCTTTTTCTCTTAAAGTCACCCGCGCCTCTTTTTCACGGTAAACAGAATGATGCGGATTTGGGAATGTAAGCAGACCAGTTGCCTAACTCTCTCAGACAGTGGGCTTTTAAAGGCAGACTGTCCTGTTTTGATGTGGGAGGGGGGGGTCATATGTCTGATCAAATGTTATTTTTTTTTTTTGGGGGAGGGGCGGGTGTTAACTCCCTGTTGCCTCCATGATAATTTCAGCTGGCTGGCGATTCAGCTCACCGCGCTTTACCCCGGTCACCACGTGTCTTCAGTATGCGGGGGCGCAACCTTTACCATGACAAATTTATGTCACAGTCTGGCCCCCAGACAAACACTGCACTGAAAATGCAGTAAGATATGATGAATGCTAAGTATAAAGCTCATTAAAATACTTCAGTGATAATAATATTAGTGTGAAATACGCAGCCTATTTCGAAATCACCCTCTGTAAATATCACATGGATCTTATGGAGACTTAAAGGATGTCAGCTGTAAGTCAGGGTGTACCACTACGGCCCAGTTACCCTGATAATAGTACAGCTGACAAAACTAGCAAATGGAGCGGAGCAGCCCCTGTAGAGTCACAGAATCTGATGGTTTAGGTGTCGCGAATATTTGCATCCCATTAATCACATCCGTTCGCTCATTTCGCGGAGGTGCAATATGTTTGATACCAAATGTATGCGGAGTAACCGATATGGAACCCGGCAGCTATAAACCGGCGCTCAAGCTGTTAAACCGGTGAGACTTTTACCAACAAGGTCTTAATCACTTTCACAGGCACTGTGGACAGCTGCCATTGCATATTTTCAGAAGGCATGTCAGCCTTTCGAGCTCATCTGTTTTTTTTTTATGTATATATAACAGTATGTTGTTTTGGCACCTCCAGCAGACATCTCCCGCTGTGACATGCCGTTGTCACCTTTATGTCGCCACAATGACAAATCCATACGCTCTCCAAATCACACACAGCGGGTGTAACACCTGCGACAGGGACACACGTGGTGCCGAGCCGCATACAAGCACCCAAACAGACCACGTGCTGAACGGACAGCCTTGGGATCCCCCTTTAACAACCTGTAGTTGTCTGGCGACCACAGGCACTGAGATGATAAGTGTCAGGGTTGCCGCTTGTCCATCCCTGCCCCTTGTATTCAGTCCCCATTTGGCCAGTGGGTGTTACTAGCCATCCTGTTCCCTCCTTTGTCTTGTAGCACGTAGCTCTAGTGTGTGTCCCTGTTTCCCTGTTTCAGGTAATCTTGCTCATGCCCTGTTTTATTATGTTCTGCATGCACTTCTGTTCCAAGTTGTTCCAGTGGCCTGTACTATGAAGCAGGGTTACTGGCTTATCAGGGTAACTTGTTGGATTTAAGGTACCACAGTTTAAATGGAATTCATATTAATTTACTTAAATTTTGCCCAGACTACCTTTAATCCGACAAGTTACCTCAATAAGCCAGTAACCCCTCTTCGTAGGACAGATCCCAGGTGATGTTAGCCTTTAGTGTTTGTTAATGTTTCCCAGTTCTGGTGCTTGTTAATTGTAATCCACCCCACCTGTTCCTTGTTGACCTAAGTCCTTTTCATTGGTTAATTTGATTATGATTTACACCTGTCCCTTGTTTGCCCCGATTCTCTGTATGTAATTTAAATGTCTGCACTCACCCTGTTTGCTAGTCAGTCATTGTGTCAAATTACAGTGTGTTGTTAATCTGTTCCATTGTCTAGCCCTGCTCTCAGTGTTGCCCTGTTCCCTTATGGTTCTTGTAGTTTGTTCTTGTTTTTCCCCGTTGTTTTTCTGACCCCTCATGGTTCTTTATTTTGTGCCTTCCCCAGAGTTGTTAATTTCCTAATCAAACCTCTTTTTGTCTTGGAGCCATCAGTGAATTGTCACCAGGGGAATTTCCAGCTATTGAAAAAAATCAGGGGCTAAGTCAAGGCTTGACTATTTTCTTTTGGAAGGAAGATTAGCATTGGGGCTAAAATACTCGGGGCTATGATCCCAAGTGAGCGGGCCTAATGATCGTCACCTTTTTCCCACCTGTGCCATGCCGTGCCACAACAATAACAATAATAAGTCTGGACAAGGCAATTGACCTATATATAGTTTGCTGGAGAGCAGAGGTAAAGCATAAATTCCTATTAATAATAATGTCATTAGGATATTATTCTCAAGTGAAGTATTTTGGGTGTTCAGAAGCCTAAACGTTACATTAAAAACAGTCAGGAAAAATAATATTCTTTATGCTCTTTTTTCCAGAAGCAACAGAAGCAGACCTGACAAAGGACGTGTAAAATTAATCTGGGTTTTTCTCCCTGCAGGCCTCAGGTCACTAAAAGTCAAAAAAGGACGAGCTCAATCCTGGCTGTGGCAGAGGAGCATTCAAAGAGGAAAAATTATTACAGTGCTCTTACCGAATTCTTTCTATTATGTGGACCGAATAAAACACATTTTCTTAAATTATACAGGCCTACATTTTAGGCCTAAGTATAACAATTGACAGTAAATATAATGTTTTGTTGTTCATGTCTTCCAGAAGTTATAGGGAAAAAAAATTACCAATCAACTCTGCATTCCTTCGGCCTACAGCACAATAGTCAGGACTTCCAAAACAATGGTTTAGAATAGCTGCATTCTGCTACTAAAAAGTGAACTCCTCCCTATCTAAGGCACTCAGAGCCTTGTAGAATCCCCCCCCCCTTTTTATAATTGACGAAACACCATCATTCTGCTTCCTGCACGTTAAATCCTAGTTTAAAGGTAACACTTCATAGACCAGTTTTTATTTTTTTATTTTAAATTTTATTTTACAGTTAACAGCTATTTTACGATACCAACAAAATGAACATACTGCTGGATCCAAGCACCATTTTCAGATGAGCTTTTATAAATGTAGCACAAAGACAAAGCGAACAGGAACAATTTGGAGCAGGAAGAGTGGGGTTTACCAGCGAAAGCCCTCGCCGGAGGGTTGGTCCACCATAACTGTAACTGGGAGAGGTTTGCTGTTAGCGTATTAAGTCAGCCAGTCATATACAGAGCCACCCAGCAGATGTATATTAAAGATTTAAAAATCATGCATACTTTTATCATTCTTCTTACCATACTCATACAATTCCGTGGACTGTTAAAATTATTTTTGCCTCACACAGGTGCATTTGGGAAATCTGTATTCTGCATCCTACAACCGACGTCACTTATAGCCAATTAAAATGGGGGGAGGGCACCAAGGAGCCAATTAGATTTCATGGGGGGGGGGCGGCTACCTTGTTCGCTTCCATCGGCTCCGCCTCTGCGTAGCAGAGTAATGTCCCCAGTCGGGAAACGCATTTACCCGCACTACGGCACACTTCGGTCCCACTGAACTCGTAAGAGGATTTAACTGTAGCATGGAATCAAATTCCAGGATTAAACGATTGTTATTATTATTCTCATGCTAGTCCTTGGTCGAAAGATTAAAACAGATAGCTTATAAAATGTGACTGCAGAGTATGTTCTAGACGAACACCACCTAAAATTTTTATAGGCTATATGATTTAAACATATAACCAAAGACAATCTAAGTCTGGAATATTTTATTTTTTCCCCTACGTATACAATGTTTAAATGAAAAATGCACTTTTAATGAGCTCATAGGCAAGTTTATTGGGGACTGTTGTATCCGATTTATTCGAAGTAAATAAAACCTACGACAAAATCACTATTACTCCAGGATGGCTGAAGATACGACATGGAGTAAACAATAGAGCGAAATCACCGCCTAACGCTTACCGACTTTTAACGAAACACTGGGTGTCGAACTCTAACCTTTTTAAAAATCCCTCACCACCAGAAACACGCGTGTATAGCGCCTTGCACTTTTATGCCCGCCATCCATCGCGTGGATGCTCTGCACCCTGTCAGCATGCACTTTTAAAGCCGGCACGCTGCAGCACCTCACGCGCCCTCCTGTTTCCCAGGCAACCTCCCAGGGCAGCCAATGGCTTCACTCGGAGGTTCCGTGAACAATAACCAGCTGTAGCAGCGCGATAAATATTTTTTTTTTTTTTTTTTTTTTTTCTTTACAGAGGGGACACTGCGTCATCTTTTATTTATTAGCTGAATGTTTTAAATCATTGGTTTGCTCTGATATCAACTACTAAACGAAGATATGCTGCTTTGAGAAACCCGCGGACGTTGACTTTCTTTTAAGTATATGCATATATATATATATATTTGGCTTGTTTTCAAGCTCCAGTGGCCTGTATTGTGCACTTAATGAAAAATTCATGGAACACCGGAATCACTGAACCAAGATCTGGATTTCTCAGATGGCTCCTGTGAATGAGGACCCATCTATTTCTTGGGAAGACCATTACCACGGCGCTAGACATTGTTGCACTCAGGCTTAAAATGACATCTGAAAAGCAGGAAACGCGTTCACATCTGGTGTGACTGAAGGCGTACCGGCAGATGGCACACTGCACTGGCTGAGCTTCTAAGAGCTGCCAGCAAGTGGATGCTGTGGTTTTAACAATTAGACGGTACAGCGGTACGGGGGGGGGGGGGGGGGGGGGGGGGGTGGAGCATATCCAGTAGATGCTGCGGCTGAGGGTGACATTTAAATGGTCGTAATGAGTATAATTAGTCGTCACCAAACTGGTATGATTATGTAGTCACACTATATAGTGGGAAGTGAAGGATTTATGCACACATTCATGGGTGTTAGGGCACTTGAACCACTACACGACTGAAGTCCACATCGTCCCCTCCCTGTCAGCGCCAACTGCATTGCAGCAGAGCACCTCTCACTCCGTTCGTGCTTCTTCGGGACTATAGAGCACCAATGTGAGAGAACCAAGTTGGGATTGTGAACACACACGCAGCCTCACTCTTTGCGAAGTGACAGGTCATTGCTTCTGCCTCGTTTAGGACAGTAGGTTTGTGTGTGTTTTATTGCGCGTTAACTGATCCAGCAACATAGCATTTGTGTTTTTAGAGTAAAACCACATCTGAAAGGGCAGCACCTCCATCAATCGGGGAGGAAGTCTATATCTATATATACCAACACCACCTCCATAAATCCCTCCGGTAGAATCTCGGCAGACGATGACCGCAGGATGATATCTGATTTCAACACACAGAAAGAGACTGCCTGTGTTTATTTTGCAGGTAGTGGTAATTAGGTATGGTAATGTTCAGTCAAGTTTTAGAAACGGGAAATATGTTGTGATAGCTTCAAAAGTGCCTAAGTTAAATTTGTGGTGTCCAGAACAACTTTTCACTACTGGAAGACTCATTGGCGCTATCTAAACACAAACCACATATGAGATACTCATTAAAAATACACTCTCTGAAAAAAACAATGAAAATATAAACACATCTTAAATTACATGACAGAGACCATCTGAAGTTGTCTCCTCTCCTCTCCTTTTTGCTTTTGGGACAGTTACATAAAGTCACTGAAATGAAAAGCATCTCCTCAAAACAGCAGTAGACGGCTGCGAAAAGTCGTGAGAGGCTCCCCCTTGTGGTGACGCATTGCAACATTTTAGGAGATTTCGATGAGCCAGTTGCTTAGAAACTGTACCGGAGCAGTTTTCTGGTTTAATTCACACAATGCATCATGCCGCTACACCCCTTTGCAGGTCACTGAATATACTGAATTTGACATCGTAATAAAATCACAGCTAATAAGGTTTTTTTCTTAAAGTACACGCCTCTTTCAGTGAAACAGTACAGTCCTTCTGGGAAGCAATAAAATATTCCCCTAGTCCACCGCCTATATCCCTTCAGATGCTTATGTTGAAGTGCTATTTAATTGGTCACACCAGGGTGTCATAAGACTAATGGACCCACACACGGGTGTAAAATTGCCTTTGCCAGAGTCATTATTTCACTGTGCCACACAGCACCGAGACAAGCATTAGGAACTAAACCTGTCCAATCAAAGTTCAGATGACATATTAAAGATGAACAGAGTGCTCCCAGACAGTTCTGTATTAATAAGGTTTTTACCAACTGATTTATGCCTGATATTGCCCTTCATTAGAAGCGTCTGTACCATTTTAATCGGAGGATCAGCTTTAGACACTGGAACTGGTACAAACTTTACCGTGTTTTCTTCATACAGGTTTGGTGTAAATTCTGTACCAGTGTACAGTTATTGATGGTTCATGGATTAAAACTTTGGACAATTAAATAAGGACCAAGCATCACGTTTTTTTCCACCATCTGGCACCCCAGTGTTTTGTGAGGTAAAGAAAATTCATTAAAATGTTTACACTAATTACAGAGGCTTCATCTGCATATTTTTCATGCAGTGATTTTATTTCATCATCACCTTTTCATAATCATGATTTAAATGATATACTGCAGCTTTAACATTATTTACATAACTTTGGTGTCCTTTTACATTTCAAGCGCCGCTTTATATTTTGTATTCATTAGTCAAATTGTTTGTTAAGCACACAAGTACACGTGGACTTGATTTTTAGATATATTGTAAGCAAATGTTTGTAGTTTTAGGGGTGGTACTCAGGTTTCTTATTAAATTGTCCTTTAAATGTCCGCGTGAGTGTACCATGTTGCATAATGGGCTATATTTATTTTACTTGTTGAGTTTATGTTATTGTTTAATGTATGTATTATTTGCGATGACCTTCAAGAAGCTTTTGAGAAAACTGCAAATGGACACATTTCTAGCTTCTGTCCATCTCCAAGCAAATGTTCAGGTTGAATTACGTCGGATGGCATTCCTCACCAGTAGGACTCCTTTGCCCACTTGTGGATACAAAATGAAACTACACGTGAGGTCACCACAGTGGAAATGTGCGTGTAAATGTGGTTTGACTTCCGCTGTTTGTCCTAAACATCACGAACACTTTGTTATAGAATGTTACTGACAAAATTTTGCTCAAATGATCTCGGTAATTAGCGGAGAATTTTGCTTAAATCAACGTGATTAAAAATTAAAATTAACATGCATGACGGAATTA
The DNA here is from genome assembly GCA_026777045.1 of Hyperopisus bebe. NCBI lineage: Eukaryota > Metazoa > Chordata > Actinopteri > Osteoglossiformes > Mormyridae > Hyperopisus > Hyperopisus bebe. Next base: position 2,024,380 of record JAODJW010000040.1, on the reverse strand, counting down.
AATTCCAGATGGCGTTAAAGCGGCGTCTTTGCATCAGCCGATAAAAACGACAGCAAAACAGGTACTTAGGAGCAGTGAGCCTGATTTTTATTGGACAAACTTTGCATAAATTGTGCACACTGTGGAAATAGAGTTTTCATGGAAACTTAACGCGGTGCTGCGTACATTTTATCAGTTTGTAGGGCATGTAGGAAACAGTCCAGTAACGATACAGACCGCATGCATTCCTATGTAACAACACGTACAAGCGAGCGGTTTAGAGACTAATCTGGCAGATATCAGACCTCCACTGCGGGGGGTTAATGTGAGACCCATTACTGAATCGGAGAACCCGCCCCCCACAGAATGGTAAGTCACACACAAAACCGGCTATTACTGACTGTGATATATCGTTTTTAACAGGTATACACTCTGTATGTGTAGGTCATAATATTCGTTCTATGTAATAACAGCCTGGCAAAAAATGAAGGGTATAAAACAGATTTTTTTTCCATTAAAACTTGCCACCGTGATGAGTTACACCTCCAAGCTCGTATTAAGACGAGGAACATCAAGCCGATACTCTAAAAGCGGGGGCGACCGATTTAGGTTGTAGATGTAACCGGGTTTGCCAGGCTATGAAAAATTCGCCCAATCCGATCAAGGTTGCCCGAGTCCTAGGGCGCACGGAAATCCACGTCGCGCAGTGTCATTAGGGGGCGCCACTGAGCCCTGCGGAGCTGCCGCTCCTACCAGCGACCGCTACTCGGCTCTGTAATATCTCTGTAACAATCTGTGCTCCAGGTTCATAGTTACCACCCCCACAGCTAACATGAGGATATTCATTTAAGTACCAAAAGGTTTTTTCATTCAGTTTTTTTTTTTTTTTGCATTCTGCCATTTCAGATTTGGACTGGCCCTGGAAATGTATTTTTTTTCTTCCCTCTCCTTTACAGATGCAGCAATTTGCAGATTATGTGCTTTTTACTTCACTCCTATCGTTCTTGACTTTCTCACTTTTCTTTTTTTTTCCCCTCCTAATCTGTCCCTCCTCTTCAGCCAGCTCAGCCACTGCAATATTTTGCATATGCTAAAAATGAAATAAAGAAAATAAGAAATTGATCAACGTCAGGGGCCTATACAGAGTTCATAGAGCTCCTCATGGTAAAGCAAACACGTTTGGCACAGCAGTGCATTCAGACCATGATTTTGCTAAAGCTGCCGTACAAAAAAAAAAAACAAAACAAAAAGGACATTGGACCAGGGGGGTGACTGACATCGAGAAATTAAGTCAGAAGGCCCACTTCAGAGGATCTGACTGAATACCCACAAGCAAATGTAATACTTGACAGTTTAAAAATGAGAGAGATTCTTAAATTGTTGGGTGGGGCATCCTCAGGTTTTAAATGTAACCTCACGACACTGTAATCATCTCCTACGGTATCTCTCCAGCTAATTATAAACCACTAAGGAACAAGCAGGCTTTTCTGATTTAGGGTTTTCATTAGGATGACCTGTTCATGTACCAGGTTCATGTACACTACTGGGGTCTGATTAATAAAGCAGCAGAAAAGACTGGAGCAGTAGGTTGTTTCCATCAGTGAAGAAGATGCAAACAGAGAATGATTTAGCTCTTGGGGCCAGCAGTAAGCCTGTGTTGCACCCGTATCCTTCACCCCCGCCGGGCCGCCCGCCCAAAACCCTGCCCGCGGAATGGAATTGTATCAAAAACCCGGAAACTGAATAGAAAGTGGAAGGATGCTTGAACATACAAGCAAAGGTTCATTGTTAATGGAATTGTAGAATGATTTTATGGTTAGTGTATGTCAACCAGGTGTTCACCACCTTCATTAGTCTTCTGAAAGGCGTCAACTGATTAAGCTATTGGCGCTTCCTAGCAAACCAGGAAAATGTTACAGACACACAGTAACACTTGGGGTGGGGTTTTCATACTAGGCACCCCCTGCCCCCCGCCACATCCCATCTTTTTGTGGCTCCATGGGTGTAAAAAGTCTTTAAAAGGTAGTTTCTGCAAATGAGCCTCCATGAAAGCAGCTGAGAAGGGTGACGTTGCACCTCCGCAGAGCTCGGCCTTTCGTGTGCAACAGCATTGGGGGTCAGTCTTTCCTAAAGTGTTGTGAACTTGTCCCAGCCTCATCATCTGCTCAACTGGCAAAACCAAGACAGCAGCAAGAAACAGAACCGTTCAAAAACTGTAGCTATTTCTTGAAGATGTCGTCTCATATTTTTACTGGTCCTGAAGAAGCAGACCCAGGATGACCCAGGCTGAGACACAGTGACAGAGAGATGAAGACACTCCTCATATTCTGTCAAATTCTTTCGCTAAAACAAAAAAAAGAATTCAGTGGGAAGGAGAAATGCTAAAAGAGAAAATGTAAAAACAGATCGGTGACAATTTGGACGTCAGTGTGGTGTGGTCACGGGATCGCTGGCGATCCTTATAGGCCTCCATGGCGGTCCGCTCTGTGCTTGGGGAGTATCCAGGAACCTCTGGGTCTCGGCAGGCTGGGAAGAGCCAAAGGCGGGGTGTCCTGTCGCCTGTCAGGGATTGTCTGTGTGCGAGTACTTCCCAGGGACCACCCCCTTTCACGGGTGACAGTGGCAGCTGATGGGCTGCCCCAGGTCCTAAAGCTCCTCATAGTCGCCTCCCTCTCGCTTGTCTGGCATCGCCTCCCCTGCCAGGAAGGCCTCCAAGTCATCCAAATCACCACCCCTCCTGGACCTTGTCTTCTTCTTCCTCTCCTTCTCATCTCTCACTCCAGACTCCTCCTTTTCTTTCTTCTTGTTCTTGTGGCGTTTTTTGCTGCTTTTGTCTTCTTCCTGAGGTTTAAAAAAAAGGGTGGGGTGGGGCGGTTAATTTACATTCTCAGAACACTGGTGAATCTATGCTGAGCACCTGCGTTATGAAGGCAGCTATATAAAAAGTCATTTGCAGTACAGGTACATTTAAGATCATGGTGTGGGGCTTAAATAACTGAAGCCACTTCTTCATACTCCTTGGGGTCTTTATACAGTCAAAGATATGGGTGATGACTTCCTCCAAAAAAAGGTCATACCTCTTTACTCCTCTTCTTCTTTTTCTTCTTATCCTTTGTCATGTGTTTGCTTTCTTTATCTATATGGAAAAAAGGACCTTGTAAATTTGTTAAAAAAAGCAAACTACAAATTAAACACGTCATTATATGGTTAAAATAAATCTGTAACTAAATTTTTACTGATAAAAGGACCTCGGAGCGACGGAGGGATAATCAGAGTACCGGACGGAGATGGCCGAAAGGGCCTCGGCGTTACGGAGGGATAATCAGAGTACCGGACGGAGACGGCCGAAAGGGCCTCGGAGCGACGGAGGGATAATCAGAGTACCGGACGGAGACGGCCGAAAGGGCCTTGGCATGATGATGCTGCAGGGACTTGCCTTCTTGATCCTCGCTACTGTCTTTGCTCTTAGAGATCTTTTCTTCAACCCCGAGGCCAAACAGGTCATCATTTTTGTTTTTGATAGAGAGCCCAGCCGGCTTCCCAGGATCAGGGACCCGGGCGGGAACAAGTTCATCATCAGACTGGTCCGACAGGTCCTTAAGCACTGGGAATGATTCCTGGGGGGGGGGTGGGGGAGTGCATGAAAATTAGTCCCGAGAGCAACTGTCAGGCACTTGAATCAGGCATTCCTAGGATAATGTGTTGAGATCTGACATCACACCGGGGGATGTTGTGTCACATGACCTGACCTTCTCCATCTTGAGCTCGTCTGCCTCTTTGTTCTCAAAGTCGGGGTCATCCACGACAAAGGAGAGCACCTGCGGAGCCGCTGGCGGCTCGGCGTCTGTATCTGAGGACTCTCCTGGTTCAGTCCGGTCCACCCTTGTGGGCGGGGCAGACCCACTGTGCTCGGGGAGCTGCATCACTGTGCTGGGGGAAGAGGGCAGTTTTAGCATTCGCTATTAGCCCTGGTCCACCCTGTAACATGGTGAAATCTGGAAGCCCAGTCGCCCCCAGTACATGACTCATCTCCCTTTGTTCCCAAACCCATACTCTCCCGTACAACTCACATCCAGTCTGTCGCTAGCATGCCCCCCAATCGCATTCATTGCTGCATTATCACAGTGTGGTATTAAAATTTTTGTTTTTAGTGTTAATATTGTTAAATTTTCATTGCACCGTCACCCCTTGATATGACATTTTCTCATTGCTCTATTTTCTTGAGAATTAGGCTAAAATGTCAGAATCCTTTTCATCCGAGAGTACAGTACTAGTAATGTACAATGTACTTTATTACTGCATTTAGCGTTAATGATGTCTTACGGTGTGTAAATTCATCAATGAATTTAAGGCTTGCTGCTCTGTATAAGACTGCAGGATCAAATAATCCAAGAGCAATGTTTCTCAACAGCAGGGAAGTTAGGGATTTCACTTTCTATGGTGCATAATATGGTTAAAAGATTAAGAGAATCTGAAGAAATCTGTGTGCGAAGGGCAAAGTCCTAAGCCAACAGCAAATACTTGTGATCCGCGATCCCTCAGAAAGCATTTTTATCAAAAACCAACATGCTTCTGTGATGCACGTATCCACATTGGCTCAGGAATACTTGGCAAAACCGTTGTCAATAAACAATGTTGTCAATATTCATCACTGCATCCACAAATGCAAGCGAAGATTGATGCAAAGCGGAAGCCAACATTTGTCAACAAAGTACAGAAAGGTCACGGCTTATGCAGACCCAAGCTTGTCTGAGCCATACAGACACAGAGTTGAAACATGGGCTATGGTCTGGCAGGTTAATCTCATAATCCAGTTAAGGAAATAACAGACACTATGTTCCCCGGGCCTATCCCAACTTTGGGAAAAAGTGCAATTTTTGGAATTGAGGTTTGTAATAATCTCATCATATGAAAGTGCTTTATATGGCTGAAGTAGAAGACAGAAACCCTGAAGGTGGAGTTCAGATAACACATTCTGAGCTTCATGGCTCCCTGTCGGGGGGGGGCATCACACAGAGCGCACCCAGCACCACATGGTCACTGAAGGTCACCCTCGTCACCTGAATGCAAGCCAAGAGACAACCCGTGCAGCAGAAGTGCCTCACCCCTCTGTGTCAGGGTCGCTACCCAGGTCCAGGTCCCGCATGACGGGTGGGCTGCTCCCCTCCTCTTCCTCACTGGACAGGGTGACATCCTTGCTGGGTACAGCCGCCGTGGCCAAGGGATTAGTCGGGATCTGGTCGTCGGGATCCAAATCATCCTGGAAACCTGAGACCATGGGGTTCCCTCCACGAGCCTCCCCATCGCTGTGGGAAGAGCACACAGCAGCGCAGAGTCAGCGTGCCCACCGGGCCTCAGATACAGAGCCAGCGTGCCCACCGGGCCTCAGATACAGAGCCAGCGTGCCCACCGGGCCTCGACAAAACAACCTACAACTGGAGGGAATTGGTGCTAATATTTTTCATTGGCTTGGCATAAAAATATAAAAAATGCAATAAGGATAGTGACACTAATGAGTAAGTACAACAGTAAAAGTATTAGCCCAGGAATTATTTGTACTTTTATTAAATTTAAATGCAAGTTAAACTTAATTATATGGTTCTGCAAAAACAAAGCCGGCGCTCCACCTTCTGGTCACTGGAAGGTACTGCTCCCCCCATGATGCATGCCTATTAGGTGTCTTTTGTGATTCAGCAAAAGACACGGTGACCATGAAACTTACGAGGTGCCTTGAAAATGCATCATCGCGATTGCGTCATCGGTCTAACAGCTGAGTGATACGTCACAGGGGGAAGGAATTCAGATGGCAGGAGAGATTTAACATGACACCCCCTACAGGAGTTTTTTTTTTTGTGAGATTTTCCCCCCCAGGACAGTTTGCGGTACCTGTCACTGTCGGCCGCTGCTGAGCGCAGCTTCTCCTTGATCTTTGTCGGGAGGTTGTCCTCAAGGAAGCTGCGGTCCAACCGCTCATCGGGTACAAAGTCGTCCACGCTGGCCACCCCTGCAGGGGACGCTGCTGCACTGGCAGCCTCTAGTGGGGGTAGTGCCAACATATCAAAAAGTGGTCACGGCTCTGCTGGGCCGTCCGCATTCCTTTAACTTCTATTTTTAGGCATTTTTAAGCTGCCCAGATGCCAAATGGAAAGATATTCACTAATTAAACCTACTGGAACAATCAACATAAGATAATTAAATACATATATATCAGACCACATGACCCAGTACATTCAAACTGGTGTAGGAGAGGCAATTAGCATTCGGGTGGGTGGTGTGTGCATTTTTAAATGATAAGCACATCAGTCGCATTACCGAGATTCTTCCCTTTGGGAAAATTAGGTCTTTTTCAAATATACCAACTCAGCCTTCACGAGAAAGGTGCATATACACTATATAGACAAAAGTGTGGGGACACTGTTCATTGCAAAGGTGTTCAGTGGTGTTGAGGTCAGGGTTCTGTGCAGGCCAGTCAAGTTCTTCCACACCAAAGTCACCCAGCCAAGTCTTTATGGACCTTGCATTGTGCACTGGGGCACAATCATGCTGGAACATAAAGGGCCTTCCGCAAACTGTTCTTTAATGATGAAGAGATGTGTCCCGATACTTTTGTGCATATGTTGTACATATAGGTGAGAGCAGATTCCAGGGTCAGAGTACAGGGTCAGGGTCCCGCGTCCCTGGAACAGTTGGGGTTAAGGCCCTGGCTTATGGGCCTTGCAGAGTGACTATTACTCTGCCAGCTATGGGATTCGAACCCACAACCATCCGTACACGGACACTGATCCCCAATTCACTGAGCTACACACTGGTCCATCAGCGAAGGCCTGGGTGTACGCACTCCCATGGCGGAGTCATGCCTTACATGCACAGCCTGCCTCAGGTGAAGGTGGTGGACGCGACACACCGTGGGGGGGGGGGGGGGGGGG
>JAODJW010000040.1:1988588-2017375 GCA_026777045.1 Hyperopisus bebe | reverse complement strand
GGGGCCTCCTGTCACTCACCGGCTATATCTGCAGGGGGCTCAGGAGTGGCACCTCCGAAGAGTCGCGAGATGATACCGCGCTTCTGCGATGGGGGAGGGGGGGCCGTAGTGATGGGCTCCAGTGAAGCCATCACAGGAGCGGGAGGTGGAGAGGGAGGTGGCGACGGCGAGCGCAGCATTGGGGGGGGCACGGGCAGCTGGGGCGTGCCGGGACTGGAACTGGTCGTGGAGGGCCCACTGGGGGGAACCACGGGGGACTGCGAGCCCGACGAGGGGCTCTGGCCGTTGGGGGGGCCAGGTGAGCTATAGCCCTTACTGCGAGCCTCCATCATATCCTGGAAGCTGAAAGCACAAAGCGAAATGAGGGTCCTTCACAACATACCGGAGACATGGGTCCTTCTGAAGGGTCACATTCAACTCCAATAAAGCTTCCCAGCGTATGAAGAAAACCGATAAACAATAAACCGATGGCTGAATGAGCTCCCTCCGGCTTCAATTCCATTCCTAGCATTTGTCGTAAGAGCCATTTTCCGTGCAGGCATCTGTGAGGCCAGCTGCAGGTGCCAGGGGGACATACATGTCATAGTTTTGGTCCTCGGTCTCCTGCTGCACCGTCAGCTCCTCCAGCGTGGCATCCATGTCCAGCTGGTTGGTCTCCAGCTGTCGCAGCAGTGTTTCCCTCTGATGGGTGGGAGCAGGCAGGGCAAGTCATGTGACATGCAGCACCTGGACAAAGGCACTGTTTCTTGCTCTAGGCCAGTGTTTCACAACCTGCAGGCAGTCCACATTTTTGCTCCCTACCAGGAGCTGGGAGGGAGCAAAAATGTGGACCATATATGAGGCCCCAAGGACTGGATTGGGAAACACTGGCCCAGACTGGGATAAATCGATAGCTGAAGGAGCTTCTTTGAGCTTCCATTCCTGTCCTAGCATTTATCAGCCATTTATCTATTCATCATAATCTAGGCCTTCGATTTACAGGAAATATACTGGTAGGGGTTTTAGACGCATAGGCCCTATAGAGCCATAACCAGCAGGCCTGTCTGCTAACGTAGCCACTCTATAACAAGCGGGTCAGTGAGTTTCTGACTGTGTATGTAGGTAGCTTCAAACTCAATGTCATGATTCCCTGGAAAATATTAGATAGCTACATTCAAAAAATGGGAAACAGGCCAAATTATCTGAGAAGTTATATATAAGTAATTTTTATCAATAACATGATTTGTTCAGTGGAGAATAAAGTTCAAGGGAAAATAAACAGCCATATAGAAGCTTAAGCCCTAAAATATTCAGCAGCTGAGCACAAGAAAGTGACTCAGAAATGATTTATAAATGATGATTTTTAAAAGAAAAAGAAAAAAAAAAAAAAAAAAAAAACTTTCCTCCATGCAGCAGTGGTCAACGTTGGTCAATGCAACCATCAGAGGGATAAAAGAGCATCGCAGTCGGAAGCAGGCGGAGCGTTTCCATGGGAACCGCCTCCAACTCACCTGTAGCTGCAGGAAAGGAATGTTGAAGAATCTATGCAGGTACTTGAGGCCAAAGCCGTTCTTCATGGAGGACTCAGCGTAGTGGATGTAGGAGGAGCCGAGGGGTCTGAGGGCACACAAGGGGGGGCGGGGGGCTCAGCACAAGGGTGTGTGTGGGAGGGCTCTCCAGCCTGCCGCCACAACGCCCTCCCCTTCACCTGCTGAGGCTGGCGATGAAGTCGCGGATGTCGTCGGGAAGGATGACGCGGTGCTCCCCCATGTCACGGTGGTTGCCCAGGACACACACGGGCACATGGTTGGGCACTTTGGGCAGCTCCCGTAGGATGTAGTTGTATGTCCTGTAATGGGTGAACACAGAGTCTGAGGGCCCAACAGAGACTGGCTGACCCAAACCCGCCGCCTCACGGGTCACGGCCATTGGCGCCTGCCTACCACTGTTTGGTGATGTCAAATATCATGATGACGCCATTGCAGTTCTTGTAAACATCAAGGAACTCCGCATCGAGGGCCATTTCATTTTCCGACTAAAAATGGAGCAGAGACAACATTTTACGCTCACTGTATTCAGCAGACACTTCTGTCCAAAGCGACGTATGAGGGATGACATACGAGTCCCACACGTCACGCACGCGGGGACCAGCACCAACAACAATAACAGGTAGGGCATCCTGAGAGCTGAGGGAAACAGAGCAGGCCGGAAGGCGGACCTGGGGAAGCGCCCACAGGCGGGGGTGGGGGTGGGGGCTTCTCTAAACAGGCAGCCGTTACCTCCTGTGGCTCATTCTCCAGCTTCAGATTCTCGCCACGCTTCTTCCCCTTCCCTGCTCCAACAAAAGCAAAGAACAGCAATAAGATGAATACATGCAATCGACTGACTGCAGTGACAATCAGCTGCCTGGCAGCTTGCCTGAGACGTCTGCTCTGAGAGCTTCCAGAAAAGCCAAACCACTAACAAATGTAGAAAGAACGAACCATTTACTGTAAGCTATGTGGGAGTCGCATTTAACAGGCATCTACAAAGCACTTGGCAGGTCTTCAGGTTTTAATGCATGCTAAGTATATTAGCCCTAAGTTGTAATATACTTAACATGTGCTTTTGGTCCAATGACAGTAAGTGTTTTACTAGACAGCAGGGGGCGCAATGGTTAAGGAATTGCTGCTGTGTCAGACTGTTTGGTCAACGGCAAGGAGGAAGTCTGCTCAAATCCTACCGTTTCACATTTAATCCTTTAGATATCAAAGTGTGGACTCATTATTTAGGTACTGAAGAATTTTTATACTTTTGTCTCATGATGATTCGGGAAATTCCCAGAATTTCTTCACTGGTTTGACTGCTCTGACCCAGCACACCATGGAGGATTTGAAGAAGAAAGGGGGAAAAATACATTGGTAGAGCATTTGACAAATTCTCTTAGGAAGATATGATGCTGATATCAAGAAAAGAGCACAGAAGACTAAAAACAAGGGCACAACCGGAATGGTCTCTGCGCGTCAGTCAGAGGGCCAGTCCTACTTCTAAGACGGCAAGTGGATGATGTCATGAGCTTAATATCATTCATCTGGGCAGCCTGGGGCATTTTCCAAGTGGTAAAAGTGTACCATGTAGATCACATGTTCATTTGGAGAGACCACATCACATAAAACAAGCATCTGTGCTTCTGCCCTGACACGTGATATTATGCGGCACAAACCATACAAACTGGCAGCTTAGAAATCATACTGGCCGATTAAGTGGCTGTATCAGGCCTGTTATTCTTACTGTGGCAGCAGGGTGGCTGGTTGGGGGGGCAGAGGGCATTCGAAGGCAAAGCAGCACAGGCAGAACCAGAAAATGCAAAAATATCACAGTCCATCCTCGACACACCAGAGTGACACTCACCCAGTAGTTCAGGTACAGAGAATTTTTGGCCTGAAGCAATTCAGAAGGGGGGGGGATATTGTTAAAACAAAATTATTTAACGACGGTGGGTTGGGGCAAAGGGAAAAAACAACCAAATTAACTCAAAATTGAAATAAAAAAAGAGACAGAAGATAAAAACAAGTTTTACCCTCACTGCTATTTTTATATTTTAAACAGAATCACCACTGTGGCTCTGAATCACAGGGTACGTTTTGGAGGCATCTCGGGTATTGCAGCAAAGTGCCAGAGCTTGAGAGGTTCACTGGCGATATCACAGACTGAGCACGAGGCGATTTATCAGCACACACCCACTAGGAGATCAGGAAGGTCAGCCCTACCCGCTTCTCACCTTTATCCACCACGTCCCAGACCTCCACCTTCACCACGTCATCAGTGGCTGGGGGAAGAGGAGGAGAGAAACAGACACGATTAGCATGAGCGGCTTGGGAGAACATGCAGGCCCAGACTGCAGACAGACACGATCAGCGTCAGCAGCTTGACCTTTTTCACAACCCACGCCTGATACAGTATCATTGGCCTAATCAGCAGTATTTACAAATTATACAGTGGAAATCACAACAGGAAATTTTACTCTGTGTTAGAAATACACCCTCCAATACTGCTGGTGTACAAAAAATCTCTTCACCCAAGCTTAATAATATAATATACCATCAAAGCCATGCCATACACATATAATGGGTCCCACCATCTATCATTACTGGCATTTTTTTATGTTTCATTAATGGATGGAGTTCACTTTCTGAGACACTATAATAATGCAAATGCACTCCACAAAGAAAAGAGTGCAATGTTCTTTAGAGATTATTTTTAAAGGCAATGGGACCTCCTCCCCTCTTAAACAGCATGTAGTATACGATCACATGGGGTCAGGGGTGACATGCAACAATACACTGTGATGTCATGTTGTGATGAAATAGCTTTTTCCATCCAGTTGAAACAGCTAAAAACCACTAATCCTGCCAAGCGTGAGCCAATTGTGGCACCATTTTTCTGGTCACTGAAAAATCATGTCAGACAGGATGGTCTCTAACCCCACAAGCAGCAGCAATTTTCTCTGATGCACAGATAGCCAGACGAGGCATTGCTACACTCTACAATCTATTCTAAGCACTATGATTTCTGTGAAAGAAAAAACATTTACCCTGTTGCGTGCTCAAGTCACATGTGACACAGAATCGCCTTGCAAGGCAAGAAAGTCAGAGGGGTGAGCATTGACCAGGAGATCAGGGACCGCACACACTAACAAACCACATCCAGGCACATTACTCAAGGCAAGGAGCCAGGAGAGCAAGCCGTCTCACGGACTCTTGGTCATGTTTGCCTTCAGAGGAAGTGACCTTGGTTCTGTCTCCCATGATGGCCCAAGGTGGGGACTGGCCAATGGTGCCTTAAATCAAACTCCTTAGGCAAAGGAAAAGCCTTCGTTAGCATTAACAGTGACACTGCTGCTGCTTGTTTAAGGCTGGAATCAAACAGGAAAGCAGCATGCAGCCAAGTGCTGCTGGAAGATGGCCGACTCAGTGATGCATCGGGAGTCAGCATGAAGGACAGAGAGGCCCCTGCTGAGGGACGATGTATATTATAGAGAAAGGAGGGCCCTCATTGACACTCGGGGGGGAATCGAGTGACCTCAAAGCAGCCTGATGCCTGACCAGGCAGCCATGGGGGGGGGGGTCAAGCAGGAGCAGTTTATAGCTGAGCACCGCAAGACAGCAACTGGGGAAAAAGGAGTCAGGGGGAGGTGCAGGGGGCTCAACATTCACCGCATGCTGCTATACCAAACGCGCATACTCCTCCACAGCACCTCCCATGCATTTAATTTGCCGATGGACGGAAGGCCGTACTTTTGTAGTTCCAGTGGATGCTGGTGACTTGGATCTCCTGCGTGGGGATGTACTCCTCCAGGAACTTCCTTCCCTGCAGCCGCTGCCACAGTGCGCTCTTGCCTGTGTTCCTGTCCCCGCGGATGACGATCTTCACTGGGGGTGGGGCACACGGAGAAATCAGTGGCTCATTATGCAGACCTGTTACTGGGGAGGTGTGCTGATGGATTGCTTCCAAAAGCCTGGAGAAATGTGCCTGCTGTGCCTCTGAATTTCACAGCTATAACATTCAATTTTCATCTTTAGCTCAGTGCCTCTTTCCCTCTACCCCAGCCATCCAATATGTCTGTTCAGTTTCCATCCACCTTGGAATCACACATCATGATAAGCGACATAACACACACATGGACTCCCACAGACTCTCCCCCACTGTCACACACACACACACAAACACACGCGCACACACACACACACACATACATACATACATACATACATACATACATACATACATCAAAGGAGTCCAAAAGAACAGCTGAAACAAAGGCTATATCTCTTGAACCTACACAATGAAAGACTTGTTTCTATATCACAAGGAAAACACAAACACAGCTGTACTACATAATTTGTAGCGTCACAAGATTTACCTTCAGGGCAGCTTTTAAAACAACCCAGGCTTTGTCAGTGCAGGGGGACACGGGGCCATTCTGGTCAAACTTCTTTAAAGTTCACACCCCTATGGTTACATCTCACACAAGGCCTCAGCACCCTGCCATCAGATGATGTACTTGTACTCCCACCAACTGGATACTCCTGTGTGTGACCCCCTGGGTGGGTGGGGGGAGGCTTTCAGCAGCAAACTGAATGAGATTCTGTAGCTCTCTGAGGGTCCGTGCTGCATATCCTACTCAGCTTAATAAAAGCCTCTCTCTCATCCTGTACCTATCACGTTTTTCAAAACATCCATATCACCCTGAGCAAAATAACATACCATACAAAAGGCTCAACAAAAACTTATCTAGTCTACCTTGTACAATGACATACATGCCTCAGCTCAGGATTAGACTCTGGCTAAATGTTGGAAATACACATCTTGGATATTTACAAAAATTAACCCAATGAGGAGCCAAATGCTGATCCCACCTTGCTGCACAAACCCTGAAGCCACACGCACACACCAGCTGGATGGCAGCCAGCAGCGTGGAGGACAGCCGGACCCCACCCTAATATTGGCACGCATGTCACGGCATGTACGTGGCAAAGCGCCTTACACGCCAGCACTTACTATTGTACTGAACGCCCTTGGCAAACCTCCTCTGCAAGCTCTGGTTCATGGACTGCAGGCCTGCTGGAATGTTCTTCTCCTTCAGCTGCCCTGGCTCGGAGCCAACTAGCTTCTTCAGAGCTGAAAGCATCTTGATGAATCCTTAAGAGGTTCCGTCCGTTAAAAGCAATATGTAACTCCACAATGAATAACAAGTTTTAGAGCCAAACCTTAAGTTGTCCATAGGCATGAAAAAAAATGCCTTGAATCAGCAGTGGTACAGTTATTACATGATAAAGTCTTAACTTGCCAGGTTAGTGTGTAGAACAGGGACATTAATTTCTAAAAGGCTCTTTATCATTGCATTCAACCCTTGTGTTTGGTGGTATTCATAGTCAATCTGGCGCAAGTAATTAAATACAATCAAGGTACATTGTCACTATCAGTTATATGGAACTTTAAGGAAATTCCTTAATCCTCAGTCCGGAATGTAAAGGCAGTGTCAGCAAAGGGACAGTCATCCAATAAGCATCACCTACAAGACAGAAGAATAGTCCATTAAAACCAGGAATGTCATTCTGAACTCCTGACTGACTTAGATTGGTTATCAGTAAATAAAACATTTTTATACATTCTGATGTTTCGAGGGGTAGTCTGACCATCATTTCAACACCAGCACTTAATAAGACATCGGAACTGTCTCCCGCAAAAACATCCACCTGACAACTAGACAACCAACTGGTGAGGCTGAAATGTGGATATATTTATTCAAACCCAGTTTTAATATCATATCAAGGTGTTTTACGTGCCAATCACCCCCAATATCATTTAGCACCAGACTAATTCGTTATCTGAATACGACAAGAAATTGTGTTCGAACAGGCGAGGCTCACGTTAAATCTCACATGGACCAATTGCAGCATACGGAAACCCAAAAGCACAAAAACAAAATTTTCTTTATATATATGTAAAAACGTTTTCTATGTCGAGGTACCCTTACAAAATCTACACTTTCCACATTGCAGGACATTCCTCTACATGCATATTCAGAAGTTAGGCGTTTAACACGAAGCCATCGGGATTTTTTCGGACCACCAAGGTAAATCGTAGCTTCTTCTAAGCTTAAATTCAAAGGACCGTAGGGACGCATCCCCAGGCCACCGTAAAATGATAATAATAACACAAAACAACATCCGAGTGCGAGTACAGGTATCTGGCAGCTTCTCGTCTCAGTAAGTACCAGGCACCACAGTACTAACCTAGACAAAAATGTCCATACCATAATATCGTGGTTTAATAGCAGCTGTCCACCAATATGTTCGCGATATGTTTTATTATGAGCATTATTGTTAGTGTTATCACCCATTTATTCCGCTCGCCGTTACGCGTCAATTGAGGTACTGCCGTCTTTTTGCGGCGGCCATTTTTCCTGCCTCCTCCTATCGCGGGCTCAGTGCACCGTTTGAGGGCCGAAGGAGAGCCGCAAAAAAGTCCGTTCTGATCCGATGGCGCCACCAGCGGCTAGAGCCCGCATTCGCCAAGGCGCTCCTTAACCGATAACCCGTTAGGTTACCTGCTGTCTCCATCAGAATGAGTACATTTCACCCTTTACTGATTTATAACGAAACATAATTTAGGTAACCGGGAGCTGGGAATTTTAATTTTAGTATAAATTAGTGACTAATCAATTTAAATATGTTTTGTCGTGTAAACGTGCTTAAGCACTACAACCTGTGATACTCACGGGTTATAGTGCTTAAAAACGCGCTTCGTTCTTTATTGTTTAGCCGAAGTGAACTAATGCTGTATGAGTAAAATTGATGCAGTTTCTTCTGGATAAAAATGAGCTGAACTTTAGTGAAATTAAATAAAAAGGATGAGTTAAAACATCACAGACGTTAATAAAAAATAATTATGTAGGCCAAATGTTAATAGATAAAATATAATACTCATATTATTCTGCAAACGGCTATAGGTGTCCTAACAAACACGGATAATGTAGAATGTAGTGAAGCATACACACTAAACGATGAGTTATTACATAGTTTTATATTCTACTCGGTGAAAGGTGTATTTGTGTTTAAAAATTACACAGCTCTTTAAAATAATACCCCCACTAAGAGCATTTTGAAATATTCAAATAATATACAACAACGCCAGAAATACCCTCAGAAACACTTTTTGAGGGCAGACGTTAATGAAGTGAACGAAGTCTCAGTCGGGGTTTGAAAGGCGACCGACCGCGTTTTTTCCTTTTTTTTAAAAAAGAAAGTAGATAACGTCATTCGACGGCTGAAAATGGAGCGCTTGGAGCGGGGCGCCTCGGAGCTGCCGAAAGATATTTCAACAACACAACTTGTGGCCCTAGGAAGACAATAAGACGGCAGGCACCTTTTGTCGGTGCGTGTTTCCGTGTAAACAAATACTAATAGTAACAGAAATCGGACGGATCGCGGTGGTTACTTTGGTACCGGAGTCCATTGTTCAGCCGAAAGCACAGCACGTATTACGGGAATATGAAGGGAAACTGTAGTTGAACAAAGCGAGGGTTCGCCTGGATTTTTCCCCGCACCGATGACGCCGCTCCAATACTGGTAAGTCATTCGCAAACATGTTGTCATGTTGCATTTTGTTCTCCTTTCAAACGCGATCTGATCAAAGGGCTGGTAAGGGACGGATACGGGGGAAGTCGCACGTTATCGTACAATCGACGCCCATTAAGACGCGTGCTGAGGCGGCGTGTAAAATCACACAAAGGGGAAGTGTGCGCGCAAAAGCTACATCGAAAGGAATGAAAAAGGGAAGGAAATGAAAGCAAGATGGCTGGCAAAAACACATAACTGGCTGGCAAAGCTGTCAAGCAGCGCGACAATATAGCACCCAGGAGGGGGAAAACGGGGAAAACCCATTTCATTGCGAGTTTGTCAGGTTATCTTTATCCTCCTAGTGCAGTCTGGCAAATAAGTACAACTTAGTCGTCTTCAATCTATCAGAGGCACACGCTTCAGTAGAGGCTACGCCCCTTTGTGTATTCAGCCTCTTGCTGGTGTCTAATTACGGAAGCTGCGCTCCTTATTGCTGAAGTTGCGTACGTGGGATAACTAAGTCGTCAGCATGCATATCGTGGGTTTGTTTGCTTATTTATGTGTGCGTGCATATATGTGTGATGATGTGAGCGTCTTTTTGTGCACATGTATAGTTAATGGAGAAAAATACTTTTAAATTTTCCCCCCAGGTCACGTGTGTGTATGTGTTCAGGGAATAATGGCTGAGCAGGATCCATCGCCACCATCGTCACTGGAAGGCAACAAACCTGGATTCCCCACCACAATTTTGGTCAACAAACATGAGGACAAGCACTTGTGCGCTTGCTGTCAGAAAATTTTGAGGAGGCCCTTCCAGGCCCAGTGCGGTCATCGTTTTTGTTCATATTGCTTTAATCGGACCGTCAGGTAAGCGGTTGAGACAAGCATACGTCCCCCTAAACCATTGGCGAAATTCCTACCTTACGACAACCCATTTTGAAGCAGCTAGCTACAGTGCTGGCTAAAATATTTACCTCATCGTATGACGATCAGACAAAACCAACCCTTGCCAAATCAAGCGCCAGCTACATGTCTGCGTGATACGGTTTTGTGGAATGAATGTTCTTTCAGTATGCTACAGAAATAATTCCTGTAGCACTTTGCATTTTATGTGAAGCCTGTCGAAAACAATGCGACTCCACAGTATCTACTTCCTTTGTTAAGACTGATTTGGCTATTTTTGGGGGGTGTGGGCCTACTCCACATAGCCTACACAAGATATTTTGTGGTTTTTACACATGTAACATAAATGGCAGCAGGCTGTGCAGTGGCATGGCAGTGTGTCTGCACCCGGAATCAGTGGATGTACTCATAAAACACTCCAGTCAATAAGCGACAAATCCTTGTTAATGGTGAACATTATTCGGAATAGACTAGTGTTTGGAAACGGAACTGCGAACGATACATTAAGCTATTAGGCTATGAAAAATCTAATGACGATAAATCCCGAAGGGTGAATCAAACCATTATTCATAAATGTAGCCTAATCAGGTATTATATATCAGTATGTGGTATAAACACAGCGAGTGAGTGAGGTTAAACAATGGGAATGCAAGTTACATTTAGTTTTGCGCGCAAAACTGAAAACATGGAAGTATTCCCTCGTACAAACATAATGCAAAAAATAAGAGCTTGTTGATGCAAACGTGATGGATACGCTGTGGATGGAGTAAATTGACTTCTCCCGTAATGACTGAAATTTGAAAAATAAAGATACAGCTTATTTTGCACGCCAACGGTCATGCAAAGAATACTTGTTTTTCTTACAGCTCAGGACCGCAAAAATGCGGCGCTTGTATTAAGGAAGATATTTTTGAAGAGCCAACATCCATTCTGAAGCAAGGCTGTGTAAGTTGTCTGCATATATGGGCGTTTTTTTCTGAAAATAATCAAATGTAAAATTACTTAATATATATCCAGAATGCACATGTCTAATGAAATGCATTTGTATCACTTTGTTTTGTATAACAAAGGGTCGTGTTGCACGGCTTGTGTAGGAATGAAAAGTATGCGCTGGAGATAAACTTGGATCTCGATGTAGTAAGCAATAGGCCTACGTCCACATAGTCCTCATACTGCCGTTCTGCCAAGGTGGGGAAAGCCGTTGACTTTATTGCTCTTGCGGCTTCTAAATGTAACATGCACAAAACGTTTGAGGAATAAACGGTCCATAAATTCTAATAAAAATATTTATTCGTATAAAGGTAAACATATTGGAATGTTCACAGCCGGTTTCTATAACGGGACTAAACTGTCTTGCAACATTAATCTTCGTCAATATGACGTTTGCGTTTCTTTCTGGACACTCGTTTTCCCCCCTTTTTCCTTTTGTCTTGTTCTGTATTTCGCACCTCTGTCCCGGCGGGCGCGGCTCACCAGGCTCGCACATGCGCAGTGCACACCATCGTCTGTTTGGCTCCGCTTGGGTCACGTGGTCTGTCCGACTATGACTTTACTGTCGTCTCCAGGCTTGTATGAATGGGGACACGCCCACGGCAATATTTTGATGCTTTTCTTTAAAAAACCGGTACAGCTGCCCAGTCTGCTTGCAGATAAATTAAAAATATTGCATTCTTATTCGCCACTTTTTCTCGGCACAGTAGAAATTTCAGCCCGGACCGTTGTCTGTTTAGTTTTACTTCGAACACGGCCCACAAAATGTTATTAAATAAAGATATGTTTCAAACCAGCTGTAAAATGATATTGAATCAACGATTTCATACAATTTAACCAGAAGCCACAGAAATGAGTGCAGATGCTGATAGTGGCTGCCGGCTGTGTTGCCTTGTGTCACACAGGCTTTCCCCGACAACGCCGCGAGGAGGGAGGTGGAAGCACTGCAAGTAGCGTGCCCTAACGAAGGATGCACCTGGAAAGGCAGCATTAAAGAATATGAGGTGTGGGCCTGCTCAGGCCTTCAAGTGAGATGGGCCTGGTCTGTCTGTCTCTGTCTGTCTGTCTCTTTTTAAATGTGGTCACCGGTAATATACTGTATTTCTGCCAATATAAATTCTCAATCTCTACTGCATTGTAACTGTGCATCATAATTTCTTTTATAAATTATCCATGTTTTATATTATATTCTCTGACTTTATCCAGAAAACTATCCTAGCTGATTTCTGATCTCTGCTTTCTCTGCAGTCCTTTGAGTTGGAAAATGTATTTTCAGTTAATTAATTTTAATTCTACTAAAACAAACTAATGACTGATAACCATCTATGTCCCATATACGGTTTGGTTCATTACTCATATATGCCTGCCCAAGAAATAAAACGAGCGAATTGTTAGGTGGCTTTTGTCAGCCCATGAATACCAGGTACATCTGGCTGCAACAGCTACAGTGAATAAAGGGTTAAAATAAGTAGTTCTCAGAGTGACTCTTACCATTACCATGTGTCTCTGCAGCTAAACCATGAAGGCAAATGTGACTTCATGATTATTACATGTCCGTCATGCAAGGAGTTGTTGAGACTTAGTGAACAAGAGCGCCATAACGAAAGGGAATGCCCTGAACGAACTCTGAACTGCAAGTACTGTAAGGAACTGTTTCAGTTTAAAAACATTAAGGTAAGGGTGAGCGGCAGCGGCCGGGGGGAGGGGGGTCACTGCTTGTTTTGTGCCTGTGTGTCACAGCCTTCACAATATGTTAGATTGACTATGCATCCGTGCCCATAATGACTCATTCAAATCCAGTCACTGTGTCACATCACTTGACACTTGATAGAGTGCAGGTGAGTGAAAGCAGCAGTGACAAAGTGCTAGGAACTAGGAAGTAAACAAATATTGCAGACAAACCTTTGTTTGCACAATACTTGTTTTAAGATAAGCATGTAGTGGAACCTTTTGGGCGTGTAGGGGGCTGGGTTTGCTTTTACAGTCAAAGTAGCCGCTGTGTTTATGCGTTCTGTGTCGAATGAAATGCAGATTTGGATCAGATGACATTTCTTAAAATGTGAGAATATTGATGTATTTTTTATTTGTCAGGCTCATGATGAGATCTGCCCCAAGTACCCCATGATCTGTGAAGGTTGTGCCAAGAAAAAGATCCCGAGAGAGAAGGTGAGATTTTTGACAGTGAATTTCTGCAATCCGTAAGACCTGGCGGCATGACAGAGGACGGAGGATGCGGATAAGCATACGAAAGCCTCGTGTCTCTGTGAAGGACTCTTAGCACTGGGGCTTGTCTCTCTCTCTCTTTGCAGTATGTGGACCATATTAAGTTCTGTAGTAAATTTAGAGCGCCTTGCCGATTTCATGTCGTCGGATGCGATATGTCGGTAAGTAGGCTTCCTGCCACTGTTCCTGAACACACCGTCTTGTCAGTGTAGCACCGCCCCCCTCGCTTAGCAGGCGGAATGGCGGCCGGCAGATATAGAGTGAGTTTCAGAACTAATGCCACACACAGAAGACCTGTCGAGGGCAGAGCAGATGCAGGCAGTGTCCTGTTGGCCTCCAGCTTGTGCTGTGACCGTGTCTCCCTCCTGAAGGTGGAGAAGGAGAAGATTCATGAGCACGAGCGGGCCTGCTCCTACGAGCACCTCAACCTGCTGCTGCACTACATCATGGGCCTCAAGGTGAACTTGGAGGGCATGCAGCCGCAGAGCCTTGAGCTGGCCAGCCACAAGATCCACGAGCTGCACCAGTCGCTGCGGGACCTGGAGGCCAGGATGGGCCAGCTGAGCGTCTCGGCTCCCGTGCAGGGGGCCTGTGCCCCCGCCACGCTGCCCACCTCCTTCACGCCACTGCCCAGCGCTGCGGGCGCCGCCCTGGAGCTGCAGCTGCACAGCGAGAAGGCCAAGGTGGCCGAGCTGAGCCGCCGCTGGCAGGAGCTGGAGGTGAAGGTGGGCACTTTTGAGAACATCGTCTGTGTGCTGAACCGCGAGGTGGAGCGCTCTGCCACCACGCTGGAGGCCCACAACCGGCAGCACCGGCTGGACCAGGACAAGGTGGAGAGTCTCAGTAACAAGGTACGTTGCAAGACGGTGGGACGTTGGGTTCCAGAAAGTTAAGGGTTCAGGTCCCTGAAAGAACTCGAGATCTGCTAAATTACCACCCTGAACCGATGGAGTTAGTGATGCTTGTTTATGCAGCTGCTAGGCATGGGGTGTGGCTCAGTGGGTAAGGACACTGTGTCTGTGATCGGAAGGTTGCTGGTTTAAATCCTAGGGACATCAAACTGATAGACATCGCTTTGGACAAAAGCATATACTAAATAATAAAAAATGTAAATGATAATTTGCTGCGGATGAACACTTTGGTGAAGTAGCTAGTTAAATTAGCCACAGAAAGTCGTCCTCAAATTTTTTGGTTCATTCTAGATGGTTGGAGGATTATTTATTTCCGCCCTTTGCGCATTTTTTAAATTGGACGTTTGCAAAACAGCATGTGCGTGTTGAGCAGGCAGAAAGCCTCCTTCCGCCGTCCCTCACACCCAGGTTCGGCAGTTGGAGAGAGCCTTGGGTCTGAAGGATCTGTCCATCGCGGAGATGGAGGCCAGGCTGCGGGAGATGTCAGCCGCCACCTTCGACGGCGTCTTTGTTTGGAAGATCTCGGACTTCACCAAGAAGCGGCAGGACGCCATCGCTGGCAGAGCCCCGGCCATGTTCTCCCCAGGTATGGCCCCCGCGCCGCGCCGCTCCACGGCCTGGAATCGTGACCGAGGAACTGGGCTTGCTGTTTTACCTTTGACCCTCTACCTCTGTATTTTAATTTTTTTCTGTGGGTACGCTGGTGCTTAAATGTGTGAGATGATTTTTGTGCCATGAAGTTCCCTCTGGGCAGAACTGTCAGTTAAGGCAGATTATTTAATTTCAGTGTATTAATTAAGTTATGAGAGAGTTGGGAATGAAGTGATTAAGGCTTTGTGTCTGCTGTAAGCATGTGATAATTGACACTCATGGGTGGGGCTTGGGTGGGCCAGGGGCGGGGCTTGGGGGCATGTGCTGCGGACGCATGCTGTGTGCACCGCCTCTAACTCCTCCCCACCATATTGGCCAGCTTTCTACACCAGCAAGTATGGCTACAAGATGTGCCTGCGGATCTACCTGAACGGGGACGGCACGGGGCGCGGCAGCCACCTCTCCCTGTTCTTCGTGGTGATGCGGGGGCCCAGCGACGCCCTGCTCAAGTGGCCCTTCAACCAGAAGGTGATGTCTCCACCGGGGGCTGGGGGGCACTCTGTCCCCCCCAACCGCTTGATCTGTTATCCCTTCCAGACATCATCAACGCCCTCTTCCTGTTAAAGATGGCTGACACTGAATGCTGAGCTCTCGAGATTGTTAGTTTTAAATCTGTTCAGTGAAACAATGAACCCGGATAGCATCTGGTAAGACTTGCAGCACACGTGCTAATGAATGGAGGCATATGCCAGTGGTAACCGGAACGGTATGACAAGGATGTTACCATCTCATCAATTTGATGGTGGGGAAAAAACCATGAAATATATTTTCCAAACATTGCAATGATTTCACTGCGGCCTTCAGCAGGAGATGTAGTTTTAAGATGGATGAATGCATTTCGGATCCGTGTTTTTGTTGAAACAGAGGATGGACGTAGCCTGTAGCATTTTCTTGATGCTCGTAGGCTGAGGGACCGGATTTCATTTCCCCGGTTGTGTGACCTGTATGTCCAGGTAACACTGATGCTGCTGGACCAGAACAACCGCGAGCACATCATCGACGCCTTCCGGCCCGACGTCAGCTCCAGCTCCTTCCAGAGGCCCGTCAGCGAGATGAACATCGCCAGCGGCTGCCCGCTCTTCTGCCCACTCTCCAAGCTCGACTCCAAGAACACCTACATCCGAGACGACACCATCTTCATCAAGGCCATTGTGGACCTCACAGGCCTCTAAACATAGGAGGTTCCCCAATCGCCGGTGCTTCCCGTCCCACGCTCTTTCGCACCCATTCGCTCACCCTGCCATTCTAGCTTGGGCTGTATTTGACTAGAGGTCTGGGAAGCTTGTGAGGTCCTAACTCGTGCCCCGTACTTACGGCATCGTTCTGTTTCATCGCTTATGGATGGCGCCATGCAGTAAACGGAGTTCTCTGTGTGGCGATACAGCTATGCACCAGTTGTCCAACAGGGGGGCAGTGTAGAGTCATGAAGCACAGGCCCTCTTTGTTATGGTGCGATAAGTCCTGGAATTATGCAGTGGCTTAATAGGTGTCTGTGTACTTGTCTATCCAGACAACAGCCTCTCACATTCAGGGAGGCTTCCCCCAGATGTCGCTCTTGGAAAATGAGAGTTGGCATGAAGAATCCGTTGTAGGCCCCCGCAGGCAGGCCAGAACCTTAGCGTGAGGCTGCCCACCCGGCTGCCCGCCAGCAGTCAGTGCTGCGCCGTCGCGGCGAGGTGGCCTTTGAAAGTGCTGGAGGAAGTCCCTATAGCCCCTTCGTGGAAAAGTAGCGATCTGTGCTTTCAGAGTGTTTGTGCCCTGAAACATCTGATGCATTCAGCGATCAGAGATGTTTGTTTTTTTTGTACATACTGCGACACGTGATTTTTTTGGGCATATTACTTTCATGTTTTGGGTGAATTTTGCATAGACAGACGTGGAGTTGCCAGGACAAAGATGTGCACATTAATTCATGGTTTTCTTTTTAATCTTAGTGTGTGGCACTGTGCTTTTGACGTGTTCTTATTGGTCATTATCTGTAGTGGTGGACATTGCTTAAATTCAATAGAAGAGACACGATATTGGGATTTCTTACAGCTTTCATTGTGAGTTCAGGTTTCACTTGTTTTTAACTTGCTTTGTTGCATGTTGGATCTGTGGAAGATACATTCGAGTCCTAACAAATAAGCGTAGCTTGCTAGCAAAAACCGAAACACACCCAAATAATCCTCATACTTGCAAAGCCACCGCCATCCTCAGGGGGGCGCTGCATCTGCCTGGCTTTTTTTGGTTTTTAGGCCGGCTCGAAGATGGGAAATATTGGATGTAACTTTGGTCGAAAGTATTAAAGTATGTGTTTTTCTTGTTGTGTTTAGCATGGTGTGGCAGTTTTTGGACAGATGGGAGTTTATGCGTTTGAATTAGGGGACCAGTGCACGTGTGCAGTGTGGTTCAAGGTTAAAATAGCGTAGAGTCGCCCACCCAGGAGGGGTGATGGTAGTTGTGTTTTGGGGCAGACAGTCGGGTGGAATGGACATGAAGTACTGTGACATTTTGCAGCCGCCTCTATATCATAATTAGCTGTTTGTTCAGTCACTCCGCTTTATCCGGAGCTCTCTTTTCTGCACTACAGAAGTTCGCATTAAGAAAGCATTAACCTTTACTTGTAATAATAATCACAGGATGTTTTGACGTTTGTGTAATAGTGGTCACTCCCTCTCTCCCATTTTGCTTATTCGAGATTTCCGCGGTCTGTGGTTAGCGTATGGTGTAGCCAGACGGCTTGTTCAGCTGGGGAGCGCTTATACAGGAGCCTCATCTGGTAAAGTTAGTGTTCCTGACAGGTATAGCCCATCCTGACCAGCCTCCCCATCGCACAGTATCTGTTAACCCAGCCTGTTTGCAACCCCACCTCGCAGATATTGAATCTTCTCTGTGCATGAGAAGTTTGAATTCTGAGAATACACACAGCTGGCCGTCTACAGCGGCGAGAATGTTTTATTTGTATTCCGTTTCTTTCTGATGACATGGAAGCATATAAAATGACTATAATGGTGATTATGTTATGATATTGCTTATTTAATTAAACATAAACAGATGCATATCTGTAATATAACAATATATACGTTTTTCACAATTGCCTTGTGCTGCCGGTATAATGCTGTGAATATTCCATAATTATTAAACCTATGTCTATTGAGTTATGATATAGTGTGCTAATGAATAATATTGATACAATTATATTTTGAGGTGGACTGGAAACACGTTTGGGTTGATCAGGGCTCGCTCTGTCCTCTGTCTCTTCTCATGGGAGCAGAAAGCTGCAGTCCCCCCCCCCCCCGCCTGTTTCCCCTGACCGTGCTCGTTAATGCAGACACCCCCATTTATCATATAATTTCTTGCTTTAGTCTTTTATTATTATCATCATTATTCTAGTATTATCATTATTATTTGATGTGACTTTCTGTGACCCCGAAGTACTTTTGATTTTGCATGTCACAGTGTGTATAGCAACAAGTATATCAGTAAGTGTGACAATTTTTACAGCCTATATTAAGACAGCACATATAGGTTTTTTTTTTTTTAAACTGTATTTTAGTTTGACGCATTGTCACTATCATTAAAAAGTTCTCATTTTGTACGCCGATTCCTGTGTGCCAATGAGTTGAGCTTGTACGTTTGTTTCATCAGGAGTTAATCTGTTGCACGCGATTGTGTTTGTATGCCATTTGAATTGCTTCAAACAGAAATGTTAACTTCATGCGGAGACGTATTTGGGAAGCTCTCAGTCTGAGATATAGTCGATCGTCTGTGGTGTACACCTGATTGCTTATTTTATGGTTGTTTGTCTCCAAGTGTCGAAGCTGGTTCATCGCTGTGGAATAATCTTTAATGTTCTTGTTATATATGGAGATATATGGTATTTCAATTTTTAATAACTGTATGTAGCAGCAAGTATATGATCTCTTTGTGTAATGACAGCATACCAAGTAGCTGAAAGTAAACTTAACAGGAAGGAGTCCTTGTGAAGGTCTCTGTCGCATTAATATCGATATTGTGTTTACTTCTTGATTGATGAGTAAGTCAGTGTGTTTTATGATGAAACTGGGTTTGTTCGTGTGTCCTGCACTAGCAAAAATACAGTGTGATGCAGGTTGATTATTTCAAGTTGATGTGATTTAACGAGCAAAGTAAAAGTCTGTTAATACTTGTCTCTGTTTGATTTATTCTCATAAATTAAATGATCCACGTAACCATGTGAACCACGGTAAGTAATCCTCATTTCGGTGATATAAGTTATGGGGTAAAACTGATCGGCCGCGGAATTGTAAACGCAAGATCAGCGTTTGTACATAACATACCAGGAGGAAATAAACTCGAGGTGATATTTTTTATTATAGTTCTGTAATGTTACTGTCAACTAGGTAACGCTATATAGAAGTCAGGCTGAGCATATAATGCTACAAATAGGTGATACTGAGTTATTTTCTAAGGTATCTTCTAAATTAGCGATTAGTATAATGAGCAATCTTAGTGTGCTGTGTATTCAATTTAAAGATCATTCCTGGATAATAAAGCGACGTGTGTGAGGCGGCAGCAGACGGCGTGATGTCCTGCCGATTTCATCATGGCTCTGCGCGCACGCAGCGTCCCAGTTTCAGCCGGTGTCGTCATGCATCTGCGATGCTTTATTACAGCTAAAATCACTTTCCCTTCCCCTTCAGTGCTGTTTCCTCGGTCATGCAGACATGAACACCTCCAGTCCCCGTAGAGTATAAGCTATTTGCACTTTACACATCGCTTCACCGATCTCTCAATTTAAATTCACCATTACAATTTGCCCTTTATCAAAGGACGACTGACTAGTCGATTTACTTATGTTCATTGTCCATTTAACTTTTTTATTTTATACCTGAGCTTAAACTCAAATTCTGCATCTTTGCTTTTTAATATAATATGCATGTATGCTACAGATGCGTGACGTCATGACTATTGTCTTTGTGTAATGTTCTTTTCGTATAAACCACGTTGTTATAAGCCATCGCTTGGTGCATTTCCCTGGAGGTACCTACCAGGTTTATAGGTCTGATTTTCCCCCTGCGAATTTCTCAGAATGAAACCGTCTGACATACCAGGTAAAAGTCATCGTATCCACCCACCCCCCGCCGGCTAGGCGAAATTTACCGTAGGTATGTATGTGCGGTGTGTCTTTATGGGGAAAAGTCCGGGCCCGATTTTTAACTGCAGTCCAGCCGGGGGGAAAATACATAATTAATCTTTCACACGTTACAGTGATGTTTTAATGTAAACGAACGCTTTCCCCGCTAGGTGTCGCCACCACACTGCCTTGCATGTTTTGGGGGTAAAATGCCGAAATCGTACTGAGTCCATCCTCTGTAAAAGGAACACTGGCCATGGAGCCATTAAACTCAACCTGCCCTTCAGTTGAACTTCACTGCTTCTTTTCACGACGCTTCATTTCAACTTGTGGGTTTAAGGTCTCTATTATTTTTGTATGCAAAGCGAATTCTGGATTTTATTTGTGATGGTAATTTTTAGGTTATTGGATGTGCACCAACATGCGCGTCAGTTCAAAAGATACTCCTTTTCTCAGAACTGTAGAAAGGCTTAATTGTAAGTTGTGTATGTAGTTGTACTATTTGTAATTAGATAGCTTTGCTTTACTTAGTATTTATTTTTGTCCGCATATGATGTTTGGCGAACGATTCACAATATGGAGTCTGTGATGTGATACTCCGAGCAACGGAGAAATAATGGACATATCATTTGGCACTATAGTTGAGCATCTTGCTTGCTGACCCTGTGATATGGCATCTTTGTGTTTTCTGTGTCCTGTCAGGCGTTTGTCCTCGCACTCCGACTGATTACCGCGTCTCTTTTGTGTTTCTGAGGCTCTTCCCGAAGCTGCTCCTTTATAGCGATGTCTGTCCTGTTTGCTTGCTTTCGACTTCGTGCTGAGGGTTTCGGCGCAGCACGTTACTCTACCTGTAAATTCTTCCTAGCCGTTTCCATGGAGATGGCCTCTTATTCCCTCAAGTCTGGCTTGTAAAGCAAACTTTCTTTCAGTGTAGAGGTCACTGCTTTATGTTTTCATATAATGGGCATTTTTCCAGGTTTGCAGGAAAATTGCAACTTCATGTCAATCAGGGCATGATCGGTATCTCTTTTTCCAGCTGTTTGAAGCATCTCACGCTGAGGAGTGGGGGGTTGTGTTCTTACCTTGGTGTATAATACAGCTAATTCAAAGCAGCTCTTTGCTTTCATCATGGGCGTTATTCACCCATGCAGTCTGAGCCTGTAATGTCACTCATACGTTTATCTTGCTACTTCACTTGTATGAGACCTACAAAGGTCAGTTTTGCTGTCAGTTGTAATACTCAAAAATAAGCAATTTCGGCTCAGTCGATTGTGTGAATCGTCTGATGTGAAGTGAAGGCCAGTTACTTGTAAAGATGAAGTAAGTTTATTAAGTGAATTATTAACATCACCTAAGTGTAAGAAATTGAACTGCAAAATGCCCCATGAATGGTTCTCCTTAGTATACAGACTGAAATTTGAGCCTTTTCTGGGATACAATACAGAAGAATGCTTTATTCTCCTGTAGTTAGACATTGATTGAGGGAATGATGTGTGAATGTGTTGGTCTGGCAGCATTGTCATAGTTACTGTCCAGCTCAGAAATGGATGCCGTCCAGTATGCTGCAATTTTTCTGCTGATCCGAAATCAGGATTTTGCCCACTGGGTTTCTGATGCAGTTCATCACAGTGTCAGCGTGGCGCAGTCAATCCATCACATGGCATAGTGCTGTGCCCCCATCGCACGTTACCAGGCCCCCACTTTAATGCCATCGGCTGACAGACCAACCACAATACAGAGATCTGCTTTGCTTATATTTGTCTCCTAGGATATTTTGTAGTGTTTTGCAATTGCTGACCTGCAGTAATCATTTACTCCCGCCCTTCCCTCAATCTCCATGCTCTGTCCCCCTTTTCCTCCCTTTCCCAGCAGAGATGAAAGATATGTTGGGCTTCTGTGCATAAAGATGCTTCCTCTGTTCTAATGTCTTTTGCAGAGCTCACTGAAGCCGGGGGTGTTGATCGGCACAGGGATGTTTTTCTCATCTAATTTGGGGGGATTGCTTAGGTCCTCTTTTCACTTGTGCACAAATGAACATTGTCGCCCTCTGCTGGCCACCTTGGGTTTTCGGGGCGTCTTCCAGCACTCTGACTTGTAGGTATCCGCTAGCCGTTTGAAGGGCAGCACAGCAGGAGATCCATCTGACATGGCTGTGTACCTCCAGACATCTGTTAAGAATCCGGTTTCCTTATAAGTGAATTCGCCATAACACAGCAGCATTGTCTTCTGGTTTGCATAATGTTGTTAATGCAGGAAATGAACACGGTGAGCTTCTTAATTTCACTTTGGGTTATCCTGCATTGGACTCTTGTGGCATGACACACAAAACTTAGCGGAACTTCAAACAAAGGTCTGCTTCTTTTTTTTTTTTGAGGAGTATCTGAGCAAGGAATACCGGAAAAGATCTGATGACACGTTTTGCTGAAGGCCACTCAAGGCTGCTGGTCCAAACCACACCTAAAGAAAATCATCCAGAAACAATTGGGCCGTGTCTAAGTATACGTGTTTATATGCTATAAATAAGCGTATTTATAGAGGCAAATCTTTCAACTGCGGAAACAGCATCAAGAGGACCTTTTGTTCAGGAAGTGGGGCTGATGTCGTCATGGTCATATATGATGGTTTCCAAATGAGATGGATGTGATTCTGGGTCTTCATTCCCTGGACCTGAGATGCCAGTGTAAATGCAGAGGAAAGGGATGTGGGGTCAGTGGGACTGGGGAATCCTCTGGAGAAGCAGCAGTGGGGCTTGGAGATGGATGTGAGATTTAACTTAATCCTAGTGCAGTGGGAAATTGAGGCCCCCGTTCAGCAGCCGCTGGCCAACTCCCGGACCTTTTAACTCCTTCACCTCTGTTCTGACATCATCCTCACAATGAAAGACCAAGAACTTGCAGAAATGCACCATGATATGGATTTGGAGAACCCTCAACCTCAGCAAGATGACAGTTTTACATTCATAAGTACTGTATGTAATTGGTGAAAGTGCTGATTAATCATTGTCTCTAATTGCTAACAGAAAGCAAGTGCTTATCTTCCAGACAACAACCATCTAGAAAATTGCACCATTATATTGCTGATGTAAGCGTTTTGACTGCTTTATCTCTGTGAGCAGTTTTGAGTGTGATAACCTCATGGGTCTGCATTCAGCAGACACTTGCAGGTTGCTTTCTGGTGTAATGTCGACAGCCTACTAATGATGCATTAAGTAGAGAGTATTGTTGGTGGGGAGGCTTGAGTTGGCAGCTTTCAGAAAGTCAGTGGGCCTCTTCTTCAGGGTGAAATTCTGATTTTGCGCTGGCACAAAGTATGATACAAAATATCTGTATGTCATTTTTGCTTGTTGTGACAGGTGGATGGAGCAGATGTGGAACACTGGATGTAGATAGAATATCAGAGTGATCACAAAGCGAAGACCGCAGGTACTTCTCTCTGAGTTTGACCTGATAGTACAACTTGTTTTTGTGTTTTTAAGTTTCTTTCCCACGGAGTACTTTTTCAGAATTTTATAGTCCAACAAAACAACCATCTAGATAGGTTTATTATGTACTGAATATAATGTTAAAAGACTTTTCTGGACGTGCACACAGAGCTTCATCAATACGATACATGATAAATGGGTCTTCTAATGTTTCTATCTGATCATTCTACAGTATTCAGCAGCACTTTCCAGCCCCCACAGCGCTTTGGGGGAGGGGTTGTTAATTTTCAACAATAAACTATTTTCAAGCTACAACTTTCTGTACAACTCCTGATGTTTGCACATTCTGATGGTCCCCGAAAAAATATAAAAGGCTAAAAAAAAGTAAATAGCTAAACGATTGCCAACCCAGCCCCGTGACATTTTTGCACAGTATATACTGGCCCATGGTCCACTAGAGGTTGGAAACCCCTGCTATACAGGACCTGGAACCTACCCTAGGCAACACAGGCAAATAGGTGAGAGCGCACCTTGGATGGGATGCCAGTTGATCACATTCACAATACAAAGACTTTACAGCCCTCAGCTGTCGGAAAGGAAGCAAGATGTCTGCCCAGATCAGAGGTGAGACCCAAGCCTTCCACCGCAGGTATGAAGCAGTAATGCCACCTTCTGCGCCCCCAAGGCATCCAAGATGGCTTCCACTTAAGTCATTTCCTTCTACTCTTCAGTTTTCCCTGTAGGAAGAGCCTGAGACAATTTTAAATTCACTAATATTTAACTAGACAGCTGCTGAGCACTGAGACCTGCTAGAGCTTCGGTGATGAAGTTCGAAGGAGATCATCAGGTCTCTTGGAATTTCCAGGAATGCAGTGTCTAATGGATCCCACGGAACTGGCCAAAACCCAAGGAAGGTCCTAATAGTGTTGGCTTGACTGTCATGGACAGCATGTTCTCCTCATTAATGATGCAGAGGTATTCTGTGCTGCTTCCAGACCTCAGATTCATGCTGTGCTTTTCTTGAGTGTGTACCCTAAAAGGAGAGCAGCTGATCTGAGGTGAGGGAAGCTCAAAGCAGACTGGATGGACAGCTGAATTGTTTCATTGTCATGACAGTGCTGGGCAGACAGTCACATAAAATTCCCCTACACTCTCTGTGACTCTTTGGTGTGCGTGATCTGGCCTAAATTTGCCAGTCATTTTGAGCCGTAAAATGTCACTGCCTTAAGTGTTCTTAGTGGTCTTAGTTGAAAGGTCTTCAGTCCCATTTAAAGCAGACGTCTTGTTTATGCAGAGAGAAACGTTGGCAAGGCATTCTTTGAAAAGAACGGTAGCTATGCTCCTCCCTGGATTTTGATCCTGATGCTGTCTGATCCAGGAAAACAAACTCTGTGATTGTCTCTCTCTCTCTTAGCAACGACTGGAAATTGGAGCGGTAGGAGCAGAAATTTGTCTCCACTATCATCAAAAAAATGTGCTTTAGCCTTCAGGAAATGAAACATTATGCCCATAATCTAACAGATTTATACTTCAAAATGAAAAATCAGGCTCCCTGTGTTCCTCTTTTCTGTTTGTGTCCTGGTTAGGGACCAACAAAAACTCTCTGAATGGGTGCGATGCAGTGATGTAGCTGTCTACCCACAGTGGCGATCGATGGCATCTTGCCGACTGTGCATGGCCATTAAATGGCACTTCCCATAATATGATCTGAAAACAGACCTTTTTTGACAGACACTGGCGTCTGTTGTTTTTAACAGCAAGATGACTGGAAAGAGATAGTGACAAAGAGTTTTTGGTATGAATAAGGGCAGACCCTACTTCTGACCCTTTTTAACATGTTGTACACAGTCGAAGTAAATGCATCAAACATCATATAAGTAGTTTATAAAATAAACATGAAATACATTAAAAAGGGTATATGGTCATCAAAAGCTGATTTGGTTATTTGCGATAGCATGGGAAGGATATCTCTGTGATTCTGTGGGAGCGTGTAGGGGTGAAGGCTACTTTGCTGAGTAGTTACAAGGAAAACGTTCCAAGAAGATGGCAAGTCACTCCTAGGGAGAGAGCAGGTTAACTTGCTTGAGGCTGAACCCTTTGCAAACCTGAGGTCTACATGTCAGTATAAAGTTGGGCAATCAGTTTTATCAAATATAACCCATTAATTTTCATGTAGGGGGAGATTTCAGTTAGTTTACTCCGTATTAATTCCTTATTGCACCAAATATGCTCTTTGGCAAATTAAACGGAAGACAGACAGTGGCTTACTGAGCCCTTAAATAAGTTATATGGTCCAGCGAGTCATGTTCACCATACTGGGAATAAGCACATAGCAAAGCTAACCTACTATGGTGCACAGCATCATTCCCATGCTGGTCTGAGCTATAGAGGGGTAGGTAAACATTAATAAGCGGAAATCCTGAGTGAAGACATGCTTCCATCTGTAGGCTTCTTATCCTGAGGGCAGTGGAATCGCCCGCAGACACAATGCGCCCATTCACAGGGGATGAGAAGTCACTGAATCAAACACTTACTGGAGATTCTGGAGTGTTTTCCTGCATCATTGCAGAAACACCAAAAGATGGAATTTCTCATGGAAGAATGGCGTCATATGCCTGTAATAGGCTTTTACATGTTGGTAGACTCTAAGCCAGTACCCTTTGAAGCTCTTCTGGTGGCTTGTGGTGACCCAAAGCCCTTATGCTGGTATTTCATTTGTATTAATCATTGACTGTATGCATCCTATAAACATTGTGGTACTGTATTCAGCCAGAAAGGCCAGCCCTACCTTCTTTTGCGGAGAAGAGTGAAATGTTCTAGGATGAATGCATGAACATCTAGTTGGGCTGGTAGGGGGCGTCACATAAATGATGACTGCCTGGGAGACACTTTCATGCGGGAGGGGCGGGGGGGGGGGGGGGGTCCCTGTCAGAATTCACTGTTACAGATGTATGAAAGGAGCCAGAGTGTCCTTAATGTGTGCATCACATGCCAAACCAACCTATAATTTCTGCTTTGTAATTAAATACAAAGTAAACCCTGACCATTACTAAAGACTGAAATGTTCTATTTTTGTTGGTATGACACATAAGATCATGACTGTTCATTATCTGAAATACTATATTTAAATAATATGCTGTCATTTTCTTTTATTTTTTTTCAATATTTATCCTTAAGCAGACTATCCAGTTCGCAGTGTGGGTGTTTTTTTTCTTTCTTTGGCAGAATGTTCTTGTAGCCTCTGGTCCACGATGTGCCAGTCCAAAAATCCATGATGATACCTCAGGAATGCCCATGTGAGGACTGATGGCTCAGACTTGCTGCATGGTAGCCGATGATTCGGAGCCCTTTCAGCCACCATTGTTCTTCAGTATGCCACTGCATGGGTAGTGAAAGTCTTAACGAAAAGCTTCATCTTGGCTCTTTACACTATTTGCATCTTGTCAGTTTCAGTCTTCTGTCACCCGTATCATGCTCTAGAACTGGTTTAGTCAAAGGCCCTGGTGATACAAGTAGTATATTTTTTTTTATTGTTGTTTTTGTTGTCGTTTAATAGACATTTATAGGAGGGGTTCGATTTTAATTGACATAATTACAGGGGCCCTTTAATTGAATCATTTAGCAGGGCCCCTTAGTTAATTGATGTGATTAGCAGGGGCCCTTTAGTTAATTGATATAATTTGCACGGGCCCCAGGCACACTGAATTATGTATCCCCCTCCCTATGCAACAACCGATAACTCTGCTGAGATACCCACCTTGCCAGTAGAGATATCCTCTTGGGAGAAAAGAGAATAAAAAGTGAGTTATTTCCAATGTCCAGGAGCCACATATCACATTGTGGGCTATCGGCTCGATGAATAAAGCATGTGAGGATTTTTTTTTCCTTTTGGGACAGTTATGTAAGGAGCTCCACTAAGGGTCCAGCAGGGAAGTTCATGCCTTCTAGAGGTTTGCCCTGTCCTGTAGCTTGGGAGAGAACTTTCTAGAACATTTATACCATGTTTAGTTACTTGGCTGCCAAAAAGAATCACACTCTGCTGTCACCAGCCTTACCAAGCCGGCACGTTCTCGCAAGCCTTGACCTCAATCTCCCCGTTTCAGTCGACGGCATCGCACTCCAGAGGATACTCTGTGAGCGGCAGAGTAATTTAAAAAAATGTGATGCTGAAGTAATGGTGATCTCATACGCCAACCAGGAAATGGCTGCCATCAATCACGCTGCACGCTGACGAAAGAAAGTGTCACTCCGTGATGTGGGAGACTGTGTTTTCCGTGTCCCTAACATCTCCTCAAAAACGCTGGGGGCAGCAGTTGCCTTTAATTGACCAGTTTAGATGCAATTGTTGGTCACATAACCATTAGAAAGTCATAATTCAAAACTGCGAGGCAGTTATGCGCTGACTCCCGTGTGGAAATGGTCTGCACCATTACTCATTTGGGTTATAAACTCGTGCATTCTCTCTGGCTTCTGCTCTGCACAGCAGCTGGGCGATAGCGCAGTGTGGGGGTGCGGGGAGAGATGGCGGCTGTGTACGGGACGTGTAAAGTGCTCCTAAGTGTGCGGGATGTGTAAAGTGCTCCTAAGTGCACAGGATGTGTAAAGTGCTCCTAGTCCCCCTGTTTTCTGAGCTGAGCTGGTGTTGACATTTATATACATTCATCCTGAATCCTTATAAACGTCTTACCGGAGACAGACATGGAACCATGGCGGAATATCTGTACTGAAGCATCGCCTTCCTCACACATCCCTTGGAAACTAAAACTAAGGGAAACAGGAAAAGGACAGCAGAAACATCACTAGATTACTGTTCACAATTCTGTAGCACATTCAAGTGCAATAATCTTCGTTCCAAGTGTTGAAGTTTCGGCTAGAATCATAAACAAAAGTAGTTTATAATCGTCCCTCACAGCTGACACTTGAGACATTTGAGGCCCTCCAGAGTTTACCGCTGAGAAATGCCCCTCTGCTCTGTGCCTGGGGTCTGTACTCCCTGCCACCACGTGTACCGGGGTGACTACAAAGGGAACATGGCCCTGGCCGTATCAGAAATCCTTCACGTTTCACCGTGGGGTCAAGTTGCATGAACCTCAGCCTGGTGTGTTTTATAGCAGCCGTAAATTAATGTGTACAATTACACATATTTAACTGGCAGCTGTGATTTACAGGCCAGTGCATGTAGCTACAGTTGTAATTACATTACAGGTGACTCTAAAATGCATTATCAAATAACTCAAAAAGTGATGTAGTGAACCTATTCTGGGAAAGACTATTAATATCCTTAACATCCACAGCTTTAGCTTAAATTTGAGCAAATGGTTCACTCAGTCTGGTTACTAGTTAATTTTCCTGGTCGGCGTCTCAGGGAATGGAACCTGTCTGAGTCAGCACAGGACGCTAGGTTGGGGTCCATGATGGACAGGACACTAGGTTGGGGTCCGTGCTGGACAGGACGCTAGGTTGGGGTCCATGATGGACTGGACGCTAGGTTGGGGTCCATGATGGAC